>JACEFZ010008689.1:227500-477500 GCA_014155875.1 Cepaea nemoralis
CTGTGCAGGTTTATGTTCAGTAGTTTGCCATGCTTTCTGAACGACTGACACTCATACCATTTTATTGAAGCAGCGCAAGACTTCCAAATCGCGGTATGTGGGTTTGCGGATAGCGTGAGAAACCCCATTGGACAGCGTCGGATGACAGAAAAGCTTGCGATATAAATTGATAGTCTGGTATTTCAAGGCCATACAATCTTGCCTGGTAATGCGCCATGTTCGCGGATTGGTTTCAGCTTTGCTCAACTTCCTCCATTGATGGCTGACGTCCTACAGGCCATTGCATGCAATAATATTTTCGTCTAGATTACCTCCCTTTGCAGGAAATCATCAATAAATTATCGCCCCTGCCTGTGTGAACTTCTTACAATTCGGTCAATGTTTTAGACACAGAATAAACAAAGCGTTGCTGATGTGTTTTGTGAAGCATAGATATTTCAGTTGTTGCTAGGTGACCGAGTTTATTTATACAACAATAACGGTGTCAGAACAAAGAGTGGCCGAGGTAATTGTCCGACGTGTGTTCGATTGTTTTATTTGTCGTTCGCTCACAGTCCATATATGGCGCTCCTACTTCTATTGCGCCGCACTGATTTTGCGTGTGGAATAGCTTTTCCTATTACTAGTGTCCCTTGCCATCAGGCGAACACACTCAGACTTCATAGGTACTTGTAATTTACGTCCTCAAGTCAAGGACGAGAAGTCAACATTTTAGTCCAACTGAACAGTATAGGGGTTGAATCCACCAACTCCGCATCAGCACACCGGATGTTGAAGAACGAGAAATCTGATCAATTCGGCCTTGCCGACCTCCTGTTAGACTCTTGAAAGTAGACTAAAACATCCTAGCCGGTAGATCACGTGGCGAATGCTTGTCTGTGTATTCCCCACGTTCCTGGTAGAAACATGGATGAAAGTAGTCCCACAACAGATACTGCACACGGTGTGTAAAATTAGGCCTGCACATGTTCTAGGTCACGACATTTGAGGTGGGTGAAAAATGAGTTGGTATACAACAGTAATGGTTCAATAGACCTGACTGCGGTTTCTTAACACGGTATAACAGCTGTCTCTTGTAAATACGCCAGCACGTCAGCCAGGATACGTTGACCTAAGCAGGGTGGGAGTAAGAACTGAGCTAATGTCACACATGGAGACGTCAACTTTGGCAGGTTGTGTGAGCCAGAATTTAGCTACAACTAGCTAAGTCGTCGCTACCATCTCTTGTCTGTCTTGTGATCAACCAACCAACCAACCAACCAACCAGCCAGTCAAGCCACCAACCAGCCATTCAAGCAGCCAACTAGCCATTCAAGCAACCAACCAACCAGTCAACCCACCAACCAAACCAACCTACCTACCTACCTAACACATATAAACAACCCAAGCAACCAAGGAATCTGCCAACCAACTTAGGAACCGACATCACAGCATTCGGGGCATTCCATTCCCATAAGCACTCCGTCCCCATCCTCAGCAGCCAGCGAAGAGTTCCAACACCAATAGTTCCCGTAGCAATCTGATTATATGTCCTTCTCGCCTTTCCTCTGTGCGCCGAGCGTCGGCCAGATCCCCTCGTCACTCCTCGCTGCCTCATCCTTGCCAGACAAGGGTTATCCATTTGCTCCCCCGAGGTGTACACGTGCTCCCACAAGGCCGCAACCACGTCTGCCTTGTCATGTATTAATACTCCACCAAGTTCTGCAGAGCCAGCCAATCTGTCCGCCTGTTCATTCCCCAGCACACCGGCATGCCCCGGAGAAAAGATCCAGGCGATGCTTGTCACCCGTGACCTCCGAAGCGAAGCAAGCCACTCTGCCCGAAGCCTGCCTGTCCTCACCTTCCTCAGCATGCTTTCTGAGTCAGATACAATCACGATATGTGTATGTATCGTGTTTTCTATCCAGCGGAAAGCTGCACTGACCGCCTCCACCTCCATTCTTAAGCTAGATGTTGTGGTATCATACGCCAGGCTCTCCTGCACCAAACGTCGACCATTCGCTTTTGCTAAGAATCCCCAGGCACTTCTCCTGCCTCTCAACACCGAACCATTTATGTAGATAATCACATCACCCAGGCGAGCATTTTCCTGAATTAGTTGCTGGATTTCCACTTCCGTGGCCCCTGCTGGCCACTCGCTGCACTCCCGGCTCAATGTGATTATAACTCAGCACAAGTCTGACAGCTCCGGGGCATTCCCATAAGCGCAGAACCTTAAGAATGAACAAACTAACTTTATTCTCAAAGGGTAACAAATTGGGTACGCTGGCCCGTGTTACATTCAGCCCTTCCAATCACTCATTTTTCATTTATCAATTATCTTATGTGTGAAACATTAAATAATTGATAAACGAAAGATGATTTAGTTAGTTAGTTAGTTAGTTAGTCGTGGTTCCAACTTCACGGCAACGGGTCGTCCCCATATTGCTCCGTTCCTGTACCAGTGAATATCGCAAAATGCTCCTCACTGCCCCATGTGAACAATGGAATAGACAGGAGTCTCGGCAATCCAACAGCCCGCACAGGTACACTGTGCATAATGCCGCCGCCAAAATGCCAACACAGAAGTCCTCCACGAAAAATACAGTTCATCGTCGATGAAACGAAAGATGAGTGATTGGAAAGCCCGAATGTAAGACAAGCCTGCGTTCCCAATTTGTGACCCTTTGAAAATGAGTTCGTTCGTTCTACCTTTCTAGTTACATGCTTACCCACCTATCAACTAATTAACCAGACAACATTGCTACCAACTAATCTGCTTACCTAATTGGCAAGCAACCAACGAACCTATCTACATAACTACCAACCAAACAACCAACCAGCTATCTATTCCAGCCCCATCTTTGTGTTAGCGTTTACAAGCGAGTCTGGTTGACACGACACTATCATCTGTGCTGCCGGCCGACACGCGCACTTGTTATCGCAAGAGGTTCACTCAATCAGAGTTCACGGCACAGCAGTGATACGATATCGTGACCTCCTACACATGATACCCTCTGTCAATGACCCCGTGAAGGTTACGCTCAGGAAACGTCACGGCTGCACACAGGATTCTCCTTGCCTGCAGCTGTTGCCAGCCGGTTTCTCTGTGTCCTCTTTTCCACTATTTATGTATTGTTTATTTACCTACTTCATGTTCAATACTTGGTCGGAAGGATAGCAGCGCTCGATCTTAAACTTCCAGTTCATTGATGGCGAGGCAGGCGGTTCACCCCCTACAACTGCATTACGTTGGGATTCAACATTTATTTCTTGTTCAGGCAAACTGCTGAACGTACAATTACCTAGAAGGAAAGGAGGACGAGGTGGCATGGGGAACTAGTCTTCCAAACAACAAACGTCATGGTTACATCCCCTGATCGAGGAGAGTTCTTCTCCCTGGACACTTCCGGCCTTAGAATCCATCCAGTCTTGATGAGTAGGAATTCGGAATCATCATCATCAGATGAGGTGGACGCACACCAGATGAAGCGGACACCAGCTGAAGTGGACGCACACCAGATGAAGTGGACAATAAATGAAGTGGACACTATATGAAGTGGACACCAGCTGAAGTGGACGCCCACTAGATGAAGTGGACACCAGATGAAGTGGACACCAGATGAAGTGGACACTAGATGAAGTGGACACCAGCTGAAGTGGACGCACACCAGATGAAGTGGACACCAGATGAGGTGGACGCACACCAGATGAAGTAGGCACCAGATGAAGTGGACACCAGATGAAGTGGCCGCCAGATAAAGTGGACATCAGATGAAGTGGACACCAGATGAAGTGGGCGCACACCAGATGAAGTGGACACCAGCTGAAATGGACGTACACCAGATGAAGTGGGCACCAGATGGAGTGGACACCAGATGAAGTGGACGCACACCAGATAAAGTGGATCCCAGATGAAGTGGACACCAGATGAAGTGGACGCACACCGGATGAAGTGGACACCAGATAAAGTGGATCCCAGATGAAGTGGACACCAGATGAAGTGGACACAAGTTGAAGTGGACACCAGATGAAGTGGACACCAGATGAAGTGGACGCACACCAGATGAAGTGGATCCCAGATGAAGTGGACACCAGATGAAGTGGGCACAAGATGGAGTGGACACCAGATAAAGTGGACGCACACCAGATGAAGTGGATCCCAGATGAAGTGGACACCAGACGAAGTGGACACCAGATAAAGTGGACATCAGATGAAGTGGACACCAGATGAAGTGGACATACACCAGATGAGGTGGGCATCAGATGAAGTGGACACACACCAGATGAAGTGGACACCAGATGGAGTGGACACCAGATGAAGTGGAAATCAGATGAAGTGGACACCAGATAAAGTGGACACCAGATGAAGTGGACGCCAGATAAAGTGGACATCAGATGAAGTGGACACCAGACAAAGTGAACGCACACCAGATGAAGTGGATCCCAAATGAAGTGGACACCAGATGAAGTGGATGCACACCAGATGAAGTGGGCGCACACCAGATGAAGTGGACACTAGATGATGTGTACGCACAGCAGATGCAGTGGACACCAGATGAAGTGGACACCAGATGAAGTAGACACCAGATGAAGTGGATCCCTGATGAAGTGGATCCCAAATGAAGTGGATCCCAAATGAAGTGGATCCCAAATGAAGTGGACACCAGATAAAATAGACACCACATGAAGTGTACACACACCAGTTGAAGTGGACACTATATGAAGTGGACATTAGATGAAGTGGACACCAGATGAAAAGGACTCTAACCAGATGAAGTGGACACCAGATAAAGTGGACACCAGAAGAAGTGGATCCCAGATGAAATGGATCCAATATGAAGTGGACACCAGATGAAGTGGACACCAGGTGAAGTGGACACCAGATGAAGTGGATCCCAGATGAAGTGGATCCTAGATGAAGTGGACACTATATGAAGTGGATACCAGATGAAGTGGACGCACACCAGATGAAGTGGACACCAGATGAAGTTGACACCAGATGAAGTGGACGCATACCAGATGAAGTGGACACCAGATGAAGTGGACACCAGATGAAGTTGACACCAGATGAAGTGGACGCATACCAGATGAAGTGGACACCAGATGAAGTGGACGCACACCAGATGAAGTGGACGCACACCAAATGAAGTAGACACCAGATGAAGTGGACGCACACCAGATGAAGTGGACGCACACTAGATGAAGTGGACACCAAATGAAGTGGACGCACACCAGATGAAGTGGACACCAAATGAAGTGGACGCACACCAGATGAAGTGGACGCACACCAGATGAAGTGGATCCCAGATGAAGTTGACGCATACCAGATGAAGTGGACACCAGATAAAGTGGACACCAAATGAAGTGGTCGCACACCAGATGAAGTGGACACCAGATGAATTGGATCCCAGATGAAGTAGACAACTGATGAAGTGGGGCCCCTTAAACTTTAGAAAATATGTAATGTCCTCTTAGTGGCTTTGTCTCGTGGCAATCAATGTTTGTAGAGCCAGCCCGCCATTGACTATTATCATCTAGTGTTATCTTCTGAATTCAAATACCTTGATAATATGATCACAGAAGATGGCAGATTGGACAGAGAAATTGAAATCAGATGTCAAAAAGATAATGGACTTACATATCAACTATCACCCTTACTGAAACATCCAAACATACCCATGTCAGAAAAACGACAGATAATAAACAGCACATTCACACGAACCCTATGCTACCAATCTCAAACCTGGACTTTATCCAAATTACACCTTCGCAAAATCAACACCTGCAAAATGAGATGCCTGAGGAGAGCTGCCAACTTAACAATCCGAGACCGAGTAAGAAATGCTACTATCAGACAGACTGTGGGATCAACACCTTGTGCCACATTTATTGAAAGACAGAAGATCAAGTGGTTTAGCCATGTCGTTAGAAAATCAAATCAAATCAAATCAAATCAACTTTATTAGGGTCACAAATTGGGCGCGCAGGCCCGTCTTACATTCGGCCCTTCCAATCACTCGTCTTTCGTTCATCAAGAGCATTATACATTTACATAGGAAGAAAAATAAACATTGTGAAATGAATGTTGTAAACATAGACAAGGCTAAACATGGAGAAAAATGTGTACATAAAAAGTATGTGACGTAAAAGTAGTGATGCCAGCGCGTCCCACACACACACACACACACACACACACACACACACACACACACACACACACACACACCACACACACTCTCTCTCTCTCTCTCTTTCATTCACTCTCACTCTCACTCATTCACTCACACACACACTCTCACTCATTCACTCTCCCGCTCACTCATTCACTCTCACTAATTCTGTCTCTCCCGCTCACTCATTCACTCTCCCGCTCACTCATTCACTCTCCCGCTCGCTCATTCACTCTCACGCTCACTCATTCACTCTCCCGCTTACACATTCACTCTCACTTATTCACTCTCACTCATTCACTGTCCCGCTCACTCATTCACTTTGCCGCTCACTCATTCACTCTCACTCATTCACTCTCACGCTCAATCATTCACTCTCCCGCTCACTGATTCACCCTCACGCTCACTCATTCACTCTCACGCTCACTCATTCCTTCTCACGCTCACTCATTCCTTCTCACGCTCACTCATTCACTCGCACTCATTCACTCTCACACTCACTCATTCACTCTCACTCATTCACTCTCACGCTCACTCATTCACTCTCACGCTCAATCATTCACTCTCCCGCTCACTGATTCACCCTCACGCTCACTCATTCACTCTCACGCTCACTCATTCCTTCTCCCGCTCACTCATTCCTTCTCACGCTCACTCATTCACTCTCACGCTCACTCATTCACTCTCACTCTTTCACTCTCACGCTCACTCATTCACTCTCACGCTCACTCATTCACTCTCACGCTCCCTCATTCACCCTCCTGCTCAATCATTCACTCTCACGCTCACTCATTCACTCTCCCGCTCACTCATTCACTCTCCCGCTCACTCATTCACTCTCCCGCTCACTCATTCTCTCTCCCGCTCAATCATTCACTCTCACGCTCACTCATTCACTCTCACGCTCACTCATTCACTCTCACTCATTCACTCACACACACACACACTCTCACTCATTCACTCTCCCGCTCACTCATTCGCTCTCACGCTCACTCATTCACTCTCCCGCTCACTCATTCACCCTCACGCTCACTCATTCACTCTCACTCGTTCACTCTCCCGCTCACTCATTCGCCCTCACGCTCACTCTCACGCTCACTCATTCACTCTCCCGCTCACTCATTCACTCTCACTCATTCACTCTCCCGCTCACTCATTCACTCTCACGCTCAATCATTCACTCTCCCGCTCACTCATTCACTCTCACGCTCACTCATTCACTCTCACTCATTCACTCTCACGCTCACTCATTCACTCTCACTCATTCTGTCTCTCATTCACACTCACTCACTCTCTCACTCAAACTACAGTAATAAACATAAGTTTAGATTATACATGATAAAATCAAATGGTATTCAACTGATAATATGACAGATGAATGACAAGTTAGAATGCATCATCAGCAACTACCATTTCTGGCCTTACATCAAAGATCATCTGCGACGAGACCACGAGGACGTCCAAGAAGAAAATGGATTGACGACATCAGAGACATTGTACAACCACACGGAATGACACTATCCAGTGCCGTCCACCGGGCGCTGGAACGCAAATTATTCCTCCCCACGACGCTTGACGGCAGAAGTGGAAGATAATGATGATGTTATCTTCTGTACAGATGTGGATGCTGGACAAAGAGGAAAGGAATAAAAGGAAACTAGAGGATATAGAGTGTGTGTTTGTTTGGTGCTTTGTTTCTTTCCTTAAAAAAAAAAAAAAAGATGAATGTTGAGAATATTGTGGACAGAGAAGATGAGGAGAAGGAAGACGATAACGACAAAGAAAAAAGAAGAATAAGAAGAAGAAGAATAAGAAGAAGAAGAAGAAGAAGAAGAAGAAGAAGAAGAAGAAGAAGAAGAAGAAGAAGAAGAAGAAGAAGAAGAAGAAGAAGAAGAAGAAGAAGGTTCAGTTACAGGTTAGCCTTGGAGACAAAAGAGTTAAATTATAAACACAATGGGGTTAAAATGATATTTTCTGGAGAGAGTTAACGGCCAGAATTCGCGTTTCCATACGAACACTGACTTCCATGTGTCTGCATGCTTTGGCAATGACTTGTTTCTGGACTGCCGAATCAACGATACATTTATTTGTGTGTGCAGTACCAAATCTCAGACTTACATTTACCTTCTGATTTCGTCAAAACTTTGCCCTAATTCGGAAAACTCGTGCCATCTGGGCTCAGGTATAAATCATCGCTAAACCAAGGTGTTTAATGTCAAGGTTACAGAAAGATTCTTCACACACAAGGTCATGAGTACAAGCCAGCCTACCAGCCGTAACGTTCGCGCAATGTGAGGGAGATTGTGGGGTGTGTATCACTGGTCAGGGAGATTGTGGGGTGTGTATCACTGCAACAGATGTAGGAATCAACCACGTCTACAGGATACAATCATTTGTACTGAACAACCTCACTCAACTTTTGTTCGCAAATACTATTTGAAATAGGCCACCAGGACACGCTGCATTCACACACTGAGTAGTTCAACGCCTCGCTAGGAGAGTGCATTCACACACTGAGTAATTTAACAGTGACAGAAGCTCAAAACAATGTTTTACCGTAGTGAAATTGAATAACGAAGACACAAACAATAGATTGCACGATTTATTGCCTGGTATATTTTGCTGCATCTCGTCAGGTACATTCGGTAGAATTAAAATTCACACAACATAAAGTAAAATATCTAGATAAATATACACATGTTCGCACAGTTATGTAAATAACCTACCACGGTAATTTTAAACTGACTATCGTGTCTTTCTATTTGCACAAAACTGGCCTATGTAGATTAACGATGATGGCTTCTGCAAACTTTAACAAGCGACTATTTTGTGTATTAAACAACACGCGAAATGCACTGTCTCTCATCAATCAATCACATGACCGGTTTCCAAAACATGCTGTGCAATGGAAGACGTAGGAAGTTTGTAATTGCTAGACGGTTGCAAGAACTAACAGTGACAGAGCCGCTGGTAAAAATAACCAGACCATTACAAGAATTAACAGTGAAAGAGACGTTTGTAAAATATATGGCTATACGATTACAATAACTAACAAACATTAAAGAAGATCAAAACAGACTTGTTGAGGCAAGACACATATGTAAATACATACTCAGCTGTTGACAACGCCTCATCCTCTGTAAGTAGGGCTTTCGTCTCCATTTGATCAACAGAAAGCAGGGAACTAGATGCTGGATGAGTAGATCTTCATTAAGTTCTAGTTCGGTGAAATGATATCTCGTTTAGATCGAGCAACAGGTCGAGTTTGTGTCGCTGAATGTTGCTATAGAAAAGTAATCCAACTAAATGTAAGCTTGCACTGCTGGTCTCTGTGTTTCTTTATCTCGAATACAACAGCTGCCAGGGGACGGGATGACACGCCCATCCAGAAATCCCTGCAGACAATAATACAACTTGCAATAGTTACCAGTGGGGTCTGTGGATGTCTTAATCGTGATGTGTGGGTGTCTTTTTACAGTGCAAACCGCTTAAGGCGATCTCGGATGTGGCGAATTTCTATTATGAAGAACAATATTGTACTGTACGTTATAAATGCATTACTATATGCTTGAACTCTTATAAGAGGACTTTCTGATAAGAAGAACTATTTCTTGGGTACAAAGTGAGATCGCCTTATCAGGTCTGCACTGCATCTAGTTCTTATACTACGTTCACAAGACACACGTTACAACTATCTGGTTCCTATATTACGTATGTTCACATACGCGGAGATAGGGAGGAGAGGGGAGGAGAAGGGGGTGTGCGGTTTCAAGATAAGGACACGATTTCTCACTGACCAACACCTTCCAGTGGGAGGGGGGCAAGGTGATGGAGAGGCCAACACCTTCCAATCCGGTAGTCATGGATTCAAATTCGCACCGAGGTCGATCCAGCCTAAGATAGGTCTTCGGAAATGTCTGCGGAAGTAAAGGCGGCCGTGAGACGCCGACCACATCAGTCCCCGAGTGAAGGTCGGTCTATACAAGCATGGGTTGCAGTTGGGGAACCACTCGAGGCCACTAAAACACTTCCTAAATAAACACAGATTGGGGTCTGTAGCTGATAGAAATATAAGAAATAAGTAGGGATTAGACGTACTCGACAATACACCGCCCGGTAACTACTGCTGTCAATGTTTATGTTGTCTAGTGCGTCCTCTGATCCCTACTGCTGTCAATGTTTATGTTGTCTAGTGCGTCCTCTGATCCCTATTTCTTTCTTCTATTTCTATGAGCGGCAAACACCAAACGTGTGTTTATTTCCATCCATCCATCATGTGCCATGCCGATAAGCGTGGGCGGTCATGTTTTGCCATCTCACTCGATCACCAGATTGATTGATTGATTTAGGAATCGACATCACAGCATTCGGGGCATTCCCATAAGCACTCCGTCCCCATCCTCAGAAGCCAGCGAAAAGTTCCAACACCAATAGTACCAGTAGCAATCTGATTATATGTCCGTCTCGCCTTTCCTTTAAGCGTCGATCGTCGGCCAGATCCCCTCTTCACCCCTCGCTGCCTCATTCTTGCCAGACCATGGTGATCCATTTGCTCCTTCGAGGTGTACACATGCTCCCACAAGGCCGCAAACACGTCTGCATTGTCATGCATCAATACTCCACCAAGTTCTGCAGAGCCAGCCAATCTGTCCGCCTGTTCATTTCCCAGCACACCAGCATGCCTCGGAGAAAAGATCCAGGCGATGCTTGTCACCCGTGACCTCCGAAGCGAAGCAAGCCACTCCACACGAAGCCTGCCCGTCCTCACCCTCGTCAGCATGCTTTATGAGTCAGTTACAATCACGATGTGTGTGTGTGTGTGTGTGTGTGTGTGTGTGTGTGTGTCGTATTCTCCATCCAGCGGAGAGCCGCAGTGACGGCCTCCACCTCCATTCTTAAGCTGGATGTTGTGGTAACAAATGCCAGGCTCTCCTCACCAAACGTCGACCAACGCGATCACCAGAGTCGTGGATCAGCTCCGTGTGTCTGTCTCGAACATGCCACGTGGTCAAGCCATCCACGTATTTACTTCCCAGTCTTCCCCTTGGTCTCTTCCCTTCGATCTTGCCAGTTGTCACCAAGTTCTCCACGTCATTTCTTCTCATAATATGTCCAAAAAATGTTGACTGTCTACGTCTGATGTCTCTAATCAGTTTACGATCTTCATTTGTTTCTTGAAGGACTTGTTCATTGGTGTTTTTTTTGGTCTGTCCATGGTATTTGCATTTTCCTCAGAATCCACATTTCCAGTCATCATACGTTTTTCAGCTTGTCTGATCATTGTCCACGCTTCACATCCATACAAAAGTACAGGTTCTATGTAGCACTTCAACACTCTTTTTCTCGTTTCAGTTTATGTCTTTTTATCGGTCACCTTGCAACCGGCTGCCTTCGCATTTGTTTATCTTATATATATATATATATATATATATATATATATATATATATATATATATATATATATATATATATATATATATATATATATATATATAAAACGATGTATGTATGTGTGTAGGGATGTATTTGATGCGTTCGATAACGGTCCATCCGATTGAGATGAAATTTTCTACATGTAGTCTTTTCATTCCTGTGCAGCCAACTGTCATAGTTTGTTAGTGTACAATCAGCTATTTACTTACTAAAATTTAATATTTAAATTTATATTATCATTTAATCATTTATATATAGCAAGGGGACTTAAATTAAGAAAAGTTATTTCAAGGGGCATAACTTTTAATAGCATTGCTATATACTTTATATATATATATAGATTGTTGCATTGTTTTCAAAGATTTATAAACTCTTTGTCTACAGTTATTTACAGGCATATGAGTTATAATAAATAATGATATAATCTTTAAGGCATTTTCAAAGTTTTCATAAAAATAATGATCTATTTAAATAGTGAAAATTTTCTAACTCACCTTTTTATGTTTAAAGAAGTTATCCACAGTCATGTAGGTGATTAAAAACAGTTTTCATTAAAAATAATGGATGGTGTGTGGAAGGACATTCTGAAGTTAATTTTGTTTTGTTATATGAATTTAATGAGGTGGGCGAAGTCGGGCCGGGTCGGACAGACAGATAGACAGACAGACAGATAGACAGACAGACAGATAGTCGGGAACGGGAGCTTATATGACTACTTATATGCATTAAATGAGATGCTCCCCACTAGGGACTGGGTGAAGCCGGGCCGGGTCAGACAGACAGATAGACAGACAGACAGATAGACAGACAGACAGATAGTCGGGAACGGGAACTTATATGACTACTTATATGCATTAAATTAGATGCTCCCCACTAGGGACTGGGTGAAGCCTGACCGGGTCAGACAGACAGACAGACAGACAGACAGACAGACGGACAGACAGACGGATGGACAGATGGACGGACGGACAGACAGACAGACAGATAGTCAGGAACGGGAACGCCATTGCCATTGCCATTTTTCCAAAAAAAAATTCCAAATTCGGCCTCGTCTAACCTGCTTCATCGCTGTGGTTATTGTTGAGAGCCGTAGTTGTGTGGATTGTTAGTCCTAATTCCTGCTAGTTTTATTGATTCCGCTTTGTTCGTCGGATAGATTTGTTTTGTGCTGGTCCTGGTTAAGACCGGTCCTTGGTTGGGCCTATTGGGCCTGCATTCTCTCGTTTTTTGGCTTCTTTTCTCTGTTAGCACTGCTAACTGTTTGTAGTTTCTTGTGTTATTCTCCTCGGGGCTAGTCCCGGTCATGTCCAGTCCTCACAAGGACTTGATGTAGGCAAGGGCAGAGCATTTAATTGCAAGTCTCAAGTTGTTCCCCCCGGTCAGTGTTACAAACTCCTTTACGCTTGTGAGTTTTGGCGGTTTTCTTCATCGCGTGTGGGTGTGGCGTGGCAACAAGATGACCAGGTCTCCCTGTCTTCCTAGTTCAGGTGCTCTACCGGAAGAGCCAACTCACCTTCCTGCCATTCAACCCGCCAGGTTTTTTTTTTTTTTTTTTTTTTTTTTTAATAACATATATAAACATGAACAAATACAAACAAACATACATATACATATATATAGTGTAGGGAGGTTATACGGTCTTCCCTGTTCTGCATAGGAACTGTCTGACCAGTCGCTGTGTTACCGGGTTGCTGTTTATGTGTAGGCACTCCGTCATTGTCATTGGTGACATAAGCCTGGGTCACTGACATTGAGGTGAGTGACCGGGCATGAGGAAGAATGGAGATGAGAGTGGGAGACAGTAAGGTGAGGGACCCAGCTACGAGGAAAACAATCAACCCTCAGAAATAATGGGGCGGATATGAGGGTACAGCTGAGCAGATGAGAATGGATCCCAAATATAGTGCTAGTGGCTCCCAGAGACAAGATACTACTCTGAACAAATGTTCCCAAGGGTGTAGTAGAGTAGAAAATAGTCAGTCAAAGAAAGGTAGATGGTGCTTCGAGAGGAAGAACAAGGTTCTCACTCGCAGGTTTTCAGATAGCAGAACTGCACGTGGGCAAGGAGCAGTACCTTTAGCACATAGAGACCGATATACTAGAACAGCTCAGGATAGTGCATGTGCAGGGCACATAGGCAAAAGGCGTATGCAGCAGAAAGCAAGGCGCCAGGTATATGGGCCAAGATTGAATAAAGAGTTCAGACTAAACAGAGACTCAAGTGTAACGGTGCAATATGCAGATAGGAAAGTTGAGTCAGGTCAAAAGAGTGTTCTCGACATTACTGACCCAGGGCTAGGGATAGCAAACAGATGTTGTAATTGTAGAGGTACCATGAGTCATGGGTACATGAAAGGTAGACACAGCATCGACAGGAATCAGAGGTGGGTTAATGCAAGAGCAGAACCACCTGATATAGGGTCGGTACACAAATAGTATTGTGGGGTCGTGAAGTAGTAAGAGACCTGTGGGTACATAAGTATAATGCTTTTCTATGATGTATTATTATTATTATGTGATGTATTAGTTCATGCATTGATACACAAGATAGAAAGTTGGTTGTATTTATGTGTGATGAATATAGGAGTGTAATATGAGCATTTGATGTAGTATTTAGGATGGTAGCTGAAGTGAGGTGGAGCCATACTGAGGTCTACCCAGGCTATATGTCTGGGTCACATGTTTAGTAAGTTTTAGCCACCCAATATTTGAAAACAAAGTTTTCTTTTAAGAGGGGGGTGATGACATAAGCCTGGGTCACTGACATTGAGGTGAGTGACCGGGCATGAGGAAGAATGGAGATGAGAGTGGGAGACAGTAAGGTGAGGGACCCAGCTACGAGGAAAACAATCAACCCTCAGAAATAATGGGGCGGATATGAGGGGAAGGCCCCAAGGGGGATGGGTCGAAAGAGAGTTGTGTGGTGTGAAGTCAAGAGACTGGAAGGGCAGTGAGAGAGGAGACTGACTGCGGGGCAGGTCGTTTCAGAGAGAGCTCCGTGTTGTGTTGTTCTTCTAGTTGGGAAGACAGGCCTGAACCCAGAGTGGGTTCTATAGTTGAGCAGTGGCTCCAACCCAATGTGTGGGTTGTATTGTGTGAGATCCAGCCGAGGATTGTAGCTGGATTACCTGTCTTGTGGATTGAGATTAGAAGCCAGCCGTGAGAAGGCATTGATGTGTGCTGGTTAAATTGTGAGGAGGATATTTATATTCTATGGATTACATTATGTTTCTGGATGTATAAACATGTTCCGTTTGTCCGTCTTATTTCTGTAATAAAGGATTATGTGCGCCAACGGAATCTTGTTTAATGCCTGGTGAATATGCACTGCGGGGGTGAGTTACATTACAAGACAGATATCTCCATTGACACACCATGAGTATCGTTACCTAGACAACGACCATCACACAATAATATCATGAGCATATCATCGTAAGAACTTCGTGATATTATCATCAAGAAAACGTGTGACATCTGAGGGCTACGTCCAATTAAGAACATTATAGACAGTGTTGTCATTCTGAGATGTTTGTGGGCTCTTCGCGGAGAGAGGGTGGACAGCGGAGTGTGTCCACCGTATAAACACTGAGTTTTTCTCCGTGCGGGAACTGGCTACAGCAGTTCACGTCAAGTCTACTACAGGTGAATTGGAACCAACCATATCGCTAAAGCGAGTGGGGGTGTCAACAAAAAAAAAAAAAAAAACAGCGGCAGCACAAAAGTCGGTGATAAAGACACGCCATACAGACTAACCGGGAGAGTCCATTACGGTGACAGGTAAATTTGATACCAGGCAGCAGTGCTGAAATTAAAGACGAGTGTTGAATCCAGAGTGGCGAGGGCAGCGTGTGTGTGTGTAGGACGTCGCTGTCGGTGATAATGACAGGATTGGGAACCAAAGATAATTGACAGGTGTGTGTGTGTGTGCTGGAGGCAAGCGCACTGTGTTGTTGCAAGTTGACTGGTCAAGATTATTCGACGCAGTAAATAGGACGGGTGGGTACACCAGCGTCCAGGTACTTGGGAAGTACATGTTTGGATAACAGAGAAAAATTGGCAGTCGCTAATTTGACGGACAGTTGACTGAAGGGGATAGTAACGTTACCCCTACCGCAGCCGGGTGGGGCTGTCAAGTTTGTGTGAAAACGGTTTTACGGAGGAATTTTTCACTGAGAGTGATAAAGAGAAATTGAGGTGACATTGTGAGTTGGGGGTGGAAGGAGGAAAGATACTCGGGAATTTCCACGACCTATGGTGGTCAAGCTGACTCATTGTGAATGAACAAAACAAGGCGTTTTGTGTGAAACCAGACTTGATTGTTCGTCTTTGTTAAAAGCCCTTTGTGTTCATTACTTTATATCAGCAAACATTTTGTCAACGATTGATGACGTGGCATCTCCGCGAACATAGTTGCATACAGTTGCCAAAAAGAACTGACTGTACAGAGTGAAAGCGTTGAACATTTATTGCCATTATTTTGGGTCTTTTCTTTTGGTGAATCTATAACATATATGATACGGCGAAGCGCCATCTCCGCAACGAAAGTAACAACATATCGAGAGAACACTTTGGATTATTACTGTGGTGCCACCACGTACAGAGAAAGTACAATAACGTTACGGACTGTGTCGAGACAGAACAGTTTGGATATCACTATCATCTTCAACTTTTGTCGACAGTTGGAACTTTTGATCACCACGTGAATTCACAAACCACTCAACAAAACAACAAGTCGCTTTGAAATCTAGCGTCGTAAACATTTCGGAGAATTTAACACATACATTTCCAGCATATTGTGAAAAACTATTAACAGCAAAATAAGAACTTTTGGCGACGGATTTACGGGCACATATTTGTCGGCCAACGAGTTGGACATTCTGTTTGCTGCTCATTGTCTTATAAATATTGTTTTCGGTTGTTAAGCTGTTACTTGTATGTGGTCCAGTGTTTGTCAAGAGTAGGAGATTTGTTGGGGTGTTTCTCGAGAGTCGGGATACAGCACACAAATATATATTCTTTCTGGTGCTTACGATATTTTTGTAAGAAAAACGTTAATGAGTTGACGTATCGTGCAGGGGCATTGAAATAGTCTTAACCAATATCTAGAGCCGAGTTGTCTGACGTCAGATTTGTGTATATGTTGATGCTATAAATTGTTTTTGTTTCTCTTTCTTTTCGTTATATTTACATATAATATGTGTTGTGTTCGGATATATGTTTTTATTGTGATCTTTCGTCATTTCTGCTGTCTAGTGGTCTTGGTCAATTTATATTTATATTTTACGCGCACTGTGGGTGTCTCTACACAAGCTTGTGGTTGTTACTGTGGTTTATTTCTGTGTCATCATCGTCTCCGTGTACTCAGCTTGTGAAGTCTAGCGTTGGATAGTCATCACTTAGTGTTATCATCCATTTGTTTGTATATGTATTTATATGTATGTTTAACAATATTTCCAGGGACTTTATGAACTTTTGGTCATAGATATATAGATATAAGGGAGTATAGGTGATACTTCCCCCCACTACCTAGTGCTTATAGAGTGACTGGGTGAGTACAGAGTGATATTGTAGCACTACGGATTTACGTACACAGGGAGTGCGGGTGTACTTAGGGAAGTGACACAAAGACTAACAGCAGAGTCTTCACATTTATAGTTGGCTGACAGACAGCAACGTGTCCACAAGTACAAGATGCCTACTTTAATGGATTATATTGAAGCAGGGGAACGAATAGGCCTGAAAGGTAAAGAGTTACAGGAGTATGCAGAAGCGAAAGAACAAAAGCAGACGGAAAGAGAGGAGAGGCATAATGAACGCGAGGCAAAGCGTCTACAGGAAGAGAAAGAGACGCAAGTAAAACTAGCTGAAATGGAAAACAAGCGTCTACAGGAAGAAAAGTTAGCTGAGAGAGAGACACACATGAGAATGGAAATTGAGAAAGAGAAGATTAAGATGGAAGCGGAAATTGCTATTAAAAAGTTAGAATTTGCATCGAAGGGTCAAAGTGAGGAAAGTAGAAAACCGTCGCAGTCGTCACAGAGATTAAAACTGCCATATTTTACGGACCGGGATTGCCTTGAGGCCTATCTTTCGAGATTCGAAGCATCAGTGAAGGTATTAGGCATCCCAGAAAGCGAGTACGCAATTAGACTGGGCGAGTATTTAACGGGTAAGGCCCTAGAAACAATGTTTAATTTACCTGTAGAAGAAGAAACAACTACACTATCTTACGTCAACGTTTGCTGACTAAGTTCCAACTCACTGAGCATGGATATAGGACAAAGTTTAGACAGTTAGTGCCAGAGACAAATCAAGATTTCACAGACTTTGTTAACACTGTAAAGAATGCATTTAACAAATGGATGGAGCTTGCAGAGGTAGGGAAAGATTTTAATAAATTAGTAGATCTAATGTTAAGAGACAAGGTAGTATCTGCATGCAATTCTAATTTAGTGGCGTTCTTTGAGGAACGGAAGCCAAAGGACATAGACACAATGTCTCAGTTAGGGCAAAACTACATGACTGCACATCCTAACGTATCTATTGGGAAACTAATGAGTGAGGAAATAGTCTGTGCAGCGTACACTAAACAGGACCAGAATCCAGTCATCAGACCAAGGGCGAAAAGCTGTGGATTCAGCACAGAAAGGTGAGCAGCAAGAACTTCAAGATAATGGTTTCCGAGGAAACAATGTTGGTAGAGTAGGACGGTACCCATATAGAAGAGGGAACTTCCAGAGACGTCCAAATTATGCCGGATGTTGGAATTGTGGGAGTTGGAGACACAAGGCAGCACAGTGTGATGCACAACCATCAGATGGACCAACGAACAACACTAAAAGGGAGATTACTTGTTTCAAATGTGGAAAGAATGGTCATATCAGCCATCAATGTAGGATGAGAGAAACAGAGCACTCAAATGCAGCGCAAGTAATTGAGACGCTGAACAATGAAGATTGTAGTGGGTGCAAACCTCTTTTTGAAAAAGACAGTCAGCCAGTCTTAATATGTGGTCACACAGTTAAAGCAGGATCAGCAGTCCATGACGGAGGAAGTCTGAAGATGCATCATGGGTTTGTTAATGATAGGCCAGCGTTAACAATTAGGGATTCCGGATGTACGTCTATCGGAGTGAGGAGAAGTTTAATAGATCCCTCGGATTATACAGGGAAAAAGATTAGATGCATAACATTCAACGGCACAGTAGAGTTCTACCCAGTAGCCATAATAACAGTAAAAACACCATATATCACTGGAAGAGTGACAGCGTGTGTTCTGGACTCACCAGTGGCTGATTTGATCATAGGAAATGTTATAGGAGTTAAAGATTGTACAGAAGAGGAAGTAGTTTATTGGGACCGAAAATATAGTGTAAGCAGTAACGAGGTAGTTACCACAAGAGAACCTAAATTAGAGAGTATAGCTGAGGTAGAAGAGGCACTTGAAGTAGACACAGGAACTCAGGACAAGGATAGTACAGCTGAGCAGATGAGAATGGATCCCAAATATAGTGCTAGTGGCTCCCAGAGACAAGATACTACTCTGAACAAATGTTCCCAAGGGTGTAGTAGAGTAGAAAATAGTCAGTCAAAGAAAGGTAGATGGTGCTTCGAGAGGAAGAACAAGGTTCTCACTCGCAGGTTTTCAGATAGCAGAACTGCACGTGGGCAAGGAGCAGTACCTTTAGCACATAGAGACCGATATACTAGAACAGCTCAGGATAGTGCATGTGCAGGGCACATAGGCAAAAGGCGTATGCAGCAGAAAGCAAGGCGCCAGGTATATGGGCCAAGATTGAATAAAGAGTTCAGACTAAACAGAGACTCAAGTGTAACGGTGCAATATGCAGATAGGAAAGTTGAGTCAGGTCAAAAGAGTGTTCTCGACATTACTGACCCAGGGCTAGGGATAGCAAACAGATGTTGTAATTGTAGAGGTACCATGAGTCATGGGTACATGAAAGGTAGACACAGCATCGACAGGAATCAGAGGTGGGTTAATGCAAGAACAGAACCACCTGATATAGGGTCGGTACACAAATAGTATTGTGGGGTCGTGAAGTAGTAAGAGACCTGTGGGTACATAAGTATAATGCTTTTCTATGATGTATTATTATTATTATGTGATGTATTAGTTCATGCATTGATACACAAGATAGAAAGTTGGTTGTATTTATGTGTGATGAATATAGGAGTGTAATATGAGCATTTGATGTAGTATTTAGGATGGTAGCTGAAGTGAGGTGGAGCCATACTGAGGTCTACCCAGGCTATATGTCTGGGTCACATGTTTAGTAAGTTTTAGTCATCCCAATATTTGAAAACGAAAGTTTTCTTTTAAGAGGGGGGTGATGACATAAGCCTGGGTCACTGACATTGAGGTGAGTGACCGGGCATGAGAAAGAATGGAGATGAGAGTGGGAGACAGTAAGGTGAGGGACCCAGCTACGAGGAAAACAATCAACCCTCAGAAATAATGGGGCGGATATGAGGGGAAGGCCCCAAGGGGGATGGGTCGAAAGAGAGTTGTGTGGTGTGAAGTCAAGAGACTGGAAGGGCAGTGAGAGAGGAGACTGACTGCGGGGCAGGTCGTTTCAGAGAGAGCTCCGTGTTGTGTTGTTCTTCTAGTTGGGAAGACAGGCCTGAACCCAGAGTGGGTTCTATAGTTGAGCAGTGGCTCCAACCCAATGTGTGGGTTGTATTGTGTGAGATCCAGCCGAGGATTGTAGCTGGATTACCTGTCTTGTGGATTGAGATTAGAAGCCAGCCGTGAGAAGGCATTGATGTGTGCTGGTTAAATTGTGAGGAGGATATTTATATTCTATGGATTACATTATGTTTCTGGATGTATAAACATGTTCCGTTTGTCCGTCTTATTTCTGTAATAAAGGATTATGTGCACCAACGGAATCTTGTTTAATGCCTGGTGAATATGCACTGCGGGGGTGAGTTACATTACAAGACAGATATCTCCATTGACACACCATGAGTATCGTTACCTAGACAACGACCATCACACAATAATATCATGAGCATATCATCGTAAGAACTTCGTGATATTATCATCAAGAAAACGTGTGACAATTGGGTTCCCAATTTTGACGAAGTGATCTCTCAGGTCCCTTCGCTCTCTATTGTACTTGTCGCATACTAATAAGTAGTGTTCGATGGTGTTGTTTTCTCGGCAGACTCTGCAGTTTGGGTTCTCTCTTGTGTCTTTCCAATTGCCTAATCTGATTCTCCACAGTTGTCTGTTTGCCGGTGCTTTCATGTTGGTCTTGACTTGTGGCTTGAATCTTGGTTCACCCAATACTTGGAAGGCATGACGGCCTTTATCGCTGTCTCGCCACTGTTGCCTCCATTCCTTGAGAATGTAGTTTTTGACTATATTCTTCCCTTCTACTTTACCTAGGCCTGTGCAGATTTGTTTAGTGCTGGTTAATCCCCGTTTCGCCGCTCTGTCTGCCTGTTCGTTTCCCGGGATACCCCTGTGTGCTGGTATCCATCCGATGGTGACTTGGCAGCCCATGTACCTGAGGTTAGTGGCTGTCGCTAGTATCTCCTCTTTTATGTCGGGTCTGTTGCCTCTCTTGAAGTTCCCGAGAGTTTGTACTGATGACAGGGAGTCTGTTAATATACACAGTCTCAGTGGTGGATTTTCGGCTGCGACCTCTAGACCTTTCAGTATGGCAACCAGTTCGGCCGTGCATACTGCTGTCTGGTCTGTTAGCTTGAACTGTCTCTTCAGCTTCCAGTCTGGGACCACTACCCCTGCTCCTACCTCTCCCTGTTCGTTTTTGGACCCGTCTGTGTATATTATGAGGTTGTCCTTACTGAATTCTTGAATGTATTCCTCGGCCGTGTCTCTTGCATCTGTATCCTCCGTGTCTTTGGTGATGGACTTTGCTAGGCTACAGTCAGTGAATGGGGCTGTTAGTTCCCATGGTGGGATTGTTGGCTTGAACCGTCTTGTCTGTTTCAGGGTCTCTGCTAGCTCAGTTTCTTCCTTCATCTTCTCTGCTGCTTCCCACCCTGCCGGTCTTTGCAGTTTTACAATTGGGATGCCCTCCCTTTTGCTGTTGATGTCGCTGAACGTTTGGTATCCAGGGTGGTTTTTGTCTTGGGCTACCTTAAGCCAGTAGTTATACGTCAGCTGTTTACGCCTCAGACTCAGTGGAAGCACACCCAGTGCTACCTCCATGGCTTCTCTGGATGTACCTTTTCCAGCACCCAAGATGATGTTTAGCGCTTGGGTCTGTATGGTGTCTAGCTTCCTCTTGTTGGCTTCTGAGGCTGAGTCGTACACAATGCTGCCGTATTCTAACTTGCCCCTGATAAATGCTTTATAGAACATCAGCATTGTTTTGGTGTGGGCACCCCAACCGTTACCTTTTATCACCCGCAGTAGGTTGCTCGCTTTCTTGCATTTTTCTAATGTCTGGCTTATATGCTTTGACCAGTTCATCTGTTCGTCCAGGGTCATTCCTAGGAACACTGTGCTCTTTGTTCTCTTGATGGTTTCCCCTTTTATCTCTATTTTCCAGTCCTTGTCACGGTTTATCTTCTTCTTGCTGCTAAATACCATGCTAACCGTCTTATTGGTATTGATTTTGAAACCCCATTTATCCATCCAAGCTGTTATCTTGTTTATTTGTTTTTGGAGGGGTCCTCTTGTACTCTTTGCCGCCTTGCCGCTCCTCCATATGGCGCAGTCGTCCGCGAATTGAGAAAGTCCTGTTTTCTGGTCTTGAATCTCTTCTGTCAGGTCGTTCACCAGTATTGAAAAGATTGTAGGTGAGATGACCGAACGATGATCTGAGTTTTGACGGGAACGGGAGCTTATATGACTACTTATATGAATTAAATGAGATGTTCCCCACCAGGAGCTGGGCGAAGCCGGGCCGGGTCAGACAGACAGACAGACAGGCAGGCAGGCAGGCAGGCAGGCAGGCAGGCAGACAGACAGATTAGATAGATAGATAGATAGATAGATAGATAGATAGATAGATAGATAGATAGATAGATAGATAGATAGATAGATAGATAGATCCCCGCCAGGGGCTGAGCGAAGCTGGGCCGGATCAGCTAGTTGCTTGCTTGCTTGTGTTCGTTGGCTTGAGCTCCAACGCGAAGTCCTGTATGTCGGATGAAGGCATCCTGTTGTCCAACATCAGTGTGATGTCATACAGGACCTGAGGTTTGCGTGAGTATCCGTTGTCTCATGTCTGGCTTATTGGTGTGCAGACTGGTGGTTCCTCGCCGTACAGGCAGACACTCTCCGACTTCGGAGGAATCGGCGATCCTACTGACTTTAGCCAGGACCCCGAAGGGACCTGTTGCCCAGGACGCTCGACGAGGACGCGTCAACAGGTCTTGGCCAGTATATAACCCGGCCCTGGTGCCTTGGAAACACCTCTGCGCCCCGGTCAGCTAGTGAACTATAAAAACATGGCTCCAGCACCATATACCCAACTGCATGAACGGGTGCTCTGCTTATTTTAAAATGGTGGACCACGTCTCCTTGGTCAGGTCTGACCTCGGGCTGGTCCCCCAGTAGAACTGGCACTATTAGCCACCGGACGCTGATGCATATGCTGGGGGGAGGATCTGAGCACCTACGGAGTGCAATGAAGATACCCCAACTGATAACTGATAACTGAACTGATAACTGACCTCGGGCTGGTCCCCCAGTCCTGCCAACCTTCCACAGATCGCCACGTCTTTCTGAAGATGGGGAGTTCCAGGACCAATCTTCCACACCCCGCTGCTCGCTAAGTTAGAAGAGGGGAAGTAAATCTCCGTAACACAGGTTCTTCCTCCCCCTCCACCCCCCCCCCCCACCCCCACCGTGTCGGGAGAAAAGTTCCCACACCAACCTCACCTCGATACACGGTACTCTCGATTCTCAGGGGTCATCAGCGGTCAGAAGCGAAAGCCGGTATCTGAACTTCAGTGTTATCAACATTCACAGTCGTGCAGAGGCTAAGGCAGGTTTGCAGGAGAGGGAATCCACTTCACTGCACCGGGAATTTTCCCATATGGCTCGAATTCTTTCCACAGCTAACTGCTGAAAGCGTCGCCTTGAGCACGAACTCCGTAACTTCAGCGACGACCTCCAGGGATCACACAAACTCCACTCGTGAACCGAGTGACTGAGACCCACAACGAACCCACCACCTTCGGAGCGCTAGGCTGTCGGCGTGACCACTTCGCCACGGAGTTCAGAGAATTGGTGATCAGTTACCAACCCACTCACCCACCAATCAACCCACTCACCCACCAATCAACCCACTCACCCACCAATCAACCCCCGCACCCACCAATCAACCCACTCACCCACCAATCAACCCACGCACCCACCAATCAACCCACGCACCCACCAATCAACCCACTCACCCACCAATCAACCCACTCACCCACCAATCAACCCACTCACCCACCGATCAACCCACTCACCCACCAATCAACCCATGCACCAACCAACCCACTCACCCACCAATCAACCCACGCACCAACCAACCCACACTAAAGCTTAGCTAATCTATCAAACATATTACATGTAGAATAATGTTTCTGCGAGCAAGGCATATCACAAACAACACTGTATCCAACGTGTTTTCATTCTACCTAATAAGTGCACATCATGAGAATCAGACTGCACTGTGTCCTGCAGCTGGGGAACACACATGAGCAATGACCTGTGTCTGTGTCGGTCCTGTTAGTGCAAACGTGCGGTTACGATCGATTGCTTTGTAAGCCGACAAAACCCCGGGTCAGAGTTGAGAAATTCCCCTCTAACACGTCTAGCGGGGAAACGGCAAGCAAAGACGTGTCAGCTGTTCTGTAACTTAACTACAGAAGTTGTATGTTGTAAAATAACCACACAAGTCGGGGACTAGTGAATAAACAGTCAGGTGTATAATTCACTTCAGCCGTGAGCTAACTACACAGCTAACACAATACGTACCAAGCTTTGTGCCGACACGTCGGCGGGTCACACACAGCAGATCACACAGACGTGCCGACGTAATACTGGCGTGCACATCCAGGTTACTAGAGCTGTTTTATTACACACACGCACACACACGTCCGTGTCGGCCAGGAGGCATCGGGCCGCCATGAAATCTGTAACTTGCAGGATGGCACTTTTCAATCACACGCCGGTCCTTGTTTTCCCTTTTCCCTGTTGCGATTCTTCAACCAGAGGACGTTTGTTATGGGGGGGGGGGGGGGGGGGGGGGGGCTGTGCCGACAGGGAAATGATCCTGGCTGGATGTCATCTCACGCTCCCCATGTCAACCAATCCCGAGTGAGACTTGATCAAGTTTTATGGCCCCGTTCGCAAGCTTTGAGCTCGACCGTAGTCCAGGCATGCACCGCTATCTTTCTGTCTGTCGCTGTCTAGGAATAGGTGGATCGGAGGCTCAGTGGCAGTGACCTCATTTACAATCCCGCGATATACAGAGTCGAGGGCTCGAAATCAAATGCAGGCGATTTAGAAGTACGCCGCCTTGTGTTGATTTTGATGGTATGAGCGTCGGTCGTTCAGACAGCAATGGCAAACTACTGAACGTAAATATTACCCAGTAAATTATTAACAGCCAAACAATGCTGTGTTTGATTGCGACGTATTGTAAAGGACATGAACTAACTCGTTTAGAATGGATAGAGAGATTAGCATTAAAGATGAATTTACCTCCTACCTACTGTCCTTCATTTTCTTTCCTGTTCCTCTCTTGGGGAAGAGTTATTATGGCTGAATCCAGCTTCCATCTGTGTCAGATTGTCTTCCTCTGTACATATTCCACCCCAGATAGCCGGTCCCACCCAGCCGTGGCAAGGGTTTAGCTCCTCCCCCCGAACATATTCCACCCAGATAGCCGACCCCACCCAGCCGTGGCAAGGGTATAGCTCCTCCCCCCGAACATATTCCACCCCAGATAGCCGGTCACACCCACCAGTGGCCAGGGTTTAGCTCCTCCCCCCGAACATATTCCACCCAGATAGCCGGCCCCACCCACCAGTGGCCAGGGTTTAGCTCCTCCCCCCGAACATATTCCACCCCAGATAGCCGGTCGCACCCACCAGTGGCTAGGGTTTAGCTCCTCCCCCCGAACATATTCCACCCAGATAGCCGGCCCCACCCACCAGTGGCCAGGGTTTAGCTCCTCCCCCCGAACATATTCCACCCCAGATAGCCGGCCCCACCCACCAGTGACCAGGGTTTAGCTCCTCCCCCCGAACATATTCCACCCCAGATAGCCGGTCCCACCCACCAGTGGTCAGGGTTTAGCTTCTCCCCACATATTCCACCCCAGATAGAAGGTCCCACCCACCAGTGGCCAGGGTTTAGCTCCTCCCCCCGAACATATTCCACCCCAGATAGCCGGCCCCACCCACCAGTGGCCAGGGTTTAGCTCCTCCCCCCGAACATATTCCACCCCAGATAGCCGGCCCCACCCACCAATGGCCAGGGTTTAGCTCCTCCCCCCGAACATATTCCACCCAAGATAGCCGGCCCCCACCCACCAGTGGCCAGGGCTTAGCTCCTCCCCCCGAACATATTCCACCCCAGATAGCCGGCCCCACCCACCAGTGGCCAGGGTTTAGCTCCTCCCCCCGAACATATTCCACCCCAGATAGCCGGTCGCACCCACCAGTGGCCAGGGTTTAGCTCCTCCCCACATATTCCACCCCAGATAGAAGGTCCCACCCACCAGTGGCCAGGGTTTAGCTCCTCCCCCGACATATTCCACCCCAGATAGCCCGGCCCCCACCCACCAGTGGCCAGGGTTTAGCTCCTCCCCCCGAACATATTCCACCCCAGATAGCCGGTCGCACCCACCAGTGGCCAGGGTTTAGCTCCTCCCCACATATTCCACCCCAGATAGAAGGTCCCACCCACCAGTGGCCAGGGTTTAGCTCCTCCCCACATATTCCACCCCAGATAGAAGGTCCCACCCACCCGTGGCCAGGGTTTAGCTCCTCCCCACATATTCCACCCCAGATAGAAGGTCCCACCCACCAGTGGCCAGGGTTTAGCTCCTCCCCACATATTCCACCCCAGATAGAAGGTCCCACCCAGCCGTGGCCAGGGTTTAGCTCCTCCCCACATATTCCACCCCAGATAGCCGGTCCCACCCAGCCGTGGCCAGGGTTTAGCTCCTCCCCAGATAGCCGGTCCCACCCAGCCGTGGCCAGGGTTTAGCTCCTCCCCAGATAGAAGGTCCCACCCACCCGTGGCCAGGGTTTAGCTCCTCCCCACATATTCCACCCCAGATAGCCGGTCCCACCCACCCGTGGCTAGGGATTAGCTCTCAGTAACGCTGCCAGGGCGGTTGTCAACTGCTGTGGCATTTTGAACATGTGAGACTTCCACACTGGACTTCCCGTTCATCTGCCCGTATCCGAGAGAGCTAGGTGTCCATCTCACTGCCCAAAGCATTAGAGGGATATACGAGATCTCTAATGGTTTGGCAAACATTCTTAGCCCTATATTAGGAATCGAACCCTGTAACCTTTGAACTTGAGGCCAGCACCATAGTTTCTAAGCCAAGATTCTGCTTTACCTGCCCCCCCCCACGAAATAGTTAGCTCAGATTGTAGGGTATGATTGTAGGAAGTAGGTCCGTGGGTTTATAGCTATGGTTGTACTGTATGATGTAGATTGATGGGTTTATAGCTATGGTTGTACTGTATGATGTAGATTGATGGGTTTATAGCTATGGTTGTACTGTATGATGTAGATTGATGGGTTTATAGCTATGGTTGTTCAGTATGATTGTAGAAAGTAGATTGGTGGGTTTATAGCTATGGTTGTTCAGTATGATTGTAGAAAGTAGATTGGTGGGTTTATAGCTATAGTTGTTCAGTATGATTGTAGAAAGTAGATTGATGGGTTTATAGCTATGGTTGTTCAGTATGATTGTAGAAAGTAGATTGGTGGGTTTATAGCTATGGTTGTACTGTATGATGTAGATTGATGGGTTTATAGCTATGGTTGTTCAGTATGATTGTAGAAAGTAGATTGGTGGGTTTATAGTTCTGGTTGTTCTGTATGATTGTAGAAAGTAGATTCATGGATTTATAGCTTTTGTTGTTCTGTATGATTGTAGAAAGTAGATTGGTGGGTTTATAGCTGTGGTTGTACAGTATGATTGTAGGATGTAGATTGGTGGTTTTATAATTATGGTTGTATTGTATGATTGTAGAAAGTAGATTGGTGGGTCTATAGCTATGGTTCTGTATGATTGTAGGATGTAGATTGGTGGATTTATAATTATGGTTGTTCTGTATGATTGTAGGAACTAGACTGGTGGGTTTATAGCTCTAGTTGTTATGTATAACTGTCACTTACTGCCAATATAGTACCTTGCGGTGTATGTCTTGAGCCTGGGGAATTAAGGCCGGCTGGCTAGTGCATTCGCCACTAACTGTGCAGGTTAAGATTTTCTTTTTGCTCCCGACAGAAAAAAATCCCACACCTTACCAAGGAATCGAACCTGGGTCTCCCAAAGGAGAGCCTGGCGTTCTAGCCACTCGGCCAGTTGATTGTAGGAAGTAGATTGGTGGAGTCCTGGTTGTACTGTATGATTTTAGGAAGTAGATTGGTGGAGTCCTGTATGATTGTAGGAAGTAGATTATAGAAATATACATACATATATATATATATATATATATATATATATATATATATATATATATATATATATATATATATATATATATATATATTATAGTAGATTGTAGAAATTAGAAGCAACAGAGATGTGGTTCCTGAGACGAATGTTGCGAATTCCTTATACTGCCAGAGTAACTAATGACGACTGCCTGAAACAGGCTAATGAAACTAGGACATTATATACAACAATAAGACAGAGACAAACACCTTTCTTCGGTCATGTGATGAGAAGAGAGGCATTGGAGAACATCGTAACAACTGGAAAGATCGAGGGGAAGAGAGGCAGAGGTAGACCAAGAGAAGTGATGCTGGATGGAGGAATATCAGCAGCAGAGTTGATCCAGAAAACCAAAGACCGAGATCTGTGGAGAGCCATGAACGTCTACGCCAGCCGGCACGGCACTTAATGATGATGATGAGATTGGTGGAGTCCTGGTTGTACTGTATGATTGTAGGAAGTAGATTGGTAGAGTCCTGTATGATTGTAGGAAGTAGATTAATGGGGTCCTGTTTGTACTGTATGATTGTAGGAAGTAGATTGGTGGGGTCCTGTTTGTACTGTATGATTGTAGGAAGTAGATTAATGGGGTCCTGTATGATTGTAGGAAGTAGATTAATGGGGTCCTGTTTGTACTGTATGATTGTAGGAAGTAGATTGGTGGAGTCCTGTATGATTGTAGGAAGTAGATTGGTGGAGTCCTGGTAGTGCTGTGACATTGGTTTGTGACTCAACATAAACAATAATTGAAAGAACAACATGCAGTCATCCGAATAAAACAAAACATTTAATGATCACAACATGTATCTGTGTATAATATCAAAGACATAAATCTGCATATGCATGAGCAACATATCCAACCAGTGCACATCAGTGCCAAAAAGCTTCTCACAGCCTTCTGTTTGTCATATAGTAATAATTGCATGCATACTTCTTTTCTTGTCTAATAAAAGACAGATAGACAAATAAAAGAGGGTGAAAGAAGAACTGGTACACAATCTCCATATACAAGTTGAAGTCTGAGAGAGAAAGGAATCAAATGATCAAAGTGACAACATAATGTGAAAAACAAGAAGCAAAGTCAATGCAAGAAAATACAATGAAACAAAAAACTGCAAACAACACGGAGAGTGATAGGTCAGACCCACTTCTCCCTGGCTGGTCACACATGGAAGATGAATCCAAGAAATGGGAGACACAGCTGAGTTAAATAATTAGGAAACAAGGTGGGGGTACGGCTAAATCCAAGACCTGCAACACACAGCTGAACCAAACAATTAGGAAACAAGGTGGGGAACACAGCTAAACCCAAGACCTGCATCACACAGCTGAACAAAATAATTGGGAAACAAGGTGGGAGCACAGCTAAACCCAAGACCTGCATCACAGAGCTGAACCAAATAATTGGAAAACAAGGTGGGGGACACAGCTAAACCCAAGACCTGCAACACACAGCTGAACCAGACAATTGGAAAACAAGGTGGGGGACACAGCTAAACCCAAGACCTGCAGCACACAGCTGAACCAGACAATTGGAAAACAAAGTGGGGGACACAGCTAAACCCAGGACCTGCAACACACAGCTGAACCAAACAATTAAGAAACAAGGTGGGGGACACAGCTAAACCCAAGACCTGCAACACACAGCTGAACCAAACAATTAAGAAACAAGGTGGGGGACACAGCTAAACCCAAGACCTGCAACACACAGCTGAACCAAACAATTAAGAAACAAGGTGGGGGACACAGCTAAACCCAAGACCTGCAACACACAGCTGAACCAGACAATTGGAAAACAAGGTGGGGGACACAGCTAAACCCAAGACCTGCAACACACAGCTGAACCAAACAATTAAGAAACAAGGTGGGGGACACAGCTAAACCCAAGACCTGCAACACACAGCTGAACCAAACAATTAAGAAACAAGGTGGGGGACACAGCTAAACCCAAGACCTGCAACACACAGCTGAACCAGACAATTGGAAAACAAGGTGGGGGACACAGCTAAACCCAAGACCTGCAACACACAGCTGAACCAAACAATTAAGAAACAAGGTGGGGGACACAGCTAAACCCAAGACCTGCAACACACAGCTGAACCAAACAATTAAGAAACAAGGTGGGGGACACAGCTAAACCCAAGACCTGCAACACACAGCTGAACCAAACAATTAAGAAACAAGGTGGGGGACACAGCTAAACCCAAGACCTGCAACACACAGCTGAACCAAACAATTAAGAAACAAGGTGGGGGACACAGCTAAACCCAAGACCTGCAACACACAGCTGAACCAGACAATTGGAAAACAAGGTGGGGGACACAGCTAAACCCAAGACCTGCAACACACAGCTGAACCAAACAATTAAGAAACAAGGTGGGGGACACAGCTAAACCCAAGACCTGCAACACACAGCTGAACCAGACAATTGGAAAACAAGGTGGGGGACATGGCTAAACCCAAGACCTGCAACACACAGCTGAACCAGACAATTGGAAAACAAGGTGGGGGACATGGCTAAACCCAAGACCTGCAACACACAACTGAACCAGACAATTGGAAAACAAGGTGGGGTTAGGCTAAACCCAAGACCTGCAACACACAGCTGAACCAGACAATTGGAAAACAAGGTGGGGTTAGGCTAAACCCAAGACCTGCAACACACAGCTGAACCAAACAATTAAGAAACAAGGTGGGGGACACAGCTAAACCCAAGACCTGCAACACACAGCTGAACCAGACAATTGGAAAACAAGGTCGGGGGGACTCGGACATGGCTAACCCAAGGACTCTGCAACACACAGCTGCAACATAGACAAGTGGAAAACAAGGTGGGGGACATGGCTTAAACCCAAGGACCTGCAACACACAGCTGAAACCAGTACCAATTGGAAAACAAGGTGGGGGACACAGCTAAACCCAAGACCTGCAACACACAGCTGAACCAGACAATTGGAAAACAAGGTGGGGTTAGGCTAAACCCAAAAACTAGGACACACTTCACACCAGTCATAGGCATATGTTTATTCATATGTGTGTGTGATCTGTTATCACAAATGTAATACATGATGGTGTTTTGTGTGTGAGAGAGAGAGAGAGAGAGAGAGATGAGAGAGATGATGAGAGATGAGAGGATGAGAGAGAGACTGAGAGAGACGAGAGAGAGAGAGAGAGAGAGAGAGAGAGAGAGAGAGAGAGAGAGAGAGAGAGAAAGAGAGAGACTGTATCAGTAGATTATATGTTGCTTTTCAGAATTGAGCCTAGTAGAACAAAATCACACACTTGTGACTTCACACGCCAGTTAGCACACAGACAAGTATGTTTTCACACAGACAAGTCATTCTCACACAGACAAGTCATTCTCACACAGACAAGTCATTCTCACACAGACAAGTCATTCTCACACAGACAAGTCATTCTCACACAGACAAGTCATTCTCACACAGACAAGTCATTCTCACACAGACAAGTCATTCTCACACAGACAAGTCATTCTCACACAGACAAGTCATTCTAACACAGACAAGTATGTTCTCACACAGACAAGTATGTTCTCACACAGACAAGTATGTTCTCACACAGACAAGTCATTCTCACACAGACAAGTATGTTCTCACACAGACAAGTCATTCTCACACAGACAAGTATGTTCTCACACAGACAAGTCATTCTCACACAGACAAGTATGTTCTCACACAGACAAGTCATTCTCACACAGACAAGTCATTCTCACACAGACAAGTATGTTCTCACACAGACAAGTATGTTCTCACACAGACAAGTCATTCTCACACAGACAAGTATGTTCTCACACAGACAAGTATGTTCTCACACAGACAAGTCATTCTCACACAGACAAGTATGTTCTCACACAGACAAGTATGTTCTCACACAGACAAGTCATTCTCACACAGACAAGTATGTTCTCACACAGACAAGTATGTTCTCACACAGACAAGTATGTTCTCACACAGACAAGTATGTTCTCACACAGACAAGTCATTCTCACACAGACAAGTCATTCTCACACAGACAAGTCATTCTCACACAGACAAGTCATTCTCACACAGACAAGTCATTCTCACACAGACAAGTCATTCTCACACAGACAAGTCATTCTCACACAGACAAGTCATTCTCACACAGACAAGTCATTCTCACACAGACAAGTCATTCTCACTAGAAAACTCACACCGCAGCAATGCTGTCTCAGACACAACTAATGATTTTATTTCCGTGAAACTGCAAGTCAACAGATGAACAACAACAACACACAGCCGCACGGGTCCTAACACTGACATCCGTGATTACACAGAAAGAGCCCTCACATGTCGATGGCATGTACCAACAGAAGTCAATTATGTATAACACTTCGGTGACTATTCTATTACACGTCAACTACCACACTGACCTATGAGTCACAATGAAACTTGACCCTGATGGCCCAGTCATATTTTAAATAATTGTCCCTAATTTCCCCAATCATGCTCATGGCGTCGTCTTCTGCCATGTACCCCCTGGCAGGGTGAAGGCTTGTCACCAACTCATGGTGAGCCATCCTGTCTTTTGTTATCTCCTGCACCTCTTTCCATGTTCTCCCAGTATGATCATCCTTGCCTCTAATTCCCTTCTCCATGTGTTGTCGGACTCCGTGGCTGGTGAGCAGAGGGCATGGGCGACAAACAATACAGAGAGGGAAACAGGCGGATGATCAGTAGGACTGACACTGGCACTATCAGCTTGGCAACGCATTGTTGGCCATCCAAGAAGGGGTCGGGGCACATGTGGCAATGTGCCAATTGTAGGTGACTGTGGGTTTCATATTTTCCCATCCAATGTGTGGCTTGCCAACTGATATCTGAGGACAGGAACATGGAGGCAGCAAAACACCATCAGATTTATTTCTTTCACCGTGACAGCCCAGGCCAGCATGGTCCGACACATACAGGTATACACAAATAGTTCTGACACCTTTATCTCATACACTGATGTGCCAGAAGATCACACACACAACACACATACATGAACAGCTCTCATCTCATACACTGATGTGCCAGAAGATCACACACACAACACACATACATGAACAGCTCTCATCTCATACACTGATGTGCCAGAAGATCACACACACAACACACATACATGAACAGCTCTCATCTCATACACTGATGTGCCAGAAGATCACACACACAACACACATACATGAACAGCTTTCATCTCATATACTGATGTGCCAGAAGATCACACACATCAAACATACATGAACAGCTTTCATCTCATACACTGATGTGCCAGAAGATCACACACACAACACACATACATGAACAGCTCTCATCTCATACACTGACGTGCCAGAAGATCACACACACAACACACATACATGAACAGCTCTCATCTCATACACTGATGTGCCAGAAGATCACACACACAACACACATACATGAACAGCTCTCATCTCATACACTGATGTGCCAGAAGATCACACACACAACACACATACATGAACAGCTCTCATCTCATACACTGATGTGCCAGAAGATCACACACACAACACACATACATGAACAGCTCTCAATCTCATACACTGATGTGCCAGAAGATCACACACACAACACACATACATGAACAGCTCTCATCTCATACACTGATGAGCCAGAAGATCACATACATGAACAGCTCTCATCTCATACACTGATGTGCCAGAAGATCACATACATGAACAGCTCTCATCTCATACACTGATGTGCCAGAAGATCACACACAACACATATACATGAACAGCTCTCATCTCATACACTGATGTGCCAGAAGATCACATACATGAACAGCTCTCATCTCATACACTGATGTGCCAGAAGATCACACACAACACACATACATGAACAGCTCTCATCTCATACACTGATGTGCCAGAAGATCACACACACAACACACATACATGAACAGCTCTCATCTCATACACTGATGTGCCAGAAGATCACACACACAACACACATACATGAACAGCTCTCATCTCATACACTGATGAGCCAGAAGATCACATACATGAACAGCTCTCATCTCATACACTGATGTGCCAGAAGATCACACACAACAAACATACATGAACAGCTCTCATCTCATACACTGATGAGCCAGAAGATCACACACAACAAACATACATGAACAGCTCTCATCTCATACACTGATGTGCCAGAAGATCACACACAACATACATACATGAACAGCTCTCATCTCATACACTGATATGCCAGAAGATCACACACAACAAACATACATGAACAGCTCTCAGCTCATACACTGATGTGCCAGAAGATCACACACACAACACACATACATGAACAGCTCTCATCTCATACACTGATGAGCCAGAAGATCACACACAACAAACATACAAGAACAGCTCTCATCTCATACACTGATGTGCCAGAAGATCACACACAACACACATACATGAACAGCTCTCATCTCATGCACTGATGTGCCAGAAGATCACACACAACTTAGATACATGAAGAGTTCTCATCTCACACACTGTGCCAGAAGATCACACACACAAATGAACAGCTCTCATCTCATACACTGATGTGCCAGAAGATCACACACACAAATGAACAGCTCTCATCTCATACACTGATGTGCCAGAAGATCACACACAACACACATACATGAACAGCTTTCATCTCATACACTGATGAGCCAGAAGATCAAACATAACACACATACATGAACAGCTCTCATCTCATACACTGATGTGCCAGAAGATCACACACAACATACATACATGAACAGCTCTCATCTCATACACTGATGTGCCAGAAGATCACACACACAACACACACAAATGAACAGCTCTCATCTCATACACTGATGTGCCAGAAGATCACACACATAACACACACAAATGAACAGCTCTCATCTCATACACTGACGTGCCAGAAGATCACACACAACATACATACATGAACAGCTCTCATCTCATACACTGATGTGCCAGAAGATCACACACAACAAACATACATGAACAGCTCTCATCTCATACACTGATGTGCCAGAAGATCACACACACAACACACATACATGAACAGCTCGCATCTCATACACTGATGAGCCAGAAGATCACACACAACAAACATACATGAACAGCTCTCATCTCATACACTGATGTGCCAGAAGATCACACACAACACACATACATGAACAGCTCTCATCTCATGCACTGATGTGCCAGAAGATCTCACACACAACATAGATACATGAAGAGTTCTCATCTCATACACTGATGTGCCAGAAGATCACACACAAATGAACAGCTCTCATCTCATACACTGATGTGCCAGAAGATCACACACAACACACATACATGAACAGCTTTCATCTCATACACTGATGAGCCAGAAGATCAAACATAACACACATACATGAACAGCTCTCATCTCATACACTGATGTGCCAGAAGATCACACACAACATACATACATGAACAGCTCTCATCTCATACACTGATGTGCCAGAAGATCACACACACAAATGAACAGCTCTTATCTCATACACTGATGTGCCAGAAGATCACACACACAACACACACAAATGAACAGCTCTCATCTCATACACTGATGTGCCAGAAGATCACACACACAAATGAACAGCTCTCATCTCATACACTGACGTGCCAGAAGATCACACACAACACACATACATGAACAGCTCTTATCTCATACACTGATGAGCCAGAAGATCACACACAACATACATACATGAACAGCTCTCATCTCATAAACTGATGAGCCAGAAGATCACACACAACATACATACATGAAGAGTTCTCATCTCATACACTGATGAGCCAGAAGATCACACATAACACACATACATGAACAGCTCTCATCTCATACACTGATGAGCCAGAAGATCACACACAAAACACATACATGAAGAGTTCTGGCACCTTATCTCACACGCAGATGAGCCGGTAGCTGGCATTAGTTAGTGTGCAACTTCCACTGTAATTCTGTGTATGAACTACACATGGAGTGTCTCAGTCACAAGCGCAACAGTTACCCCATGTCATACAGAACCTCACAACAGCATGCAGTCAACATCTACAGTGAGACGGAGCCATTTTCAAAGTGAATGAGTGCTGATTACACAAACATAATTTACTGTAAGAAATGATGTGATGAAAACATGATCGGCCGATAACATTAATAATGACTTCCTCACACATTCATGCACTATCACAACCCTAACAACCATGTCCTCACACATTCATGCACTATCACAACCCTAACAGCCATGTCCTCACACATTCATGCACTATCACAACCCTAACAACAATGTCCTCACACATTCATGCACTATCACAACCCTAACAACCATGTCCTCACACATTCATGCACTATCACAACCCTAACAGCCATGTCCTCACACATTCATGCACTATCACAACCCTAACAACCATGTCCTCACACATTCATGCACTATCACAACCCTAACAACCATGTCCTCACACATTCATGCACTATCACAACCCTAACAACCATGTCCTCACACATTCATGCACTATCACAACCCTAACAACCATGTCCTCACACATTCATGCACTATCACAACCCTAACAACCATGTCCTCAACATTCATGCACTATCACAACCCTAACAACCATGTCCTCACACATTCATGCACTATCACAACCCTAACAACCATGTCCTCACACATTCATGCACTATCACAACCCTAACAGCCATGTCCTCACACATTCATGCACTATCACAACCCTAACAACCATGTCCTCACACATTCATGCACTATCACAACCCTAACAACCATGTCCTCACACATTCATGCACTATCACAACCCTAACAGCCATGTCCTCACACATTCATGCACTATCACAACCCTAACAGCCATGTCCTCACACATTCATGCACTATCACAACCCTAACAACCATGTCCTCACACATTCATGCACTATCACAACCCTAACAACCATGTCCTCACACATACATGCACTATCACAACCCCAACGACCATGTCCTCACACATTCATGCACTATCACAACCCTAACAACCATGTCCTCCCACATACATGCACTATCACAACCCCAACGACCATGTCCTCACACATTCATGCACTATCACAACCCTAACAACCATGTCCTCACACATTCATGCACTATCACAACCCTAATGACCATGTCTGCGAGTTCTCTCGGAACGTGACCAGATGCCAGACCATCCAGTGGCTTGGGTCCAGTAGATCTCTGTCCGGAGAATCAGGCGGCCACAAACAGCAACGCTGCTTTACATGGCAGCCGTCATAGGTGCCAAAATCTGCCGGATCCTCGCCAGAAAATCATCCGACATCCTCAAGTACCTGGCCAAAATAGAATAAGAAGGTTAGCAATGTGGCTGAGTATGTATTTCACATGGGTTAGTGATAAGCAAGATACAGCGCTTCTCCGAAAATAAGACCGGATTGTATATGAATTGTTGCTTGAAAAAAAATGCACTAGGGCTCATTTTCAGGGGATGTCTTTTTCTTTTTCACACACAAAAATCTACATTCATGCATGTACAAACTTTTTAATTTATTCAAATACAGTCATGTCATATTCTTCTGGAACATTGTCATAATTCTGCAAATCTCAAATTCCGGCCTGAATATCTTGCGACTCCATTTCCCGTATAACCATTGGCCCCAGTCTCTCATGTCCAGCAAAAAAGTTTTCCTTAAATGAGCATTTCTTGTCCATGTAGCCTGCTCGAAGTGCATTGGTAACACAAGTCTCTCATTCTAGCTGATGATCTTAATTACGGCTTATTTTAGGGATAGGGCTTATATTAAAAGCATCCTGAAAAATTGTGTTAGGGTTTATTTTTGGTGTAGGTCTTAATTTCAGGGAAACACTGTAGAAGACATCTAATGTTGAAAATGTATCTTTATTGGACACACAGCTTGGATGAAATCTTGGCCTACCACTGTTTCTTTCAACACAATTTCACGTTGTTCAAGTTGCTCATACACATGGCTACTGGGTCCCTCAGCTTGCTCTAGAGCCACAGGTCACACAGTTTTCATTAGCCCCATAGAGGGTGCTGGTAATGAGTGAGTTTCAGCCAAGAATTGTCCGTCTCTACGTGTCATCAGATGTGCACACCATCCATGTCTGCCCTCAGTACCTAGCCATTCATGCTTTGTTCATCCACAGTTGTCAATCATCTATTCGGTCCTGCCATCAAATCTATATCAGGTGTGGAATATTCTCTGCCTTGGGCCACTGATGATCATCAGACCTGGTGAGAAGCTTCTTCATGCAATGGATCCACTGAGAGTTGCACACATCTGCCCTAAAGATACACGTGTAGATATCAACATTATGCTACTTGTAGAACACGATAACAATCATACAACTTCATTCATGTCTGGACGGACATCACCAGCAAAGCAAAGAATATATTTCTTATTTTTTCCCAATATAAAACCCTGAGGAGTATTCTTACAATGTAAAACCTTGTGGAGTATTCTTACATGAGACTATTTGTTTGTCTCAGAGCCACAGCTCATTGTCCACAGTATTGACAATTTGTCCCTGTCCTTGCTGTACTGTTGGGTTCAATGTCCCTAATGATTATGTCACCATTCATCCACTTATTCGTCACCTGTCTGTGTCTTTATTGACTGCCTCCTGCATGGATTCACATTATGTCCAGTCTGAGTCCATGACAGAAGGCCTCGGCATGTGCCACGTATAAAAAGTATAAAGGGCGTTCATTTGAAATCCATTTGTGCCGCACCACGCATAATTGCGTACGTTGAACATGATCATGTCATAGTCATATGATAAGTACTGACCAATAAATAAAAGAGCATGTGCTTATCGTCCCATGATACATAGGTTCTGTTTCTGACCGTTGAGAAAATGGCCGGGTTGATCCAAAATCCATCCAAAGAAGCTCTAAGAGCAGTGAATCAGTTTTTTTCATTTGAAGGATGTCGACCAGTGGACATTCATCGAAGAATGCAGGCAGTGTACGGTAACAAATGTGTGTCGAAGACAACAGTGACAGACTGGATACGAATGTTCCGGAAAGGACGTCAGTTCATGACAGATCTTCGACGGCCGGGTCAAGCACATACTGTTGCAATAGAAAAAACCATCGCCAAAATTGATGCAGCAGTACAGATGAACCATTGTCAAAGCATACGTTCACTAGCGAAAGAATTTGGTGTGTCATCTGGGACAATTCAAAAGGTCGTTCGTAAGAAAGTGCAATATGTATGTGTGTTCACAGTGGGTACCACGGATGTTGACCGACCACCAAAAAGAGGAACGTGTGGGATGGTGTTTGAACCACTTGCTGTGTTACAGAGTGGAGGGTGATGCATTTCTCTTCCTCATAGTGGCTTGCGATGAATCATGGTGTCACCACTTTGAGCCGAGCAGCAAAAGAGAGAGCATGCAATGGAAGCATGCTGGATCACCAAAAGCCAAACAATTCAAGTTACAGGTTTCCGCTGGTAATGTTATGCTGAGCACATTTTTTGGCTTTGAAGGGCTATTGTTGGCCGACTTTGAAGAACCTGGTGTCAACATCAACTCTACCCACTACTTGCAAACACTAGACAAGCTGCAAAAAGCCACCAAGAATAAACGACCCGGCATGCTTTCTCGCGGTGTGATTTTGTTGCACGATAAAGCTCATCCGCATGTCGCAAAGATTGTGCAGGAAGCATTAGCAAGGAAGAAGTGGGAAATTCTGCAACATCCAGCATATAGTCCTGATTTGTCACCATGTGATGTTCATTTGTTCAGACCTCTAAAAAAAGCTCTCAAGGGGCAAAGATTTCACACAGATGCAGACATAATGAATGCGGTAAACACTTGGTTCAGTGAGCAACAAAAATCCTATTTTGCGGACGGCATTCGCTGCCTACTTAAGCAATGGGATGCTTGCCTGAATGCCTATGGTGACTTCTTCTGACCAACCCATGGTGCATAATTAATTCAAAATGAGTGCTTCGTTTAATTCTACCACACCTGTTAATGCTTCTTTCATGTTTTTGTAATAAAGCCATTAGAACGGGTTTCAAATGAACATCCCTAAAAGAACAATTCTGAAAAATTAAGCAAATGTCATTAAATAATGTGCTAAATATTCATTAGTTTCTATAGTCACTGCCATGGTCTAACGCTGTTTTGGGAAAGCAGTAAAGTACCAATGAAGTATTCATTATAACTAACTCAACAAATGTCTAACCGTAATGCAATAAGAAGGTTGTTTATCAGGAAATCTTGCTATAAATCTTCGAACAACCATCCGGGTATATCGTGCACCATTTCAAAACACCTGTTCAACCAATACAATTCTTTGTTCCATTGATAACACCATTCTGTTAGGAGTGCAAAGAATTACTCCAGCAGACAACAGCCATTTGCTGCAGATTGCTTCACGATAGACTGTGGAGCACATATTTTGATGACATGTACTTCATTATTCAAAATTCTTCTACATACAAAGTGTAGTGAGACTTAACAAACACCCTGTATAACAAGAAGCCCACTTACCCAGAGAAATTGAAGACCATGTGTCATCAGACCCTACGTGCATGCTACGTGGTCGGCGTGTATCGTAATCTCTTGTCTGTATATCTCATATTGTTCTCTATCATCTGGACCATCTCGCTGGGCGACGGAATGCGACCTGTTTCTAGTTTTGACCAGATTGGAACATCTGAAACATGAGATGACAACACATTACACCCTGCCCCCTGTCTGGAGGAAGTGCTCTACAGAAGCTTCGTGGTCAAAGGCTAGGGAAAGCAAAGCCCAACAAATGCTAGTCAAGGTCGGATGCACTGATGGAACAGTCCAATTCACTTGATGATGACCCCCCGCAGTGTGGGGGGTTACCTGCTTAAACATTATCAAACACAATATCTCCCACCCCCTTCCCCCAACCCCATCTCCTGCTGACAAACACACACGGCCGGGTCAGTGGTTTTGTCTGAGGACCGGGTTCCGACTGTGGATGCATGTAGAGTGCACTGCTGAACCATGCCTCTTACATACATAGAACAAACAAGCAAACAAAGGAACGCATGCACACAAACACAGTGTGCTGATTGTTAAAAAACATAGCAGCAAAAGAGCAAACACATAAACAACGGTTAGTTTGGCAAACTGTGGCTGCCACTAGCCCTCCCCACACACACACTGACAGACAGTGTGTGGCAATCACACATGTAGACATTGTGCCTGGAGTAGTTTGATCATTAGAACATGGGCTGAGCTCTGTATCTTCTATAGATGGATGGATAGATGGATGGACAGATGAATAAATGGATGGAAAGATGGATTAATTGACAGTTGGATGGTTGCATGGATAAATCAATGGATGGATGGTTACAGAGAGAGAGAGAGAGAGAGAGAGAGAGAGAGAGAGAGAGAGAGAGAGAGAGAGAGAGAGAGAGAGAGAGAGAGAGAGAGAGAGAGAGAGAGAGAGAGAGACAGACAGACAGACAGAGACAGACAGATAGATAGAACAAACTTTATTTTCAAAGGACAGACAGGTGGATGAATAGGTCGGTAGGCAGGCAGGCAGAGAAACAGTAAATGGGAGAGAAAGAGAGAAAGAATGACACAGAGAGATAAGAAAAGGAAAGGCGTGAGAGTAAGAGAACAAGTGACACAGAGAGAGAGAGACCATAGAGAACAGACAGACAGGCACGCTATGTTGATAATAAAGAGTCCTACTGGCTGAGATACCTGTTTTTTAAAAACCCATAGTAAACATGCATTGTCGTTTCTATGTTTTCCCCCTATGTGGATGTAACAGGCATGATAGATCATTGATGTGTGAAAGATGAGTGGTTGGGAGGGGGGGGGGGGGGGGGGTGGCTGAATGTAAGACAGGCCTGTGTGTACAATTTGTAACCCTTTCAAAATAAAGTGTGGTCTTTGTCCTTGTTGAATTGCTTGTTGTGTGTGTTTTGTCCACTGATTTCTCCAACAATACACATGCAGGTTATATATTTTGTTATGTCTTAACCTTTGACAACTTTCTCACACTAAACGCTTACTCTGTTCCACAAAATCATTCTGTTGTATCATTTTTGGTTTTATTTGTTGCGATGATGTCAACCATTTTACCAATATTCTCTCAACAGACTCAACTGTTCAATCACTCTACCAACATTCTCTCAACATACTAAACTATTCAATCACTCACCAACATTCTCTCAACATACTAAACTATTCAATCATTCTACCAACACTCTCTCAACATACTAAACTATTTAATTGCTCTACCATTCTCTCAACATACTAAACTATTCAATCACTCACCAACATTCTCTCAACATACTAAACTATTCAATCACTCTACCAACATTCTCTCAACATACTAAACTATAACGCCCGTGTGTTGCCGGGGCCCATACGGGGGAAGCAAAGAATAGTAACACTGTTGTCTACCACGCATGTCGTAAGAAGCGACTAAGGAGGATATGGTTCCGTCGCCCTGCTACTGAGTGAGTGTGTGGCGCGACACTGTGAGCTTCGCATGGAATGCTTTTACATCTGTCCGCGGTTGTGTGTAGCGTGAACTGCATGTTCGGAACGATGGCAGCCGACTGTTGCTGGATTGACTGATTTGCCTTTTCGGCTCACGAGTGCATTTTTCAGGAGACTCCTGGGAATCGCCGCTGGAGCTACGGAGTTCATGCTTTGTGCAGCGCTTTCGGCGGGTCGTCCTGTGGAAAGAGACCGAGCCATATGGGAGAAAACCCGGGTCAATTAAGTCTTTCTGGTGACTGCCATTTCCATCGACGATGAACTGTATTTTACATGGAGGACTTTTGTGTTGGCATTCTGGCAGCGGCATTATGCAGTGTACCTGTGCGAGCCGTTGGCTTGCCGATACTCCTGTCTGTTCCATTGTTCACTTTTGGCAGTGAGGAGCATTTTGTGTGATATTCACTGGCACAGGAACGGAGCAATATGGGGACAACCCGTTGCCGTGAAGTTGGAACCACGACTAACTAACTAACTAAACTATAAAATCATTCTACCAACATTCTCTCAACATACTAAACTGTTTAATCACTCTACCAACATTCTCTCAACATACTTAACTATTGAATTACTCTACCAACATTCTCTCAACATACTAAACTATAAAATCATTCTACCAACATTCTCTCAACATACTAAACTGTTTAATCATTCTACCAACATTATTTCAACACACAATTTTACCACAAACCACTCTACTCAACTGGTCATTGCTACCACAAACCACTCTAGACAACTGGTCACTGTTACCACAAGCCACTCTACACAACTGCTCACTGTTACCACAAACCACTCTTAGACAACTGGTTAGTTACCACAAACCACTCTACACAACAGACACCATGATGACTTACCATTGAAAGAAATTTCAAAAGCACCAGTAGATACTAACTGACTTTCGATTGCATTAGCGATGAAAAACATCATAAGGCAAGCATACACCTGAGGAATAAATCAGTAACACAACATGAAGCAAGCATACACCTGAGGAATAAATCAGCAACACAACATGAAGCAAGCATACACCTGAGGAATATATCAGCAACACAACATATTATAGGCTTACAACTGATAGAGGGGGCAAAAAGAAAATCCTAACCTGCACAGTTCGCGGTGACTGCACTAGCCAGGCGGCCTTAATTCCTCAGGCTCAAAGACCCCTCTGCCATACACCGCAAGGTACTATATTGGCACTAAATGACAGTTATGACAACATATGACAGGCTTACAACTGATAGAGAATATATCAGTCATACAACATATGAGAGGCTTACAACTGATAGAGAATATATCAGTCATACAACATATGAGAGGCTTACAACTGATAGAGAATATATCAGTCATACAACATATGAAAGGCTTACAACTGATAGAGAATATATCAGTCATACAACATATGACAGGCTTACAACAGATAGAGAATATATCAGTCATACAACATATGACAGGCTTACAACAGATAGAGAATATATCAGTCATACAACATATGAAAGGCTTACAACTGATAGAGAATATATCAGTCATACAACATATGCCAGGCTTACAACAGATAGAGAATATATCAGTCATACAACATATGAAAGGCTTACAATGGACAGAATATTTCAGTCATACAACATATGACATGCTTACGATGGACAGAATACTTCAGTAATAAAACGTCTCATTCTGTCAACTAAAAGTGATTGATTGTGACAGCCAATTATATGAAACTTTGGCTCTAAATAAAATTAGGAAAATTTAAAAAAAAATATCACAACTGCAGACATGGTGTTTCATAAAAAAATATCACAACTGCAGACATGGTGTTTCATAAAAAAATATCACAACTGCAGACATGGTGTTTCATAAAAAAATATCACAACTGCAGACATGGTGTTTCATAAAACAATATCACAACTGCAGACATGGTGTTTCATAAAAAAATATCACAACTGCAGACATGGTGTTTCATAAAACAATATCACAACTGCAGACATGGTGTTTCATAAAACAATATCACAACTGCAGACATGGTGTTTCATAAAAAAATATCACAACTGCAGACATGGTGTTTCATAAAAAAATATATGAAACATAAATATGAAATCAGTCATGAATTGATAACATAACTGTCAGGTTTCAGTAACTTGACTGTCAGGTTTCAGTAACTTGACCGTCAAATATTGCCTTTTTGAACGCCGACACATACACCATTGTGAAAATCAACACAAAGCGATCTGCTCCCAAATCACCCATGGATGACTTTGGAACTGGTACATCGGAAATGTGAAACTGCGCTCAATAACCCCAAGCCACAAACAATAGCACACTTGCCAGAAATTAACACAGCGAGATAATAATAACATGAGAATCTGAAACAAACACACAACAGTTGTATCATCCTACCTTGTTTTCTGTGGCCCAACTATAAATATTTGGAGTCGGCAAGTTCAACAACGGGAACGGATTATAACCAATAACAACGAGACCAATGAGGATAAATTTAATGATTCCGAGAGCCTGTGCCAAAGTTGCCCGAATCACTGGAGGCGGGTAATTGTCGCCAACAATCATCAGTGTCGGGAAACGCTCGTGGAGTGCCTGAGCGTACTGCTCAAACACTTTCCGGTAGCCTCAGGAGTAACTGAAAATGATAAGGCATCAACTGTTAACTGGGTTACACCAAAGGCATAGACTGTTAACTAGATTACACAAAAGGCATTGACTATGAGTGTAAGTTAATAAGTAAGCCACAAATGGCTGTAGAAAAATAACTAAATATGATAACAACTTGAAACCAGTTTATTTTTATACATACATTGTCCCTTTATTTCTCAACATAATTTCCACCAACATTGATGCACTTATGCCATCGTTTTATCGGTCTTCCCAAACCCGCTGCATTGAACTGCGCGCTTTGTCTTCATTTACCTGCCATCCCACAGAACTGTGTGACTTACTTATTGACTCACCCTCGTAACTTTTTCTACCCAGCTATGTACCGCTTTGCGCGACAAACATTTGTCAGCATAAACACTGAAAACCCACCTTGACGGGAGGCATTTCATGAATGACAGCGAAGTGTGACATTGGTGTCTGTATGTTCTCAGCCTCGCCTTGTGTTCAATGAATCATTTTCATGTCCAGTCCTATTGATCCTCATATATATAACCAGCCAATCTTTTCCCTTGCCGGCTTCCTGGCCTAGAGGTTAGCGACTTTTCTCTGTTATCTCGTATACTCTCGTAAGTAACGTGACGACGGTGAGTATCAGCAGTGGTTTGAATCACATTGGTAACTTATGGGGTATGTGAGCCGGCCGCTCAGAAAGCAATGGTAAACTACTGAGCGTAATCTTGCCAAGAAATCAACAATCAGCTGAAAGATGCTGATGTTGACAGCGATGTCCTGTAAAGGATATGCAAACATTTTTTTAATTTATTCCCTTACTGTGAATTATTTCTGATGTAAACTCCCTTCATGCTCTGCCAAGAATCTTCTCCCTCCACGGACATCTCCATCTGTCCTCTTGTTACAACCTAATCCAGTTGTCTTATGATAACACATTCACAGATCTATATATATATATATATATATATATATATATATATATATATATATATATATATATATATATAATAAAAGTCAGTTGCATATCCTTCACAGGATATCACAATCAATCTCAATACTGTTTGGCTGTGATTTCTTGGCAAGTTTACGTTCAGTAACTTTTCAGTGCTTTCTAAACGACCAGCACCCATACCATAGTATGAAAACCAACTCAAAGCAGTCTGCTGCCAAAATGCTGGCAGCTGTGTTTCGAACGTGGTATGCGAGATTGCAAATTGCATCCGTAATTTCTAATATATATACATATGCCGGCTCCGTGGTGAAAGAGTTACGGACACAGTTCATAATCCTGTGTACCCACGTTCCAAACACAGCTGCCGATAGTTTGGCAGCAGACAGCCTTGCGTTGGTATTTTACAAAATGGTAACGGTGCTGGTCTTTCAGAAAACAATAGCAAACTACTGAACGTAAACTTGCCAAGAGATCACAAGAGCCAAAAAATGCTGGGGTTGACTGTGACATCCTGTAATGGATATGCAATTAACTTAACTTATATATATATGGATAATACAACTAAAATTGCATGTCCTGTGTAGGACGCAACAATCATCCCACTGTCTGCCTGTGATTTACTAGGCAATGTTCCTCCGAAGTTGGAGAGTGTCTGCCTGTATAGTGAGGAACCACCAGTCTGCACACCAATAAGCCAGTGAGACAACAGATACTCAGGCAAACCTCAGGTCTTGTATGACATCACACTGATGTTGGACAACAGGATGCCTTCATCCGACATACAGGACTTCACGCTGGAGCTCAAGCCAAAGAACACAAAGAACACAAACAAGCAACTAGGCAATGTTAGGGTCACTAGTGTGCCACTGCTTTGATTGATTGACTGATTGATTGATTGTTCTAGGAATCAACATCACAGCATTCGGGGCATTCCCATCGGCGCTCCGTCCCCATCCTCAGCAGCTAGCGAAAAGTTCCAACACCAATAGTACCAGCAGCGATTTGATTGCATGTCCGTCTCACCTTTCCCTTGAGCGTCGAATGTCGGCCAGATCCCCTCGTCACTCCTCGCGGCCTCATTCTTGCCAGACCATGATGATCCATTTGCTCCTCCGAGGTGTACACATGCTCTCACAAGGCTGCAACCATGTCTGCCTTATCATGCATCAAAACTCCACCAAATTTGCAGAGCCAGCCAATCTGTCCACCTGTTCATTCCCCAGCACACCGGCATGCCCCGGAGAAAAGATCCAGACGATGCTTGTCACCCATGACTTCTGAAGCGAAGCAAACCACTCTGCACGAAGCCTGCCTGTCCTCACCTTGCTCAGCATGCTTTCTTAGTCAGTTACATTCACAATGTGTGTGTGTGTCGTATTCTTGATCCAGCGGAAAGCTGCAGTGACTGCCTCCACCTCCATTGCTTTTTGAACAAGAACCCATTTACATCCAGCTGACTTCCACATGAAACAAACTCAAAAACCGTCACCAGAAGAGAAAGTGTAAGCACATTAAAGGATGTGTTGGTTAGAAAAGTGGAAGGGAAGAACATTAAGGTGGAAGGCAAGGTTATATGTTGATGGATAACATCATAAAATGGATTGGAAGTGTTTCTGCATGAATGCAGCATGAAGATAAAGGACAGAGAATGATGGAGGCATTACAACCAACCTTCAATGTGGAGATGGAGCTTGATGATGACAAATGTACATAATTATATGACATAGAGACTTGGACTTTGAACAAGCAATTGGAAGAAATCATGCATGTTCCTGAAGTGTCGATGTATATTACAAATATCTTTAATAGTAGGTATGCTAGTCGTGCCATCACACGAACTGAAACTGGAAATGATTTACCGAACAACCCCGGAATGATCCATTGTGTCCTCAAAAATGGCTATGTAAAGATCATTCATGCTTCCGATGTCATTCATTCCATTCAAATATCATGTGACAATAACAAACTCCATCTTAGGTTCTGCAGAAAAGGTTAGTCTAACATTCTATGCGTAGCGATTGGTTGAAAGTACATATACTTGGAGAATTCCATCGCTTATATGGTTTTATGTGTGGTAGAAATATATTTCTGCGGATATGTTGTTTGATCTTTGCGAATGGAAAGCCAATATGGCGGCCGATGAGAATATCGATTGGACTAGGTTCAAAACATGCAATCTGAACTACTAAAGTTAAAGAGAATACGAGTTTAAAGATTATTAATAATTTATTTTTATACTTTTGCTATTTTGTTATCATTTAACATGACGGAACATATTTTTGAAGTCAGTTTTCATATCCGTCTATGACCCATTTTTAAAATATTTTTTTTTTGGGCGCTTGCTCGCTTTGAACTCAAGCGTAGTCCATACACACTATTTTATAGTAGTGATGGATTGAATTTTGCTTGTGGATTAGCTTTCCCTAATAAGTGTCCCTCACCAACAGGCAAACCCACTCTGACTTCAGAGGTACTTGTAATTTACACCCCAAGTCAAGGACATCAACATTTTAGTCCAGCTGTCCTGTGAAGGGGTTGAACCGCTTACCTCGGCATCAGCCTACCGGATATTTAAGAACTAGCGTTCTTACCCATTCAGCCATGTGGACCTGCTTTGACCCGTTTGAGACAATCTCGCACGGACTGGCAGTGGAGATAATTTACACACACAGAAGAGCTAAAAAATTATGAGAAATATTAAAAATTGTTTGCCGGACATACTGACACTCAAATGTGAATATCTCTACATATAACTGACACACAGGCATAAATGAGGTACCATTAGAATTGGATTTTCAATGTCTATCTATCTGTGGTGGTGTCATTAGTAAATACTCAACTTGAAAATCATGATTGAATCTGCTACTAATAGCCACAGCAATATAATCTAACAGTTCTCTTCCACCTAAAGCCCAAGCGGAAACGTAGGTCGCCTGGAACACATATGTCGAGTCCATTAATATCTCGGCTTAGAATTGACTCTCCCCCGATGTGTCTCCACCTTGCTGTGGTGGGGGAGCTTGCTTGTCCCATTGACCCCATGTGCTTGCCGATGGATGAAAACTACATATCGGACAGCTTATGGGATAGGGGCCAGACTAAAAGAGACACAACGTGCTGCTCTGCAGGTAGACTGAGGATAGCAGTCAAGAAAAGTTTAAATCAGGCGAACGAAGGCAGAAGTTCTTGGTCTGGATACATACTCTAAGGCTCTCTGTCGAGGGTTGTGGCTGAATGCCTCTAAGCCATAAACCCTCGGATGTGAGAGCCGGGCCGATACCCGCCTACCGAAAAATGGAGGTGAGATTCTGAGCACGCTGCATGCCTAGTTCAGATACTTCAGCTGGGGGATATGAGGGATCCCCGGATGAGAGGGCCTGGCCGTTTCTCGCTCACCTCTGCACGCAGGGAAGGTGCTGAGCTGACAGCACATGTAGCCTACCTCGTGAGCGAGTACTAAAAGGTAAATGAAGTGCCCCAGTCAAATGAAATGGTTATGAAAACTGTATCTAACCCATAGAGAGTCTAGACAAAGGTGGAAAAAAGTCTCAATAACACGAAATGGAACGCACAGCTAGCAAATCCATTGCATGGTCCGAAGTCCAAAGCAAAAGCTTACCTAGTGGATGTCGCCCGCATACTAACTGTTCCTGGACTAGCTTGAGTGACCAGTGGCAATCGAAATGCCCAACACATGGAAGTGAGGAATTAAAGCAGCTATGAGCAGGACGTGGCAACTCCTCGAGTGAGCCCAGTCTCAGAGCAATATGTGCAGGCTTTGCAATTATGGAAGCCTCCTTGGGTAGCGGAGGAATGCTCATGGTCTGCCTCTGCCTTCCCTTGAGGGTTGACCGTTATGTCGTTGACCCTTCTACTTTGACCAGCTGAGATGTGGGTGACACCAGAGCACTAACAGTCTAACGTCTCTCAAAACCCTGGGAATGCAAACCCGTAAAAATGACTGCTGAAGTCGGATGTGCTGGCCTACGGGTGCAAATAAATCAGGCACAATGCAAAAAACGTCCAAGTGAAATGTCTTTCGTGCTAGGAACAGCTCTGACTAACTAGTTTTCCAAATAGCTCGTGTCCGGAAAAGCTCTGACTAGCTAGTTTCCGAATGTTCGTTGTGCCCGGAACAGCTCTGACGGGCACATTGACAAGCACATATCTGAATCGAAAACTCGCTGAGTGGATACTGTCTGCAGGCCGGTCTGGTAAGTGCGGGGAAGGCTCGTGGTGAACAATATGCCCAATATATCGAAGTGAGGAATTAAAGCAGCCATGAGCAGGACGTGACCATTCCCTCGGTGAGCCCAGCACCAGGGCGCTGTATCAGCTCTGCAACTATGGAAGCCACTCCCTGGATGATGGAAAATGCAATGGACTGTCCCTGCCTTCCATTGAGGGCTGATCGTAAAGCATTTGACCGTTCCAACTTTACAAGCTGTGATGTGGACAGCACCACAAAAGTGAGGGTCTCCCAGGAATGCAACCTGGTCAAAAATGCATGCTAAGTCGGATGTGTTGGCCTAAGGGTTTCGGCCCAAGGGCGCATAACTTAGGCACACCGCAATCACATCTGAAAAAAAAACACTCCGGATGAACGAAAAGAAGAAGAATTGACCTACAGACTTGAATAAGGTACCGTTGGATTTATAACTTCAAGAGGTATCCAAATATGCAGGTTTCATGATTTTAAAAAAAAAAAAAAGCAATTTATAAAATGTTACTAAAGTCGCTAAGTAAACTAAACAAAACAACAAAATACACCGTCATTGTGTGAGTGGGAGTATTCTCACCAAAACAAAAACTTTAAAGTTGGCCCAGCAAAAGATGACAGCTTTGGGGCTTTGACATCTTTCTGAGACACTGGAGACTCTTGTGATGAGGAGAAACCTTGGTATGTTGTAAATAATAATAGTCCGACAGAGAGAAACACCAACGGGATTTGGCCCAGGTCGGCCATGTTTTCCCTGTACTAACCAGAATTGCCAGATATGTTACAGAGACAAGGCCAAACTATTCTTCGATCTTCTTTCGTTCGCTAGAAATTTGTCTATAACTGAAATGTTGTCTCTTGTATGAACTTCACTGTTATATTTTTTTGTTTAGTTCGAAAACAAAAATAAATAAATAAATCATCATAGCGTCAGGCCTTCTTCGTGGTGCAAGTGACCATGTTCCTGTTCACGCGTCTGTCCTTTTCGTTCTAAAAAGTTCTAAGTTGATCGTCTTCCATGCCACTTTTCCAATGCAACCAGTAATGCCAGTATGTTCCCAATATGTCATCCTCCTTCTCTGACAAGCTCTATCTTGACGGTTGTCATAACTTTCTCCACACCCCCTTATATCGTGTCAATAAAAATGACCATTGTCGTCTCGTAAAATGGGATGGTATCTGCCACTGTGAATTGTCTCTTGCAGTACACAGATGCTGTTTTTCTTAGCTGTCCATGGCATTCTACGAGGAAACCACGTCTATGTGACCTCCATTTTTTTCTACTCTCTTTGTAGTGTCGATGATTCACAGGCATACATGTAGTCTTGATGCTTATTCTTCATCTTCCTCGTAGTTGTGGGGCTAGATGGAGGACAGAGCTGGCTATTTTAATGATAAAAGGGCAAGATTAAGAGCCTGATTTTAAGCTATTTGGTATATGGCGCTGACTCCATACTTTTGTGGACGAATCGAAACTCGATGGGTGGTGGCAGCTTTTACTTTCCGGAATATTTCTGGTGTCCATTTTAGACTGGTTCAGCTTAGACCGAAGGTTATTTACAAGAATAGCGTGCTTACCACTGCATTCAATCAATACGGTGCCATCTCCACAATGAAGGTTGAGTGCAATGGATCTCCAATACTGTCTGAGTCGGTTTCTCGCCCTGACTGTACTTTCTGTCAGACTGCTGTTTGTCCATTTCTTGATGTTATCTTCCCACTTGTATCGTTGTCTATCTCTTGCTCGCTTGCCTTCAACTTACCCCCCCCCCCCTCCCCAGTAAGGTGCATGTTTTTAGAAATAAAAGTGTTATGTCATTTATTGGGGCTGAAATATTTAACTTGCCTCTGTTTTTATTTATTTCATTAACTCTCTTTACTGCATTCTATCTTTTTAATGATGAAGATAGAGTTCCTATCGTTTGTTTGTTTAGTCGATGGATCAACATCACGGCACACGGGTGCAACCCATAAGTGCTCCGTTCTCCTCCTAACTCAAATCTGAGTCTGGAGAAACTCAGCTCAGTGCACGAACTCCGTAGCACCGCCGAGGATCCTGAAAATACTTTGGGTAGATTTTTAACTCGAAATTTTGCCCGGGCAGCGCCGTTAGGCTACTCTTTTTCGATTTCCAACTGCCAAGGAATTTCTTACGTGCGCAACAATACACACGGGCGTCCGATCTCACTACCCAGAGACCAGGGGAAATTTATTACTAGGCGTCCACGAGAAAAAATCCCGGCATCACCGGAGCTTGAACCCGGGACCTCCAGCACTCGAGGCGGACACCATACCTCGAGACCACGCAGCCCCCCCCCCCCCCCCCCCCCAAGTTCCTATCTTGAGACGAAGTAAATAGCAGAACGCCGTCATTTGGCTGAAACGGGTTTGAATCCAATGTCTGTATCTTTCACTATTTTCTGTTGTCCAGTGTGTTCTCTTATTACAAATTTCACTAATATAATCATAAATTAATGTCTCATTAATAGTTATCAAGAAGGATACAGAAGTTTAATATTTATTTTTTCGCATAAGCGAAGATGGCCTGACATGAAGCCTATGTGGCAAGTCACATGCTTCGTCTGCTGCTGTCTGCAGGTCGACTCTGGGCGGACGTCTGACAGTGATTAAATATTGTAGTTCTAACATCGACGTATCGACTTGTCTGACTTTACACTCCACTATGGCAGCTCTAGATGTTTCCAAAATAAAGATTTCTCACACCCAGGTAGGTTTAATTGCAGTCAGTGCGTTGTTGTGTGATTTACTTAACTTATGTGAATGAGGGAGAATATGCAAACCAAATACAAAGTCACAAAACACTCAAACAAAGTCAAGTGGCTGGGGGTTCAAACAGTTGTCAATACAGAATACTGAGAATACGGAGTTTACTTCTGAGGTGAATTAGAGAACATACAGAGAATAAAAATACAATCTATTATCTAGCTAGCTGATTGTGGAGAAAATAGAGAAGAATATATTGAGAATATTCAAATTGAGGCACTGTTCCGAATTCCGGTCCCAAATAGTTCCGCAGTGAATGTAGTGAATAAGAATCCCTTACAGGACCTCATTGTGTGATTACTTCCGTTTTGACTACTTCCTTAGTTACATATAAATAAATACGGAGATACCGATACTGATACAGAGGCTTTCAATACACTTGTTTCTACTTGATGTAAAGAAATATTATAATGCCAGGCAGACCATCAGCTCGGGTAGAGTGTTACAACTGGATGCTGCGTAACAATCCATTGTTGGGAGGATTTGATGCTCAGGGACAGTCAGTGGTCGTTGAAGCTGACGAGAGCTACTTTTTCCACCGAAAGTACCACCGTGGTCACTTTCGTCGTGGTCAATGGGTAGTTGGCCTGGTTGAACGTGGTAGTGGTCGTTGCTGGTTGGAAGTTGTGGAAAGGCGAGATGCGACAACACTGGAACGCATTATAAGTGATCACGTCTTACCAGGAACGACCATTGTCACCGATGCCTGGCGAGGCTACAACAACGTAGGTCAACTAAACCATGGCATCTACGATCATGCAGTTGTTGTTCATGCCAATAACTTTGTTGACCCTGTACACAGTGGCATTCACACCCAAACAATTGAAGGGTTGTGGATGCAAGTAAAAAGGAAACAAAGATACCAAGGTGGCACTAGTCGTACAGTGTTTAACACTTATTTAGCAGAATTTCAGTGGCGCCACATTCACAAAGTACATGTTTTCGGACAATATTTACAACTTTTGTGCCTCAATTTCGAGATATAATTTCATATATTGATGCAGGCTGCTGTAGGTTTGATTGATCATTAGCATTGTCACCTGGCTGCTGTGGGTCTGATTGATCATTATCATTGTCACCAGGCTGCTGTGGGTCTGATTGAACATTCTCTGAAGCATGATTTTTATTTGCGCTCCCTTGCTTTGAACTCAAGTGTAGTCCATACACAATACATATTCATGCATTGGACTGAACTTTGAACTCAAGTGTAGTCCATACACACTATTTCAAGTAATGCTGGAATGAACTTTGCATGTGGATTAGCTTCCCCTATTAACAGTGTCCCTTGCCATCAAGTGAATGCACTTCGACTTCAGAGGTACTTGTAATTTACATCTCCAAGCAAGGACGATAGGTCAGCATTTTGGTCAAACTGCCCGGTGTAGGGGTTGAGCCCCTTACCTCGGCATCAGCACACCGAATGTTTAAGAACACGTGTTCTTATCCATTCGGCCATGCTGACCTACAAGTATGGAGTTGAACCCAGGGATCTGAGTCAGAGACCAAATATAACTAGAAAACATTGTCAAATGAATTTTGTAAACATAAACGATACATATTACCATGTTATGAGACACATCCACCACCCACCCACACATCCCCCATTCACCCCAACTCCCCCACCCAACCACACACACAACCCAGATACACATACATGCCTCCACCCATCCACCACATTGTGTGTGTAAGTGTGCATGCATGCAGTGTATGCGAGGAAGTGTATCTTCGGGTGTTATGTGAGTACGTGTGCGTAAGTATATGGATGTGTGTAGGTGTGTGTATGTGCGTGGGTATATGTGTGTATTTGCGTGTGTATTTTGTATGTGAATGTGTGTATGTACATGTGTGAGAGAGTGAGTGAGAGAGAGAGAGAGAGAGAGAGAGAGAGAGAGAGGGAGAGAGAGAGAGCAAGAGAGAGAGAGCAAGAGAGAGAGAGAGAGCAAGAGAGAGAGAGAGAGAGTTCAATTGCATCACTAAAGTTTATGCTACATAATGTATATGTAACATTATTTCTCCACTTCTTGCAATTGCGAGAATTCTCACGACAATCGTCATTGTCTCAATTGTGTGTAAAGTGTGGGAGTTTGTTCTTATTAGTTTCAGTGATCATGTGGGGCATAATGTATGTGTCTAGATGTGAGGATGTGTGTATGAGTGTGTATGTGAGGGATATGGGTGTGTGTGGGGATGTGGGGAATGTATGTGTGGAGGGGTTGTATGTGGGGGATGTGTATGGGTTAATGGGTGATGTGTGGATGTGTGAAGGGATTTGTAGTCGGTGTTGGATGTATGTGTATGTGAGGGATATATGTGTGTGTGTGTGGGGGGGGGGGGGAGGGATATTTGAGAGGATAGTTGGAAGTATGTGGGTGTTGGTGGGTTGGGAGGGGTGTGGGTAGGGAGTGTGTGTTTGGGTGGGTGAATGGGTGTGTAGGAGATTGTGTGGGTTGAGGGATGGGTGTGTAATCGGTGTGAGGGGTGTCTGTGAATGGGATATGTCTGTGTGGGTGGGAGTGTGTGAGTGTGGATGGGGTAAATGTGAGTAGGTGCAGGATGTATGTGTGGGTGGTGAGGATGTTTGTAGGTGGAGGATGTGTGAGTGGTTGGGGAGATGTGTGGGCGGAGATGTGTATGGGGAATGTATGTGGGGGATGGGTGTGTGGGGGAATGTGTTTATGGGTGGAGTTTTGTGTGGGAGGGGAGATGTGGGGGATATGTGGGATGTGCAGGTGATTGAAGGATGAATGCGAGGATGGGGGATGTGTGTTTGGCTGGGTTGTTGGGGTTTTTGTGGGTGGGAGGGTAGACGAGAGATGCATGTGTTGATGGGCACGTGGGTGATGTGTGTGTGTGAGTGGTTGATGGATGTGTACGTGAGTGGGTGGATGTGTGTGAGAGATGAGTGTATGGGTGGGGGAGGTGTGTAATTGTGAGAAGATGTGTGTGAGCGGCGGATGTGTGTTTGTGGGGTATATGTGGGTGGCGGGGTGTGTGTGGGTGGGAGGTGTGTGATTTTGGGTTATGGGTGGGGGATATGTGTGGGCAGGTGGGGAGATGTGTTTATGGGTGGGGATGTGTGTATAGGTGGGGATGTGTAGTTGAGAGATGGCAAATATTGGGTGGGGTGTAGGTTGGCTGATGTGTGTGTGGGTGGGTGGGTGGGGAAAATTGTGAGAGTGCGGGATATGTGTGTGGATAGGTGCAGGATGTGTGGGTATGTGTGTGTGGTTTCTTCTTCTTCTTCTTCTTCTTCTTCTTCTTCTTCTTCTTCTTCTTCTTCTTCTTCTTCTTCTTCTTCTTCTTCTTCTCATCCTCCTCCTTCTTCGTCTTCCTCTCTTCTTCTTCTTCTTCTTCTTCTTCTTCTTCTTCTTCTTCTTCTTCTTCTTCTTCTTCTTCTTCTTCTTCTTCTTCTTCTTCTTCTTCTTCTTGGGGAAATGTGTGTGGGTGGGTTATCAGTGGATGTGTTGCGGCATGTATGTTCGCCTGGTTCTGTGTGAGTGTGTGGAGGTATGTGTGGGTAGGTGGGGGAGGTTTTGTGGGTCGGGGATGTGTTGGTGGCTGCGGGATATGAGGGTGGATGGGGGATGTGTCTCACAACATGGCAATATGCACTGTTTATGGTTACAACTTTCATTTGATAATGTTTTTTTTTCTCATGTGAATGTATCATGCGTAATATGCATTGTTTATGCTTACAAACTCCATTTGACAATGTTTTTTCCCCTATGTTAATGTAACATGCACATTTGATGAATGAAAGATGAGTGATTGAAAGGGCCGAATGTAAGACGGGCCTGCGTGCCCAATTTGTTACCCTTTTAAAATAAAGTTTGTTTGTTCGTTCGTTCGTTCCTCCTCCCTCATCGTCCTCCCTCCCCCTTCTCCCTCCTCCTCCTAATCCCTCCTCCTCCCTCCCCCTCCTCCCTCCTCCTCCTAATCCCTCCTCCTCCCTCCTACTCCTGTCTCCTCCTCCTCCCTCCGCCTCCCTCTTCTTCCCTCCTCCTCCCTCCTCCACCTCCCTCTTCCTCTACTCCTCCTTTTTCTTCTTCTACTGCTGCTGCTGCCGCCGCTCCATTTACCCAAGTTAATTGTTGGGGGAAGATGTAAAGATCTTTCAAGTGCTCTTTCTAATACTGTTTGTAAGTTGGTCTTCGTTTACCTAAGGTTGTTCTAACTGCAACCAATAAATGATTAGACAGACAGGCAGACCGACAGACCGACAGACAGACAGACAGACAGACAGACAGACAGACAGATAGATAGTCGGGAACGGGAACTTATATGACTACTTATAAGACTTAAATGAGATGCTCCCCATCAGGGGCTGGGCGAAGCTGGGCCGGGTCAGACAGACAGACAGACAGACAGACAGACAGACAGATAGATAGATAGTCGGGAACGGGAACTTATATGACTACTTATATGAATTAAATGAGATGCTCCCCACCAGGGTCTGGGAGAAGCCGGGCCGGGTCAGACAGACAGACAGACAGACATATCTCCGCCAGGTTCTGGGCGAAGCCGGGCCGGGTCAGCTAGTATATATATATATATATATATATATATATATATATATATATATATATATATATATATATATATATATATATATAGGCGTCAGGTCTTAGTCAGATATGACTGAGCTACCGTATGACAGTAGACGGTACTACCTGCTTTCTGTCAGCGCCGAATGTTGGGCGGCGCTTACCAAACCCGACACCCCACATTGTGCCAACGGCTTCGGGCGGAAGAGCGCAATTGGGAGATTACTAGCCTTATCCTGGTGCGAGGAAATGCAACCCAAAGACAAAATAAGTCATGGCAGGGCAGACCAGGTCCTAAGCCTTGGTTGGCAGCTGGTCTAGGATCGAAGCTCCGACAGGCGGACAGTTGGAGCATTGCTTTGCTGATCCGGCAGCTTCTGCAGCTTGTCTTGTTCCAGATGTATAGGTGTTAACTTTCCTCTGGAGTGAACTAGGCAGGCCGAGAGAGGGATCATGCTGCATGGGCAACACATGGTTTCATTATTTTAGCCCAGGCTTTGTGCTATGGAGAGAACTCCATCCCTGGTCTTACACCTTTTTTTGGAAGGGAAGAGGGCAGGCAGAAAAAAGGCAACATGGTGTGGGCTTTGCAGTGAAGAATTCGCTACTGGGAATGATTGATATCCCAGCTGGAGGTAATGAAAGATTATTATCACTGCGCTTGGCAACCTCCTGTGGATTTGCCACCATTCTCACTGCATATGCACCGACACTCGCTTCCTCTGATGATGTGAAGGATATGTTCTATGAGCAGCTAGTCTCTGCGATCAAGGCAGTTCCAAAATCCGACTACATTTATATGCTCAGTGATTTCAATGCTCTTGTGGGCAAGGACTCGAGTTCGTGGCCAGTGTGCCTTGGAAAATACAACATCGGTCGCCTGAATGATAATGGGCAAAGGCTGCTGGAACATTGCACTAGAAATGACCTATGTATTACAAACTCCTTTTTTAAAACAAAAGAGATGCATAAGATCACATGGAAACATCGAAGATCCGGCCATTGGCATCAGCTGGACTTCATTATCACACGGAGACAACATCTGAACCATACATCATTAACTCGAAGTTACCACAGTGCTGACTGTGATACAAATCATTCTTTGGTTGTTGCAAGGGTTAGACTGAGACCAAAGAGAATCTACACAGCTAAACACAAGTCTAGCCCCAGGATTCATATTACTAACACTTACGATCCTGGAAAGTGCTTTGAATTTCAACAGCAACTTGAAGACGCTTTCAATGATACATCAGAACATTGTATAGTAAATGATAAATGGAGTAAACTTAAGGAAACTATTTATAAAACAGCGGTAGGGGTTTACGGCACTGTGGATCATAAGAGGCAGGACTGCTTTGCGGCAAACAGCCAGACACTTCAGCCCTTGATTGATAAAAAGGAGATAGCTCTCTTAAGAAACAAGGAGAGAATAACGCGTAACACACTCAGTCAGCTGAAGCAAGCTAGGAAGGATGTGCAAAAGGCTGCCAGGCAGTGTGCGAATGACTATTGGATCAAGTTATGTGAGTCCATTCAAATCGCAAGTGATAAGGGAAACATCAGAAGCATGTATGAAGGGATAAAGAAAGCCTGTGGTCCAATGATCAAAAGAAGTGCACCGCTGAAAACCTTGACTGGAGAAATCATCACTGATAAGAAACAGCAGATGGATAGATGGGTCGAGCACTATTTAGAGCTTTACTCAAGTGAGACCAAGCTAGCGGATGATGCCCTCAACGCCATAGAGGCCCTGCCAACTCTTGACCACCTGGACACACTTCCCACTATAACAGAAGTTAAGTGTGCTATAAATGAGCTTGCATCTGGCAAGGCTCCAGGTAAGGATGGGATTCCAATAGAGGTGATCACGAGTGGGCAAGACACCCTCGCTCTACAGATCCACCAGCTAATAGAGCTATGCTGGCGAGAAGGACAAGTCTCACAGGATTTCAAAGATTCAAACATCATAACGCTGTACAAGAACAAGGGAGATCGGAGCGACTGCAACAACTATATGGGTATCTCACTTCTGTGTATTGTTGGGAAAGTATTTGCCAGAATTGTCCTGCGCAGACTTCAAGTCCTGGGAGATCAAGTCTACCCCGAATCACAGTGCGGCTTCCGTCAGAACCGGTCTACCATTGATATGATATTCTCATTGCGACAGATGCAAGAAAAATTCCGGGAACAAAATCAGCCACTGTTTATTGCCTTCATCGACCTCACAAAGGCATTCGATTTGGTCAGTCGTGAGGGTCTGTTCCAAGCACTAAAGAAGATTGGCTGTCCACCAACTCTTCTGTCCATTGTGGAATCGTTCCACACAGGCATGAAGGGTATAATCAAGTTTGATGGCTCAACTTCAGAAGAGTTTGAAATCAAGAGTGGAGTTAAGCAAGGTTGTGTACTATCCCCCACCCTCTTTGGGATATACTTTTCACTTCTACTGAAATATGCCTTTCGTGATCAGGATGACGGTATATACATTCACTCACGCTCAGATGGTGGCCTCTATAATGCTCAGAGATTGAAGGCCAAGACCAAAATTAGCAGGGTACTAATCAGAGAGTTGCTTTTTGCGGATGATGCTGCGATTACGACCCACTCTGAGGAAGAATTACAACATCTACTATCTGCATTCTCCAATGCTTGTTCTGAATGTGGTTTAACAATTAACAAAAAGAAGACACAGATTATGTCACAAGGTGCACATGGTGTACCATCAATCTTTATTGACGACGCCGAACTGGAGATAGTAGACCATTTTACATATCTTGGATCAGAGGTAAATAGCAAATTATCCCTCGATCAGGAAATCAACATCAGGATTGGCAAGGCAGCAACAACAATGAACATGTTAGCAAAAAGAGTCTGGGAGAACAGGAAGCTTACTGCCAAAACAAAAGTCCTCGTCTACCAAGCCTGTGTCCTTAGTACTCTTCTTTATGGTAGTGAAACCTGGACAACTTACTCACGCCAAGAGAAACGTTTAAACAGCTTTCATATGCGGTGTCTGCGAAGAATACTTGGTATTAAGTGGCAAGACAAAATCACAAATACTAAAGTATTGGAAAGATCAGGTTGTGTGATGGTGTATTCCATGCTCAGTCTTCGTAGACTTAGATGGATAGGACATGTTAGGAGGATGGATGATGGTAGAATACCAAAGGACATCTTTTTTGGTGAATTACAGACGGGTAGGAGATCTCAGGGTCGGCCTCTACTACGATACAAAGATGTGTGTAAGCGGGACATGATTGATACAGGCATTGATAATGCACAATGGGAGCACGTCGCCGCTGAACGTGTTGCATGGAGTGCAACTATCAGAAATGAAATAAAGACAAAGGAGAAAATGATTGCAGATAAAGCACACACAGCGCGTGAGAGACGTAAGATGGTGCAAAATGGTGGAAATGACCATGTTTTCACATGCACCTACTGAGGGCAAACATTTGCAGCAAGAATTGGATGGTACATTATGCTTCAAAAAAGCTTAATAACTGTCATATGGCAATAACTACGATCCATGGCGGTGGCGAGTGTGGCTGGTAAGGCCAATTCTTGCTGCAAATGTTTGCCCACAGTAGGTGCATGTGAAAACATGGTCATTTCCACCATTTTGCACCATCTTACGTCTCTCACGCTCTGTGTGTGCTTTATCTGCAATCATTTTCTCCTTTGTCTTTATTTCATTTCTGATAGTTGAACTCCATGTATATATGATATATATATATATATATATCATTGGCACCTTTCCGTCTTGACAGACGATAGTTTGTGCTTTAAAAAGGCATAATAACTTTTACCTAAGGCTGTATCGCATGTGACTGATAAGGACAATTTGCGCTGCAAATGTCCGTTCACAGTGGGTGCATGTGAACACGTTCCATAGCACAACGCCTGGGCTAAAATATAGAGATCATGTGTTGCCCATGCAGCATGATCCATCTCTCGGCCTGCCTAGTTCACTCCAGAGGAAAGGTAACACCCCTACATCTGGAACAAGACAAGCTGCAGAAGCTGCCGGATCAGCAAAGCAATGCTCTAACTGTCCGCCTGTCGGAGCTACGATCCTAGACCAGCTGCCAACCAAGGCTTAGGGCCTGGTCTGCCCTGCCATGACATTTTGTCTTTAGCTTGCATTTCCTCGCACCAGGGTAAGGCTTGTACCCTCCCAATTGCGCTCTTCCGCCCGAAGCCGTTGGCACAATGTGGGGTGTCGGGTTTGGTAAGCGCCGCCCAACGATCGAGGCTAACAGAAATGATGTTGGATGGACTGGTGCGGTGGTGTCGAGCGAATATCATCAGCAAAATTACCGTTTAAAAGGCTTTAAAAAAATGTCGCTTAAAAGTCGACAAGGTCGACTTCATTGCACCGGGTTTATCCCATATGGCTCGGTCTCTTCCCGCAGCGCGGAAAGCGTCGCACAAAGCACGAACGCCGTAGCTTTTTTTAGTGACGACCCACAGGAGTCTCTGAATCATTGATTGATTGATTGATCTAGGAACCGACATCACAGCATTCGGGACATTCCCATAAGCGCTCCGTCTCCATCCTCAGCAACCAGCGAAGAGTTCCAACACTAATAGTTCCAGTAGCAATCTGATTATATGTCCGTCTCGCCTTTCCTCTGTGCATCGAGCGTCGGCCAGATCCCCTCGTCACTCCTCGCTGCCTCATTCTAACCAGACTATGGTGATCCATTTGCTCCTCCGAGGTGTACACGTGCTCCCACAAGGCCGCAACCACATCTGCCTTGTCATGCATCAATACTCCACCAAGTTCTGCCGAGCCAGCCAATCTGTCCGCCTGTTCATTCCCCAGCACACCGGCATGCCCAGGAGAAAAGATCCAGGTGATGCTTGCTACCCGTGACCTCCGAAGCGAAGCAAGCCACTCTGCACGAAGCTTGCCTGTTCTCACCCTTCTCAGCATGCTTTCTGAGTCAGTTACAATCACAATATATGAATCATTTAACTCGTAAACCGAAGGGCGCGGCCCGGAATCGAACCCACAACCTTCGAAGCACGAGTCAAACGGCTTGATTACTTCGCCACAGAGACTCCCACAGAGACAAAAAAAAAAAATAAAGTAACGTAAACACAACGATACAAAGGATCTCTTCATTGAGTAAAATCTGCTAACAATACAAAATAAAATTGATTACAAAAAAGGCAATCAAAAGTGAGCTAATTTTGTCAATATGCCGAATAACTGTCTTTGTACATAGTTATCTTGTCGCTTTCGCTTAATTAATGTATGAAAATTGAACAAAAAAAAAATTACCACATTTCGCCGGTGGGGAATCGAACCACGGTCTCCTGCGTTACAGGCGGAGATACTTACCGCTAGGCCACTGAGAACACGACGAAAATTTAACAAAAATATGTCATGTAGTTAGTCCCGATGACATCACATAGACTTGCCTTTGACCCATTGCCTTTGACCCATTACCTTTGACCCATTGAGGCTCTGTAAGATATACCAAATCACGACATTTACTGCGGATCTATTTGGGACCGGAATTCGGAAGAGTGCCCAAATTGATTGGGGAGAACATACAGAGAATAATTAATAACACTACGTGATTGGGTAGAAAGTGCAGATAAAAATAACAATGGCTAGTTGATTGGGAAGAAAATAAGCAGGAGGATAACAATACTGTTGATGTGGAGAAAATATAGAGAACAGTAGCAACAAACTTGTTGATAGGATATGCTTGGGATGTTTATATATATATATATATATATATATATATATATATATATATATATATATATATATATATATATATATATATATATATATATATATATAATCTACATTATGTATGCTAAATAATGGCATGTTGAAACTGAGACACAAGTCGATGAACTGCCTGCCCTCTGTTTCAGCTGTTTATTAACAATGTTTTTATGCTGTTTTGTCCTCTGTTTCGGCTGTTTATTAACAATGTTGTTTGCTGTTATGTCTTCTGTTTCAGCTGTTTATTAAGGTTTTGTTTTAAATGCTGCTATGTCCTCTGGTTCAGCTGTTTATTAACAAGTTTTTTGACATTGTTATGTTCTCTATTTCAGCTGTTCATAAACAACGAGTTTGTTGATGCTGTTTTCAGGAGAACAATCCCAGTGATCAACCCCTCAACAGAGGAGTTAATCTGTGAAATACAGGCTGGAGAAAAGGTTTGTGTTTTCCTTAAACAAGTTGAACTCTTGCTGACGAATACTCGGTGACTGCTCTGTTTCATGTGTAAGGACTGTTCTTTTCATGTGTAAGGACTGTTCTGTTTCATGTGTAAGGACTGTTCTGTTTCATGTGTAAGGACTGTTCTGTTTCATGTGTAAGGACTGTTCTGTTTCATGTGTAAGGACTGTTCTGTTTCATGTGTAAGGACTGTTCTGTTTCATGTGTAAGGACTGTTCTGCTTCATGTGTAAGGACCGGGACGCAGAGGTGTTTCCAAGGCACCAGGGCCAGGTTATATACTGGCCAAGACCTATTGATGCGTCCTCGTCAAGCGTCCTGGGCAACAGGTCCCTTTGGGGTCCTGGCCAAAGTCAGTAGGATCGCCGATTCCTCCAAAGTCGGAGTGTCCGCCTGTACGGCGAGGAACCACCAGTCTGCACACCAATAAGCCAGACATGGGACAACGGATACTCACGCAAACCTCAGGTCCTGTATGATATCACACTGATGTTGGACAGCAGGATGTCTTCATCCGACATACAGGACTTCGCGTTGGAGCTCAAGCCAACGAACACAAGCAAAGCAAAATGTGTAAGGACTGTTCTGTTTCATGTGTAAGGACTGTTCTGTTTCATGTGTAAGGACTGTTCTGTTTCATGTGTAAGGACTGTTCTGTTTCATGTGTAAGGACTGTTCTGTTTCATGTGTAAGGACTGTTCTGTTTCATGTGTAAGGACTGTTCTGTTTCATGTGTAAGGACTGTTCTGTTTCATGTGTAAGGACTGTTCTGTTTCATGTGTAAGGACTGTTCTGTTTCATGTGTAAGGACTGTTCTGTTTCATGTGTAAGGACTGTTCTGTTTCATGTGTAAGGACTGTTCTGTTTCATGTGTAAGGACTGTTCTGTTTCATGTGTAAGGACTGTTCTGTTTCATGTGTAAGGACTGTTCTGTTTCATGTGTAAGGACTGTTCTGTTTCATGTGTAAGGACTGTTCTGTTTCATGTGTAAGGACTGTTTTGGCCTATACAGTCACAATGAACAATTTGACAGTAGCCACGTTTCATGAAATTCCCTACTCTTATCTTCAGGCTCTCAGAATCCTATGTGAAAATAAATGTATTGCAAAACATACAGAAATCCTCACTCATTCCATCAAGATGTTGAGACTTAAACATGCCTGAGTGTCGACACTGATACAATGGAGTTGATGCTCTGGGCGAGGCTTTCACAGGCCACCCCGGGGAGAGAAGAATAAGCCATATCAGAACAAATCCAATTCAGTGAAGTCAACCATCTTGACCTTAATTCTGTTAGATGGTACATAATCTGTTCTAGTGAGTGTGACATTTCATCTCCTAATTGCTTATTCTTCTTCTTCTTCTGCTACCAGCGGGGAGACAATTTACAAGGAAGGGGTGATCATGTACCTGTGGGACCTGTTGGAGAAGGCATGGGAACAGATTAAGAACCCATATGGGGAAAGAATGAGATTGCGGGGGATCGGCAGGGGTTCTGGAAGAATCTCAAAACTGAGAGGGAAGACCAGAACTTTCAATCAGATAGCCGAGGGAACGATTAGTAGTATGACTCTTTGCTGGCTGTTGAACAAGGGACGTATCCTCCATTGGAGCATAGACTCAACAAAACCAGGCCAAGCTGTCATATCTTGTGCTAAATCCTGCAGCGACCTTCATGTCCTCCCAATATTATTCATCTTCGTAGTTCTCTTCTTCTTGTGTTTTAGGTCTCTAGTTATTTCATTTGTCTTGTGGGTTCAAGACGATAGTGTCTAGTTATATTATCCTCAGGTTTTCTTAGTGTGTATCCTATCTTGTGGGTTCCAGACAAGAGAGAATCTAGTTATATTATCCTCAGGTTTTCTCAGTGTGTGTCCTATCCAGCACCAGCTGTTAAGTGGAACAGATGATCCTATGTTAAGTGAAGCATATTGGTACCTATTGAGTTTGTGAAATTCTCTCCTCAGGAAGATGTGGATCTGGCAGTAGCAGCAGCAAGAGAAGCTTTCAAATTGGGTTCTCCATGGCGACAGCTGGATGCTTCCAAGAGGGGACAGTTGCTGGAGAAGTTTGCATCTCTCCTGGAGCGGGATACAGAGTATCTGGCAGTAAGTTCTTTCATGTCAGCTGTTGAAGCTCAGTTCTTGCTACAGTCACACCAGACACGTAGTCTTGACCAGAGGTTGTATAATACCAACAGAAACCACGGAACAAGCACAACATTGTCAAATCTATGTGAATCTTTACTACACACTCAGCTGTGAATCCTGCCTTAATATCCACTGTGAATCTTGCATACACACCCAGCTGTAAATTATTGCCTACATATCCAGTTGTGAATCTTGCCTACACATCCATCTATAGATCTTACCTACACATCCAGCTATAGATCTTGTCTACATATCCAGTTCTGAAACTTGCCTACACATCTAGCTCTGAATCTTGCCTATATATCCAGCTGTGAATCTTGCCTACACATCCGGCTGTGAATCTTGCCTAGACATACAGCTGTGAATCTTACCTACACATCCAGCTGTAAATCTTGCCTACACATCCAGCTGTGAATCTTGCCTACACATACAGCTGTCAATCTTGCCTAGACATACAGCTGTGAATCTTGCCTACACTTCCAGCTGTCAATCTTGCCTACACATCCAGCTGTCAATCTTGCCTACACATCCAGCTGTCAATCTTGCCTACACATCCAGCACCCTATCAGGCTGTCCCAGTGGGGTGTGACTGTCTACAGTCCATGAATATGTGTCACTAGGTTCGCACCAAATGGATAGTTTGTATGATGAAATCTTCTATAATAACCTCAGTTTTCTACAGCTAACCATGGCGTGGACAATGAGCAGACAAGCTGAAAAATGTCTGATGGCTGTGGAAATGTGGTTTCTGAGAAAAATGCAAAGAATACCATGGACAGGCAGAAAAACCAGTGAACAAGTCCTACAAGAAACAAATGAAGATCGTAAACTGATTAGAGACATTAGACGTAGACAGGCAAAATTTTTGGGCATGTTATGAGAAGAAATGAATTGAAGAACTTGGTGACAACGGCAAGATCGAAGGGAGGAGACCAAGGGGAAGACCAAGAATTAAATACCTGGATGGCTTGGCCACATGGCATGGTCGAGACAGAAACAAGGAGCTGATCCACGACTCTGGTGATCGAGTGAGATGGCAAAACATGACCGCCCACGCTTATTGGCATGGCACATGATGAATCGATGGAACCATGGTTGTTTCTGTCTTCCTTGTCCTTGGTGATCAACCCTGTTTACATGCCTTGAGATGTGTCCAGCATTCGGTACTGTCCCCATATTTTTACAGTCTAATGGCCACTTAAGAGAGATGTGGTCACTGTTTCGCTGGCTGCCTTTACTTTCCAAGCATTTCCTGGTGCCTGGTGCAGACTGTTGACCTGAGAACCCAGAGACATTGTAAATCCTCGCCTGAGTGCAAATTGGAACCCATGACCAACGGCAACTAAATTTCCTTGACTTCTCCGTGTCAACGTTTGCTCTACATCTATTCTGTCAGGGGTCCTCCTTCTTCTTCTTTTGTTCGCTTGAAATATGTCTATAACTGCAATATTGTCTCTGTGTGAATTTAACTGTCTTTTATAGTTCACACAGCGGTCCATACAGTTTATCTTCCACTGTCGTCTCTCTAGGCCAGAAGGTTTGCCAAGACATGTTGTAATTTGGGCAGTCTTGGAGTATGTGGTCTGCTGTCTGCGACGCCAATCCACATGTGCACATGGCTGTTTCACCAATCTTGAATTTTGTATACACGTGGTTGCGTAATCTATTGTGTCCTGTTCTGAGGCGCAGAATAATGACCTGTTCTGGACTGTCCATAATGTGGTAGTCATCTTTTTGGTGGTATGTAACGGGTACATCAGGCTGTTCTTTTGCTCCTTCCTTAGCCAATCAATCTGTCATTTCCAGGCATTCCACAGTGGGATGGTATCCACTGTATGGTGACCTTATACTGATTGCTAAGTTCAGAAAGTAGTATCTTTAGTACTGGCAATTTCCCAGACAGGAGCGCCTCGAGTACTGATTTTGCATCTGTCAATAGCACCACAGGTTGTGTACCATGGCTGGTATTTAGTAATTTCTCTGTTGCTATCTTGATTGCCTCAATTTCAGCATCATAGTTATGGCAGTACTTTCCTGTCGGTACTTTGGCCATGTCCCTAGTATTGTTTGGGTATTCTATGTACACCCCCGCTCCTCCATTGCGAACAGGATTTTGTGCTGACCCATCTGTGTAGACGCGGATCCAGAAGTCCTGTGGGTATTCTTCATCAAGGAAGCTGAGAGTGGCTGTTCTAAGCTGCACACTGTTCTATTCTTCTTTGTCAAATACTCCACTCACTTTGTCTGGATTTGTAATGCTAGACTATGTTCATCTTTCCATGGAGTTCGTTCTGGTATAGTTTTCAGGGGGATACCAACTGTGGGCAGATCGGTGGTTTCTCTGCAGAGTCGTTTGGCCTGGTGGATAAAACTACTTCTTTTTAACCGCCCCATAGCTAAGTTTTCAATCTGTTCTTCATAGGGTGACCTGGCAAGCTGAGGAACTTATCTGCTTGTATTAGTGTTTTCGTATCTCTGCACTCTCTCAGTGCTTGTGTCCTCCCCATCTTCTCCATCTCTACTATAGGGGTTGATCTCATCCCTCCTGTGGTGACTCTTAAGTGCTTGATCTTGCACCTTGTCCAGCTCTTGCAGTGTGGTTTGTGATGCTGAACACCATGCAGTTGACCCATATTCCAGGTGTGGTCGTATGCTCTGGTGATAAACATTGCTTAGTATTTTCCCACTGGCTCCCCATGTGATTCTACTTAGTTTTATCAGAGTGGCTAATTTCCTTCTGGCTTTTGCTACTGCTTTGTTGATGTGCTTTCTCCATGTCAGCCTGCCATCAAATGTTACTCCAAAGTACGTTGGTTCTTTATCTTCTCTAAGGGGTATTCCATTTATCTGGATGATCCCTGCCTTTTGTTTCGGAGAAAGGGTAAAAAGAGTGGTGCTGCACTTGTCAGTGTTTATACTGACACAGACAGGGGTCCTGAAGAGGGTAGTTCAGCAGAGGCCATAATCGGCCTCCAACAGTTTGTCTTGTGGGCTTTTTCCTGTGGGCAGTTTTTGTGTGGCAGGTTGTGGACAGTCTTGTAGACAAGCCACAAACAGAGTTAACTGCTACCGTGTTTCACTGAAAATAAGACCTACCCCTATAATAAGCCCTAGCACGACTTTTCAGGATGCTTTTAATAGAAGACCTACTTCTAAAATATCTAAAATAAGCCCTAGTTAAGATCATCAGCTAGAATGAGAGACTTGTTGCCGAATAGCCAGTCGGAGTACAGACACCATTGGTGTGCACTTGATAATGAACAGATGTGGTTCATAATTCAATACGTCACTCATGTTAGATAAGAAGATGTCATGACTGTATCTGAATAAATGTAAGATTTTATACATGAATAAATGTAGATGTTTTATCTGGAAAAATAAAATTAATATAAGACATCTCCCAAAAATAAGCCCTAGTGCATTTTTTAAGCTAAAATTAATATAAGACTCAGTCTTATTTTCGGGAAAACATGGTAGGTGTTTTTCGTGTTACATTTGACCTCAGTGTTATCATACATTTGACCTCAGTGTTATCATACTTTTGACCTCAGTGTTATCATACTTTTGACCTCAGTGTTATCATACATTTGACCTCAGTGTTATCATACATTTGACCTCAGTGTTATCATACATTTGACCTCAGTGTTATCATACATTTGACTTCAGTGTTATCATACATTTGACCTCAGTGTTATCATACATTTGACCTCAGTGTTATCATACATTTGACCTCAGTGTTATCATACATTTGACCTCAGTGTTATCATACATTTGACCTCAGTGTTGTCATACATTTGACCTCAGTGTTATCATACATTTGACCTCAGTGTTATCATAATTTGACCTCAGTGTTATCATACATTTGACCTCAGTGTTATCATACATTTGACCTCAGTGTTATCAGACATTTGACCTCAGTGTTATCATACATTTGACCTTAGTGTTATCATACATTTAATTACCTATATCAGAGCAAGCCAGTCATCATCTTCGGTCATATCATGGGATGAGAGTGTCTGGAGATGTCATGACAGTTGGGAAGCTTGAGGGTGTCAGAGGCACAGGTCGACAGTGGGAGGTCAGTTGATCCAGTGGTGTGACAGATGATCAGCTGGGGAATTTAGCAACACAGGACAGATGCTTGTGGGGAAACTTTGGCTGTGCTTCTTGCTGTGGCATGTGGTGATGATTACCTGTCTACAGAATGTCTTTCTTCTTTTATTGTCATCGAGACTCCTAGTTGATTTCAGGCCCACCTCCACACAGGCCAAACCCTTGTAGGCCACTTCGTAGTGGTTGAATATTGCCTGAATTTGTTACGGAATAGAAGAAAAAGCAGCGGCTGCAGCAGGATATAACAATATGAATTGGAAACAAATAGGTATATTTAGCTCCTGCGAGAAGAAACGTACTAAATACAAACACGTTGCACATACCTTACAAGGAGATCCATGGATGGAATGGTACGTTTCTTCTCGCAGGAGCTAAATATACCTATTTGTTTCCAATTAATGAATTTATTACGCTGTGAGATCACCAGTCTCAGCCCAACCTTCATTAGTTGCCTGGTAGAACATGCTCAGAAGGTCTACAGTATTGCAGTTCTTGACTTCATTTTTAGCCCCTCAGTTATACAGAATTTGGTAGATCTGAGTGACACACTTGAACTGTACTGCAAATAAAATCTGACATGTTTGCCATCCAGTGTAAAACTTATTCTCTGTCTAGGTTCTGGACACCTTGGACAATGGGAAGCCACTGAGTGATGCCAGGGAGGACGTGGGTGCCACCATCAGCATCTTCCAGTATTTTGCAGGATGGACTGACAAGATCTGTGGCAAGACAATCCCAGTTGGTATGTGCACATTGAGTAGCTAGAGCAGGTCATTGGTTAGTGGTGGAGGTCTGACAAGATCTGTGACAAGACCATCCCAGTTAGTACGTGCACATTGAGTATCTAGAGCAAGTCATTGGTTAGTGGTGGAGGTCTGACAAGATGTGTGGCAAGACAATCCCAGTTGGTATGTGCACATTGAGTAGCTAGAGCAGGTCATTGGTTAGTGGTGGAGGTATGACAAGATCTGTGTCAAGACCATCCCAGTTAGTTGTTGTTGTTTGTCCATCAAGAATGATGATGACCATTCATTTCATCCAGTGGGGTTGAAGGTGTGGAGCCGTGGGTTCTAAGATGGCTGATAAGGCCTATTTTGGCTCGAAATGTTCTTTGACAATGTGGACAAAGAATGCTTGACGTCTCTGGAGGAGGATTTCCTGCAGTGGTTTTTCTGCCCTGCCTTTTCTTCACAGCTCTTGCAGTCCTGGTTGCCTCACATATAACTGCACCTTTGCGCAATGATGCACGCCACGAATATCGGTCTCTGGCTGCAGCCTCCCAGGTGTCATGATGAATTCCAAAAGCATTCAGTGAAATTTTCAGAGTGTCTTTAAAACGTTTCCTCTGGCCACCTTGGGAGCGTTTACCACAACGCAGTTTGCTGTAAAAAATTCGTTTAGGGAGCCTGTGATCTGGCATGCGAGTCAAGTGACCAGCCCAGCGAATCTGATTCTTCATCAGTAGAGTGTGGATACTGGGTATGGATGCTCTTTCTAGGACTTCAGTGTCTGGAATCTTGTCTTGCCATTTAATCTTCAGTAGCTTCCTTAGGCAGACTGTGTGGAAGTGGTTTAATTTCCTAGCGTGTCGCTGATAAACAGTCCAGGTTTCACAAGCATATAGCAGTGTGGATAATACAACTGCTTTGTAGACTTTTAGCTTTGTTTGCAGGCTTATTCCAGTTCTGTCCCATACATTCTTGTACAGTCTGCCAAAGGCTGCACTGGCCTTGGAGATTCTTGCATTCACTTCGTCATCGATTGTGGCAGCTTGTGACACGGTGCTGCCAAGATAGGTAAATTTGTCCACAACACTTAGTCTATGATCATTCACTTTGATATTCGGCACAGCGTGATTATTCCCTGGAGCTGGCTGGTACATAACTACAGTCTTCTCCAAGTTGATATTGAGCCCAAAGTTGGCACAGGCATGTGAGAAAGCTGAAACATTATGTTGCATGTCCGCCTCTGAGTTGGCGTATAGAGCGCAATCATCAGCAAACAGGAGCTCTCTGACGGTGCCACTGTCAATTTTGGTTTTAGCTTTCAGCCTTCTGAGATTGAATAACTTTCCATCCATACGGTAGTTGATGTCTATTCCAATGTCGTCGTTCTCGAAGGCATTCATCAACATGGCTGAAAACATGAGGCTGAACAGTGTTGGTGCCAGGACACATCCTTGCTTCACTCCATTGGTGACAGGAAAGGGTTCAGACAGCTCACCATTTTCCTGTACTCTTGCCTGCATGCCGTCATGAAATAGCCGCACTATTTGGACAAACTTTCGTGGACAGCCATACTTTGCCATAATCTTCCACAGTCCTTCTCTGCTGACTGTATCAAAAGCCTTGGTAAGGTCAATGAAAGTGGAGAACATTTCGCAGTTCTGTTCCTGACATTTCTCTTGCAGCTGCCTTGCAGCGAAAATCATGTCAACAGTTCCACGTTCTTATCTGAAGCCACATTGACTCTCAGGAAGAAGACCTTGATCGAGATGGGCCATGAGGCGATTGAGAAGAATTCTGGCGAGTATCTTCCCTGCAATTGAAAGCAAGGAGATGCCTCGGTGGTTGTCACAGGATTGGCGGTTTCCTTTACGTTTGTAAAGGTGGACTATTGACGCGTCCTTAAAATCTTGTGGCATGGTCTCGTTCATCCATATGTTTGTGAATACTCGGTGTTAGTTTGTGAATACTCGGTACTCCCAGTTAGTATGTGCACATTGAGTAGCTAGAGCAGGTCATTGGTTAGTGGTGGAGGTCTGACAAGATCTGTGGCAAGACAATCCCAGTTGGTATGTGCACATTGAGTAGCTAGAGCAAGTCATTGGTTAGTGATGGAGGTCTGACAAGATCTGTGACAAGACCATCCCAGTTGGTACGTGCACATTGAGTAGCTAGAGCAAGTCATTGGTTAGTGGTGGAGGTCTGACAAGATCTGTGGCAGGACCATCCCAGTTGGTACGTGCACGTAGAGTAGCTAGAGCAGGTCATTGGTTAATGGTGGAGGTCTGACAAGATCTGTGACAAGACCATCCCAGTTGGTACATGCACATTGAGTAGCTAGAGCAAGTCATTTGTTAGTGGTGGAGGTCTGACAAGATCTGTGACAAGACAATCCCAGTTGGTACGTGCACATTGAGTAGCTAGAGCAAGTCATTGGTTAGTGGTGGAGGTCTGACAAGATCTGTGACAAGACCATCCCAGTTAGTACGTGCACATTGAGTAGCTAGAGCAAGTCATTGGTTAGTGGTGGAGGTCTGACAAGATCTGTGACAAGACAATCCCAGTTGGTACGTGCACATTGAGTAGCTAGAGCAAGTCATTGGTTAGTGGTGGAGGTATGACAAGATCTGTGACAAGACCATCCCAGTTAGTACGTGCACATTGAGTAGCTAGAGCAAGTCATTGGTTAGTGGTGGAGGTCTGACCAGATCTGTGACAAGACCATCCCAGTTAGTATGTGCACATTGAGTAGCTAGAGCAGGTCATTGGTTAGTGGTGGAGGTCTGACAAGATCTGTGGCAAGACCATCACAGTTAGTACGTGCACATTGAGTAGCTAGAGCAAGTCATTGGTTAGTGGTGGAGGTCTGACAAGATCTGTGGCAAGACAATCCCAGTTGGTACGTGCACATTGAGTAGCTAGAGCAGGTCATTGGTTAGTGGTGGAGGTCTGACAAGATCTGTGACAAGACCATCCCAGTTAGTACGTGCACATTGAGTAGCTAGAGCAAGTCATTGGTTAGTGGTGGAGTTCTGACAAGATCTGTGACAAGACCATCCCAGTTGGTACGTGCACGTAGAGTAGCTAGAGCAGGTCATTGGTTAATGGTGGAGGTCTGACAAGATCTGTGGCAAGACAATCCCAGTTGGTACGTGCACATTGAGTAGCTAGAGCAAGTCATTGGTTAGTGGTGGAGGTCTGACAAGATCTGTGGCAAGACAATCCCAGTTGGTATGTGCACATTGAGTAGCTAGAGCAGGTCATTGATTAGTGGTGGAGGTCTGACAAGATCTGTGGCAAGACAATCCCAGTTGGTATGTGCACATTGAGTAGCTAGAGCAGGTCATTGATTAATGGTGGAGGTCTGACAAGATCTGTGGCAAGACAATCCCAGTTGGTACGTGCACATTGAGTAGCTAGAGCAGGTCATTGATTAGTGGTGGAGGTCTGACAAGATCTGTGGCAAGACAATCCCAGTTGGTATGTGCACATTGAGTAGCTAGAGCAGGTCATTGGTTAGTGGTGGAGGTCTGACAAGATCTGTGACAAGACAATCCCAGTTGGTATGTGCACATTGAGTAGCTAGAGCAGGTCATTGGTTAATGGTGGAGGTCTGACAAGATCTGTGACAAGACCATCCCAGTTAGTACGTGCACATTGAGTAGCTAGAGCAGGTCATTGGTTAGTGGTGGAGGTCTGACAAGATCTGTGGCAAGACCATCCCAGTTAGTACGTGCAAGTTGAGTAGCTAGAGCAGGTCATTGGTTAGTGGTGGAGGTCTGACAAGATCTGTTACAAGACCATCCCAGTTAGTACGTGCACATTGAGTAGCTAGAGCAAGTCATTGGTTAGTGGTGGAGGTCTGACAAGATCTGTGGCAAGACAATCCCAGTTGGTATGTGCACATTGAGTTAGTTAGTTAGTTAGTTAGTCGACAGATCATCCTCGTTGCACATCGAACCATTCAGTCCATAAGTGCTCGGATCCCCTCCTCAGCAAATCCCGCAGCGTGTAGCGGCTAACGACGCCAGTTCTGTGTTGGTTTATCAATCTTCTTTGGCTTCCTGCGTAGTGTTCTTGTTTGGCCACCCCTCTTTTAATTTGCTGCTCCTGCAGTCTGGCCATGGTTGTAGATTCACAGTCATCACTTGGTTCTCGCAAAAGTCTCACTTCTCGTAGAGCATTCAGAATGTCAGCCTGGTCCATGGCGCGTCCGCCCTCCACAGTAGCCTCCCCTGCAAGCTTGTCAGCCCGCTCATTTCCTTGTACTCCCGCATGACCTGGCACGAAGATGAAACTAATCTTTGCCAGCCGAGACCGCTTCAGAGGCAGCAGCCATTCTCTTCGGATCGACCCCTCCTCTATCCTCTTGATCATGTTCATTGAGTCGCTAAGGAAACAAGCCCTAGTGAATGTCTGTGTCTCGAGCCATGTTATTGCTTTACTTACTGCCATGACTTCCATGGTCAGGCTACTTGTGGTTTCAGTGAAAGCACCAGAGTCCTCCTTCACAATTCTCCCTCCGGCCCGAGCTGTAAAGGCCCATGAGCTTCTCACATGTCGGACGACCGACCCATCTGTGTAGATGACCGCGTCACTGTCTAGCGAATTCTCGAAAATCAACGCTTGTACTTCAGCCTCAACAGCAGCCGGATTTTCTTGTCTGCATTTTCTATCTAGTTGGATGCAAACTGAAAAGGATGTGCAGAAGTCTGTTGGCACTTGCACCCACTCCTCGCCAGGTTCTAAGTCCTCAAGTGAACACACCTGTTGAAGAATGTCTTCGGCTTGACCCATCCACGACCGTCCTCTTTTTAACCTGCTGCCCTTCACCTTCCTAATTTCACTATGCGGTGGATGTTGTGTGTTTGCGTTAATTCTGAGGTAGGCGCGTGCCCTGCAAACTTGTATTCTCTCTTCAATGGTTGGAAAATCAAGAAGGTAGCGCATCGCCCTGCATGCTGTATCTCTTGTACATCCAAGAATAATGCGCATAGCTTCATTCTGTATCCTTTCCATCCTTTCTATCTGCTTATGGCTGAGAGTCAGGATTGCCATTGCATACTCCAAAACAGACATGACCAGCCCCTCGTACAGAAGACATAGATGGCGCTGCTCACAGTTTGCTGCCGCCATCACCCGCATCGCTGCCAAACCCCGCTTGGCCTTTGTTATCACCTGGTCTATGTGCACATTATAAGCAAGGCTTCGATCAAACCGTATCCCCAGGTAATTCATTGCCTGCGTTCTTTCCACCGTCTCTGAGCACAGCATTACAGTTGGTGTTGGGTTGTTGACAATATGATTATTCAACGAGAACCAAGTCACTGTTGCCTTTGTTGGGTTGACCATTGCCCCAGCTTCATCACACCAAGTACTTATGCGATTGAGTTCGGTTTGTAGTTCCACAGCAACCTCCTCTCTATCCTCACCCTGACGATACACTAAAACATCATCGGCATACGACAATGTCCTGCCAGGTCCAGTGATCTGCTCACTGGTGATTCTCACTGTGTAGGCGTTGAACAGTACCGGAGATAATGGTGATCCCTGTGGTAGGCCAGGATATATTGTTGTTGGTTCCGAAGTCCAACTGCCACATCTAAAAACTACTTTCCGTTGGTAGAGGGCTGCAGCGATCCAACTAAGGAGGAATGGACTTACGTTTAGTTCAAGAAGCTGAAACATTAAAAAATCCAGTGGTACTCTGTTGTATGCGTCCTCAAGATCAATCGCTGCAGCAACGGTTTCAGTGCCTGAGTGGAAACCTTCATAGACATCATGGGCAAAGACTGCTGCATTGGTCCAGGTTTCTCTTTTTGGACGGTACCCACCCAGGGTAGGTGGGAAAACACCTTGCCTCTCTAGTTGGCTTGATATTTTCCTGGCAATTACCTTCTCCAGCAGCTTGCCTATTGTATTCTGCATGGTTATAATTCGATATCCCTGAATTTTTTTGTGGTCTTTGTCAGGCTTCGGCAAGGGAATCAGATAGCTGTGTAACCATTCCTCCTTGATGCTCGCACTCCCTATACTGTTGTTGTACATGTCTGCTAGTTTCTCTAGCTCATTGTCGGTACACCTATTTATGTCGTCGTATCTTATGCCATCAGGACCTGGAGCACTGTTATTTGATCGTCGAAGCACAGTCTTGATTTCTTTCACTGTCACTGTGTCTTCCTCCGAAGTGTTCTGGGCCTTGCATCTGTCTGAGGTGACCTCCTTGGCCAGATTTCGGCCTCCCATGTCTGTCTGGTTGCCCTGCTCAAGGTAGCGTTCAAAGAGGGCTTTGCCCTTGTCCTCGTCAGTCCTCTGCCAGGTGAGGTCAGCACCTTGGAAGTCTGAAATGCTCTTATTCTTGACTACACCACTCATGCTTTTATGTAGTCGCCAGAACAATTTCAGTGACTTGTCTGTGCTTACTCTTTGACACACCTCTGCCCATTTTTCGCTTTTAACCACCTTGACCAGTTTTTTGAAATAGCTTACTTTTGTGTGCATCTCTCTTTCTAAGTGCAAGCAGGGACTAGGATGACCAGCTCTGTTCTTCTTGGCATTTTGCCATCTCCTTACAGCACTACGCTTATCCACCCAAGCCTTCTCCACCTCGAAACTCCACCACGGTGGCTGCTCCCAGCTTTTTTTCCTGCCCTGAAACGTTCTGCGCTTGTCACGTCTTATTTTACTCACCACATCTTGCCCTGTACTGTCATACTGGAACGTCTTTACCTTTAGCTTGTGCTGCCTGGTTCTGCCTTTCTCCACCAATATGCTGCAAGGGTGGTGGTCGCTGCCATGGTGTCCTAGGACACCCCATCTACACACTGTAGTGAGTGAAGGTGAAACTAGCGCCAGATCAATAGCACTGTCCTCATCGCCTGGACGGCTTGCTGTCCTGGTGACACAGCCACTGTTGATACAAACCAGGTCGATGGTTTCCAGTGCAGTCTCGAGCTCCTCCCCTTGTGTATTGGAGGAAGTGTTTCCCCATGATCTGCCTTTAGCGTTGAAGTCACCACAGAAAATAACATTTCTCTCGTGGCCTAATATGCCACTTAAGCACTGCCACTTCTGGGCGTCCATACTCGCATTGCGGGCATAAACATTAACCAACACGAATGGTATACTGGAATGAACTCTCAACGCCTGTATTTGTATATCGTCACTGTCCCAACTGGACATGTCTAGCTCTGACGCCACCATGCTGTCGCGAACGAGAATCGCCGTTCCCAGATGTCGTCTGTTGTAGAAACATTTGAAGCCGGCAATTCGGAGTAGCTGATCGCCCAGTCTCGTCTCCTGGAGTGCTACAATGTCGTTCCTGTAAACTAGGGTTTCTAAAATAGAGCCCCGTTGTTTTACACTGGCACAGTTCCAATATAGAATACGGATGTTCCTGAGTCCTAGACGGTGACACTTGAGTCTAAAACGTCTCAAACCACCGCGCTTACCTTGTTTCTTTGTCCCTGCGCGGCTACCACGCCGCTTCGTTATGTTGACTGCTGACCGCTCGGAAAAAACACGTTCTTCCGCCATGTTGAAAAAACGTAAACACAGATTGCTGATAACCACACACGCTGCTGAAAATTCACTCAAAGATGGCTTCGCTCGATGCACGAACTCCGTAGCACCCGCGCAGATCTTGAGTAGAAACTCCTGGTTTTACATCCTGGCACACCAATTACACGCAAGAGATGAATAAATCCATCCCCTACGCGAAAAAGTTAACGAACACAAAACAACACAACCGTCCGTCGCCATCTTGAAACCGGAAGTTCGCACATTGAGCACAATGACTTGCTCTAGCACATTGAGTAGCTAGAGCAAGTCATTGGTTAGTGGTGGAGGTCTGACAAGATCTGTGGCAAATCAAATCAAATCAAATCAAATCAACTTTATTAGGGTCACAAATTGGGCGCGCAGGCCCGTCTTACATTCGGCCCTTCCAATCACTTGTCTTTCGTTCATCAAGAGCATTATACATTTACATAGGAAGAAAAATAAACATTGTGAAATGAATGTTGTAAACATAAACAAGGCTAATTACCATGTTGTGAGGCCCATCTCCCACCTATCCATACATCACCCCACCCACACAACACCCCCACCTACCCACACACACGCGCACCAAGGGACACATACACACCCCCACCTACCCACACACACGCACACCAAGGGACACATACATACCCCACCAACCGACCCACCCCCCTCCCGCACATCCCCCACCCGCACACACTGCCCTCACCTGGTCCCCCAACCAAAACACACTCGCCACCCACAAACATTCCCCCACCAACCCACACATCCCACTCCCATCCACATACACATCCTAACCCACACATCCTCTCCCCACCCACACCTCAAACCACCCATCCCCCAGCCACATCTCTATCGACAACATATTCCCCACCCATGCACACAATCCCCCACCAACCCACACATCGCACATCCACTCACACATCCCCAAACCATACACACACATCCCCACCAACTAACATGTCCCCCCCCCCCACACACACACACATCTCCCTAACCACCCATACATCCCCAATCCACTCACACACACCCCACCACCCACACATACAACTTCCACCCACCCACACATGCCATAACCTAATCCCCCACCACACAATCCCCCACCCGCACATCACATACACCCCCTACCACGCACTATTCCCAACCCACGCACCACATACACACATCCCTCACCAACACATCCCCACTTACACACCACACACATATCCCCCACCCAGATACCACACAATATTCCCACCCACACCCACACATATACCCTTACCCATCCACCCCACATACCCCCACTCACACACCACAAAAATCCCCCACCCACACACACATACCTCACCCACACAATATCCCCAACCAACACACCACACACCTCTCTCCACCCACACACGCATTCCCTACCCGTCCACCAACAGACACTCACTCACGCAAACATCCTCCACTACGCACCCACACACCCACCCCCAACCAATCTCTCGATCACAATACCACTACCCACACACACCCTCCACCCACTCACACATCCCACCCCAACACATACAACTCCCTCACCCACCTACACATCCCTAAGCCACTCACACACCCCCACCCACACATTCCCATCCACACACACACACATCTCCCACCCACACACCCCACATACTTCCCCCAACCACCACAATCCCCTACTCACCCACACATATACCCCACCCATACGCACATTCCCCGCACCCATCACACACATCCCCCACACCACACACTATCCTCCACCCATACCACCACAAACATACCCTCCACCCACACATCATTCACACATCCCCCACCAACACACCGCACGCATATCTCAAACCCACACACCCATACACTTCTCCCCACCCGCCCTTGCATCCCCAATCTACCCACACAACCCCGCCTCCCACACATACTTCCTCAAACCATCCACACATCTCCACCCACATAAACACACATCCCCCGCATCCGTCCCATACACATATCCTCCACCCATACACACATCCCCCACACCCATTCCAACACCCCTACTTTCACCCCCACACATCCATCCACACATCCCACCAACACCCACAAATACCACTACCCACCAAAACCCACACACCCCAACCCATCCAAACGCATACCCACACCCACACAACCCCCACCCACACATATCCCCACACTCACACACATCCTCCACATACACTCACACTTCCTCACATCTAGACACATACAAAATGTCTCACGTTAGTATTGAAACTAGTATGAACAAACTCCCACACTTTACTCACACACATACACTGACACTTGTCATGAGCAGTCTCATAAAAATGTTAAACATGGAGAAAAATGTGTACATAAAATGTATGTGACGTAAAAATAGTGATGCTCTCTCTCTCTCTCTCTCTCTCTCTCTCTCTCTCTCTCTCTCTCTCTCTCTCTCTCTCTCTCTCTCTCTCTCTCTCTCTCTCTCTCTCTCACACACACACACACACACACATTCACTCTCACACATTCACTCTTCCGCTCATTCACTCTCACGCTCACTCATTCACTCTCCTGCTCACTCATTCACTCTCCTGCTCACTCATTCACTCTCCTGCTCACTCATTCACTCTTCCGCTCACTCATTCACTCTCACGCTCACTCGTTCTGTCTCTCATTCACACTTACTGACTCTCTCACTCAAACTACAGTAATGAACATGAGTTTATATTATGCATGATAAAATCAAATGGTATTTAACTGATAATATGACAGATGAGAATACACAAACATATGGATTCGCGTGTTACATAACATGCGTGTTACACGACATGCATCAGCTCAGCTCTCTCTCTCTCTCTCTCTCTCTCTCTCTCTCTCTCTCTCTCTCTCTCTCTCTCTCTCTCTCTCTCTCTCTCTCTCTCTCTGTATTCTTTCATATACACACACTCACACGCATGCGCACGCTCACACACACACTAACACATCAACTCTCCCACTGTCTCACTCTCTAACACACAATCCTTCACACACACACACACACTCTCTCTCTCAATCACACTCTCTCACACATACACATGCACATGAACGCATGCACACACTCCCTCACTCACTCTCACACATACACGTACGAATGCATGCACTGACACATTCCCCCACCATTTCTAGCTCAATCACTCTCTCCACACACGCACGCACGTGCGCACATACTCTCTCCCTCTCTCTGACACCCACTTTCTCTTTCTCTCTCTCTCTCTCTCTCTCTCTCTCTCTCTCTCTCTCTCTCTCTCTCTCTCTCTCTCTCTCTCTCTCTCTCTCTCTCTCTCTCCCACACGCACACACATATATAGTGAACAATTATAGTTAAACAATTATAATGAACAATTATACTGAACAATTATACCAGTAAATGAATTATGGTGGCATATAGTCGGTATGGATTAAGTATTGAAAGAGTTTTCGGTTAAATGTGTAGGGACTCATTGGAGTTTTCAGATCTGGAGGCAGATCATTCCATAAGTGAGCACCAGAATAGGCGAAACATGTTTTGTATAGGTCCAATCTAGGCTTTGAGACATGTAACAAATTTAGGCGCTTGCTGTTCATTGCATTAGATTGAATCAGCGGCAGAAGATACTCTGGGGTATTTTGAGATATAATTTTATTCACTAATTTGGCTTTGTTGAAAAGGAAGCGCTTTTGTAGTGGTAAAAGTCTTAGATGACTGTACAAAATATTACTTTCAACGTGCTTTATGCCAGAAACCAGACGAATAGCGCGGTTTTGTAGAGAACATAGTCGTTTTAAATTAGATTTAGGGCAACCATCCCAAACTGTGGAACAGTAATCGAGATGTGATTGGATATAGCATGTATAGAATATTTTTCGTGTGCTTTCGTCCAGGAAGTGCTGAATTTTAGCAAGTTGGTAAACTTTTTGTGCTATTTTCTTGGTAAGAGCGTGAACATGAGAGCTCCAGTTCAAATGGCTGTCTATTAAAAGCCCTAGTGTTTTATGTTCAGTCACATTAACTATAGGTAACGTGCCCATGCGGAGTTCGAGCGGTGATCCAGTTATGGCTAGTGTCTGTAGTTTTTGTCTGGTCGTTATTAGCATAGGATTTGGTTTTGTCGATGTTAATTTGCATGCGGTTTTCATTGCTCCATCTAGTAAGATTATCAAGTTCCTTTTGTAAACAATTCTCTAATTCACTACGGTTTTCTTGACTAGTATATATAGTACAGTCGTCTGCAAATAGATCACAAGTTGTATTGATATATAAAGGAAGATCATTAATATAAACTGCAAAAAGCAGCGGACCTAGTATTGAGCCCTGAGGCACACCAATATTAAGCTGTGTGGGTCTTGATAGACAGTTGTTGAAGGACACGACTTGTTGCCTGTCGGATAGAAATGACGTAATTATGTTTACCATGTTGGTGCTTGTCTTCATTTGCTTTAGTTTTCTAATTAAAATATCGTGATCTACCATATCAAAAGCTTTTTTAAAGTCTACAAACACCGCTCCACAAATTCTACCGTTGTTGATGTTTAAGTGCCAGTTATCGGTCATTTTTGTTAGAGCACTATGGCAAGAATATTTAGGTCGAAACCCAGATTGACTGTTAATTATTAGATCATTGTTAATTAAATGGTGTAACGTTATTTTATGAATGTGTTTTTCTAGTGGTTTTGATACCGACGATAGTAAGGAAATAGGTCTATAATTACCCAAAACGCTATTATCGATTGAGCCATTTTTAATTAGCGGAAACACTTTAGCAATTTTAAATGCAGATGGAAAGTAGTTTTTGGCCAGGCAATGGTTATATATGAACGTTAAGGACTCGCTAATGACTGGTGCAGCACAACGAAGAATTCTATTACTGATACCATCTAGGCCGTGTGAGTTTGTTGATTTGAGGTTCAAGAGATATTTATAACGTCTGCAACAGACATTCCCAGTTGGTACGTGCACGTAGAGTAGCTAGAGCAGGTCATTGGTTAGTGGTGGAGGTCTGACAAGATCTGTGGCAAGACCATCCCAGTTGGTACATGCACGTAGAGTAGCTAGAGCAGGTCATTGGTTAGTGGTGGAGGTCTGACAAGATCTGTGGCAAGACAATCCCAGTTGGTACGTGCACGTAGAGTAGCTAGAGCAGGTCATTGGTTAGTGGTGGAGGTCTGACAAGATCTGTGACAAGACAATCCCAGTTGGTACGTGCACATTGAGTAGCTAGAGCAAGTCATTGGTTAGTGGTGGAGGTCTGACAAGATCTGTGACAAGACCATCCCAGTTAGTACGTGCACATTGAGTAGCTAGAGCAGGTCATTGGTTAGTGGTGGAGGTCTGACAAAATCTGTGGCAAGACCATCCCAGTTGGTACGTGCACATTGAGTAGCTAGAGCAAGTCATTGGTTAGTGGTGGAGGTCTGACAAGATCTGTGACAAGACAATCCCAGTTGGTATGTGTACATTGAGTAGCTAGAGCAAGTCATTGGTTAGTGGTGGAGGTCTGACAAGATCTGTGGCAAGACCATCCCAGTTGGTATGTGCACATTGAGTAGCTAGAGCAGGTCATTGGTTAGTGGTGGAGGTCTGACAAGATCTGTGGCAAGACAATCCCAGTTGGTACGTGCACATTGAGTAGTTAGAGCAGGTCATTGGTTAGTGGTGGAGGTCTGACAAGATCTGTGGCAAGACAATCTCAGTTGGTACGTGCACATTGAGTAGCTAGAGCAGGTCATTGGTTAGTGGTGGAGGTCTGACAAGATCTGTGGCAAGACAATCTCAGTTGGTATGTGCACGTTGAGTAGCTAGAGCAAGTCATTGGTTAGTGGTGGAGGTCTGACAAGATCTGTGACAAGACCATCCCAGTTAGTATGTGCACATTGAGTAGCTAGAGCAGGTCATTGGTTAGTGGTGGAGGTCTGACAAGATCTGTGACAAGACAATCTCAGTTGGTATGTGTACATTGAGTAGCTAGAGCAAGTCATTGGTTAGTGGTGGAGGTCTGACAAGATCTGTGACAAGACCATCCCAGTTGGTATGTGCACATTGAGTAGCTAGAGCAGGTCATTGATTAATGGTGGAGGTCTGACAAGATCTGTGGCAAGACAATCCCAGTTGGTACGTGCACATTGAGTAGCTAGAGCAAGTCATTGATTAATGGTGGAGGTCTGACAAGATCTGTGGCAAGACAATCCCAGTTGGTATGTGCACATTGAGTAGCTAGAGCAGGTCATTGATTAATGGTTTAGGTCTGACAAGATCTGTGGCAAGACAATCCCAGTTGGTATGTGCACATTGAGTAGCTAGAGCAGGTCATTGATTAATGGTGGAGGTCTGACAAGATCTGTGGCAAGACAATCCCAGTTGGTATGTGCACATTGAGTAGCTAGAGCAGGTCATTGATTAATGGTGGAGGTCTGACAAGATCTGTGACAAGACAATCCCAGTTGGTATGTGCACATTGAGTAGCTAGAGCAGGTCATTGATTAATGGTGGAGGTCTGACAAGATCTGTGACAAGACAATCCCAGTTGGTATGTGCACATTGAGTAGCTAGAGCAAGTCATTGGTTAGTGGTGGAGGTCTGACAAGATCTGTGACAAGACAATCTCAGTTGGTATGTGCACGTTGAGTAGGTAGAACAAGACCATCCCAGGTGGTACGTGCAGGTAGAGCTAGAGCAAATCATGGGCTAGTAATGGAGCTCAGCATGGTCGAATGGATTGCTCTTAAACACATCCGTTGTGCTGATGCTGAGGTAGCGGGTTCAACCCCTACACTAGTCAGCCAGACTAAAATGTTGACTTCTCAGGGACGTAAATTACAAGTTCCTCAGAAGTCTGAGTGGGTTCGCCTGATGGCGAGGGACAATGGTGATAGGGAAAGCTAATCCACACACAGATATCAGTCCCAGTGTACTAGAAGTAGCAGCACGTGCATGGAGTATGCTTGAGTTCAAAGCGGGCAGACATAAACATAAACATAAACATGCCCAAAAATGTGTCAGTAGTAAGTCAGGGAGCATTTGACACGGTTTCAGGTGTACTAGGCACACGGTGCTAGAGCCGCCATATTTGTATAGATCAGTTAATACTGCAGGAGGGGTGTGGTCAGTCTCAGGCTTACCTCCTTCACTTCCCCAGACATGTCCTGGTAGCCATTGTTTCAAGACTGCGTCATCCTGGGAGCACTAGTCAGTTTGAACTATCTCAGTGCTAAGTCGAACCCACGACACCCGGGTTGGCCATCAAGTATCTGGCCACTATACCAGCGCAGCTCCCAAGTGATTGATAGGACATGTAGTGATATCTTGAACTTGCTGTCTTCAGAGACAGTTGGTGGACGTTGAAACATTCAGTGTAGGACCTCTGAGAGACTGAGTTCTGACCTTAAAATCTGAAGTGTTGATGATCAGGCCACTGGAGCCTAAAATAGACTTGTATCTGTCAGAGTCCAGTTGGTGTGCATAGACTGACCTCCCCACCCAGCACTGAAGTATCATCTTCAAGAGGGCTGTGTTGCAGATGAGAAACAGGAAAGCGAAGAGAACAACAACCTGGATGGCTTGAGGACATGGCATAATTAGGGACAACAACACAGTCCTGATCCAAGGCAAAGGTGAAGGTGTAAAATGGTGAACCCTAACCGTCCATGCTCTTTGGCATGGCACATGATGATGATAAGTGACACGTGACTGTTTATGTGACATGGTAAAACTATATCCAACAATTTGTTCCACAGACGGCAATTACTTCACCTACACTCGGCATGAGCCCGTGGGCGTGTGTGGCCAGATTATACCAGTAAGTGCCAGGTTTCACACAGTTTGTAGCCAAATATTTATAACATTTGATGGTGTTTGTATCTTCTCTAGTAGTTAGGTCAGATGTTGCAGGGTTGCTGTTGTTTGTTAACTGTAAGGGGTACGTTCTACTCATTCATTCAATGTATTCATATTGTGCATTGGCCAATGTATGGTGTTGAACCCCTCAGACCTGTGGAATTTGAGAACAATGTTGTGGACATGAAATGGTCACAGGGATGGTTGGTTGTTGTTTCCTCTGTCAGACGGAGTTGTAACTCTGAGTCCGATGCATTAGCTATCAGATCATCAGGGCCTTGAGATCATGTTTGTGGGGTTAAACTGGAGTCACTGCCACAATGACTCCTCAGCCGATAATGCCTCAGGAAATTACTTGTTATTGACAGTATGATGAGATCATGTTTGTAATATAAAATATTGGTAGTTTAATGAGATCATGTTTGCAGTAATGCAGTTGAAAGTATAATAAGATAATGTTTGTAGTATAAAATAGTGGGTAGTATAATGATAGAATCTTTACAGAATATAGTTGACAGTATAATGACAGAATGTTTACAGTATATACAGTTGACAGTATAATGACAGAATGTTTACAGTATATGCAGCTGACACGATAATGATAGCATGTTTACAGAATAGACAGTGGACAGTATAATGATAGAATATTTACATAATAGACAGCGGAGAGTATAATGATAGAATGTTTACAGAATAGACAGTGGACAGTATAACTAGATATTATGTGACCACAACTTGCAGTGGAACTACCCCATCGTGATGCTGTCATGGAAGCTGGCACCAGCACTGGCTTGTGGGAACACTGTCGTACTGAAACCCTCGGAGGTGACGCCACTGTCGGCGCTTCACTGTGCTCAGCTATTCAAGGAGGCAAGTGACACGCTGTCTGTGTTGTTCTAGGTTGTCTTCAAAACATGTCTGTTGTTGTTTTTGTATGTCTTCAAAACATGTCTGTTGTTGTTTTTGTATGTCTTCAATAAATGTCTGTTGTTATTGTCACATGCCTGTGGTCATTGACATTAAGGTGAGTGGCCGTACATGATAAACAGTTCACGAGATAAAATAGGGCGGATAGTAAGTCCCCCAGAGGGCGTAAATGAGAAGACAGTAATTGAAAGGGGGAGCTGAGAAGAAGTCAGCTGGCTAAAATAAAGGTGAGGCAGACAGTTGGAGCAGTGAGGTTGTGTGTTATGTGGGAGGCAATGTGGGGGATAGAATTGTTGAAAAGAGAGGGACAAAGACTGACGGAGGGCAGTTGATGTTTGGACTCCGAGCTGAGAGGGAGTTGAGTCTAGACCGGACCAGGAGAAGGTCGTGGTCTGAGAAAGTGAAGAATTGTGACGGAGTTCGGAAGATAACTCCGCACTGTGGGTTCCAGGGATAGTGAGTGGAATTCGAGACCCAGAGTGGGTTACTTTGAGTCGGGCCTAGAGAGAGGCTCGTATACCTGTCGTGTGGGACGATATTTTGTAGGCCGTGAGAGGCTGTCAGAGTCTAATGTATTGCCAGCAGAGATGCAGGGACATCGTTACGCCCGCCAGGCAAGTATTAGTTACCTGCCTGCGAGGTTGCCGGCTGACGAGACAGCCAGCGGTCAGGCAAGGACAAAGCAGGACGCACGCAGGCCTCGTGAAGCCACTTCAGGTGGGCAGGCGCGTTGCGAGAAATAGCCAGACAGCTCTGGGACGCGGACTCGACTGGACGTATGATGGGAGAAAGGCTTGTGTAGTTTCTGTGGCCCGAAAGTCGAGTGTCTGTACATCTTGTGAGACTGATTGTAAGCTGTGGGTTGCCTGTAAGTGTATTGTTATAACTTATGTATTGTGATGATCATCTCTAGATCGTGATCTGTAAATAAATCCATCGAAACTTAGTGTTGTTGAGTCTCAAGTCAAATCACGTTGTATTTGTACTGTCTCACATGTGTTAGGTTAACGAGCCAGGTTTAAGACCCTGACAAGGCAGTGTTATTCGAAGTGTTCCATTGGGATGGAGATATATTCTTAGAGATTTATTGTTCCTGGATTTATATGCTACATGTGTCTGTGTTAATTCAGAATTAAAGGAATATTATGTGCGCAAATTAACGCTTGTTCACTGACTGGTGTTTGGTTAGGATGCATCTTGGTTAATCGGTTGTTCAACATCACATTCTACAAGGACATACCCTAGACACAACCATAATCACTCTATCTGTCACTTAGTCAACATTCACTTTGTGTCAGAGTAGATTTCTGAGGGCTACGTCCGATCAAGAACAATCTGGGTGCTCGTCGCTTAGTAAGGAGTTTCTGGAGGCTTCGTCCATCAAGAACAATATAGACATTGTTGTCATTCCGTTTATCTGTGAACTAGTCGATTAGAAAGAATACTAACATCAGAGACATTAGTCGGATGCCCAATTACAACAACAATGATGAGGGCTCTCCTGTCAAGAATAAACACCATTTTCAGCAGACAAAGCATTTCAAAAGTGTCGGAGAATTAATACAGAGTCCACGAGACACCAGGTAAAAATATCATTTTTCACTCGGAGTGGGGAGAGTAGACGGGGAAAGTGTGTCCACGATATAAACACTGGGGTTTCTCCTGTGCGGGAAGTGGCTAGCAGAGAGTTCACGAAGGCCACCACAGTACATTTTAAAAAAAAACAGCCAGCGCACGGCAAATACAAGACAGACAGTTCAAGTGGACTGGAAAACAAAGCCACCACAGGTAAAACCATTGCCCACCCTGAGAGGGAGAGGGGACAGCGGGGTTTACTCACAGTACACAGACAAGGTTTTGCGCTGCTGAGAGAGCTGTCTGGAGGACAGCAGACAATAAGTCGGCGCTGTTTAGGACAGTTGTTCACGAAAAATAGACAGGCGCCAAAGGTGAAGGTCAGGTGAACTTGTGGACAGCGAGTGTGTGTGTGTACGGCGTCTTCAGAGTTCGGTGCAGATAATAAGACGGAAAGGGGCGCCAGGGGAGTTACGAGAGTAATTCATGGTTAAAAACTCGCCAGGAGGAGGGGAGTTATAGGAGTAAAGTGTGGGGAACACACAAAGGTGACAATCGTTGCTCCACAGAAAAGTAAAAGTTTCTGCACGGATTATTGTGATAAAGAGAAACAGAGATGACCGGCGGGTTCAAGGCCGTGGACAATGGAATTTTACTGAAAAATTTTCCAGAGTAGAACGAGATAAACACGTTTTTCTACTGAAACTAGGATTTGCGTTTAACGTCTTTGTATGTGTGTCATCATCGAGAAACAAACCACAACAGTCATTCAGGTGCCGTCTTCGCAAGTATGAGCGCATTTCTTCACCAAAAAAGACTTGCAAAGCGGATTTAAAGCGCGTGATCATTTCCTGCCATTCGTTGGTTTAACCTGGTCAGCAACAGTGAAACCATACCATCACTTCAAAGCAACAGTGACTACGTAGATAAACATTCATTGATTTTAAAGGTATTTTCGGCTCCCCAAAACGCAACGAAAACCCAATATTTCTGGCAAAACAAGAGTGTTCACATACATTATACAATCACAGGCCAACTCTACAGGGAGGGTTACCAAAACATTACGGACTGTAAAGACACAAGGCATTGGGATAATTACCATCATCGTAAACTTTTACGACAGTCGAAAATCATGTCACCACGTCAACAAAAAAGTGACAACGCATCAGAACATTAATTCATTGTGGGAATCTAACGTAGTAATCTTTTCAAAACAGTAACGGACAGTCATTTCCAGGCGATTTTCGGACACTATTAAAAACAAAATAAGGACTTTTGTAAGATTCTACCATCGCATTGGTGTTGGCAATCCTTGTTTGCTTCTGTTGTTCTCATCGTCCTAAGTATTGTTGTTGTGCGTTACGTAATTAATTGTATGTGGTCCAGTGTTCGTAATAAGTAGGATATTTTTGCATTGTTTCTCGAAATTGCGGGAGACCAAGCAAAGGTGAAGTTTCTAGGTACATATTGTATGTTGTTGAGAGACAGCTGACGAGTCAGTTTGTTTTGTGCTGTGGCATTGGGTCGTCTCGACATTATACACGGTGTCCAAGTGTCTATCGTCAGATCTATGTACATTAATCATTTTATATTTGTTCTTTTTACTGTTTTCTCTTTACTGTTACATATAATATTTGAGTTCTTTGGATATATGGCATTGTTGTAATTCTTATGTTAATACAGCTTCTATCTAGATGGTATTTGTCAGTTTATATTATGCGCACGGTATGGTCTTTCATGGGCATGTTTATGTCAGTGGTTTTTATTTCGATGTAATCATCCGTCTGCGTTTCACCGGCCTATGCGTCTAGTGTTTAATAGTTGGCATTTAGTGTGTATCATTCATTTGTGTATGTATATGTATGTTTACAACTATTTCCAGGAATTTTTATACAGCTATTTGATATATATATATATACGAGGGAGTATAGTTAATATTCCCCCCTCACTACCTAGTGCTTATAGAGTGACTGGGTGAGTACAGAGTGATATTTTAGCACTACGAATTGACGTACACAGGGAGTGTGGGTGTACTTAGGGAAGTGACACAAAGACTAATAGCAGAGTCTTCACATTTATAGTTGGCTGACAGACAGCAACGTGTCCACAAGTACAAGATGCCTACTTAATGGAATATATTGAAGCAGGTGAACGAATAGGCCTGAAAGGTAAAGAGTTACAGGAGTATGCTGAAGCAAAAGAACAGAAACAGATTGAAAGAGACCAAAGACAAGCTGAAAGAGAACAGAGACAGGAAGAAAAGGTAGCTGAAGACAAGCATCTACAGGAAGTGAAATTAGCTGAAATGGAAAACAAGCGACTACAGGAAGAGAAAGAGACACAAGTGAAATTAGCTGAAATGGAAAACAAGCGTCTACAGGAAGTAAAGTTAGCTGAAATAGAAAACAAGCGTCTACAGGAAGAGAAAGAGACACAAATGAAAATGGAAATCGAGAAAGAGAAGATTAAAATGGAAGCTGAAATTGCCGAGTCTTGCCGAATAAAGTGAGATATGTTGTAGTTTGGGCAGTCTTGGAGTATGTGCTCTGCTGTCTGCGACACCAATCCACATGTGCACATGGCTGATTCGCCAATCTTGAATTTTGTGTACATGTGGTTGCATAATTTGTTGTGTACTTTTCTGAGGCACAGAATAATGACTTGTTCTGGTCTGTCCATAACGTAGTAGTCATCTTGAGCAGGTTTTAGTGGCTTTCTGACTGATTTGATCATTATTTTCTTTTGGTGGTATGTAAGGGGCACATCAGGTTGTTCTTTTATTGCTCCTTCCTAAGCCAATCGATCAGCTCTGTCGTTTCTGGGTACACCACAGTGGGATGGTATCCACTGTATGGTGACCTTATGCTGACTGCTAAGTTCAGAAAGTAGGGTCCATAATACTGGCAATTTCCCAGACAGGAGCACCTCAAGTATTGATTTTGATTTGTCAATAGTACCACAGGTTGGGTACCATGGCTGGTGTTTAGTAATTTATCTTTTGCTATCTTGATTGCCTGAATTTCTGCATCATAGTTATGGCAGTACTATCCTATTGATACTAGTATTATTTGGGTATTCTATGTACACTCCCGCTCCTCCATTTTGAACATCATTTTGTGCTGACACATCTGTGTAGACATGGATCCTGAAGTCCTGTGGGTATTCATCATCAAGGAAACTGAGAGTGGTTGTTCTGCATTGTACACTGTTCTGTTCTTCATTGTCAAGTGTTCCTTTCACTATGGCTGGAATTGTAATGATAGTCTATGTTCCTCTTTCCATGGAGTTCGTTCTGGAATAGTTTTCAGGGGGATACCACTGTGGGCAGATTAGTGGTTTATCTGCAGAGTCGTTTGGCCTGGTAGATATTAAAAATATAGCTGTAAGGACATATCACATATTGAACATATAACTGTATAGATATACCACACATTGAATATATATTTGTATAGATATATCGAATACTTAATATATAACTCTATCAATATATCACATAGTCCAGTATTTCTCCTTTCTAAACAGGCTAAATTCCTACCTTGTGTTTATAGGTTAAATAGTTATTTTGATTCCTAAATATGCTAGATTCCCACCTGGTGTGTGTATGTAATATAGTAATGTTGATTCACAAACAGGCAGGATTCCCACCTGGTGTGTGTATATAATATAGTAATGTTGATTCACAAACAGGCAGGATTCCCACCTGGTGTGTGTATATAATATAGTAATGTTGATTCACAAACAGGCAGGATTCCCACCTGGTGTGGTCAACATTGTGCCAGGTTATGGTGACACAGCTGGAGCAGCCATCGCCAGCCACATGGACATTGACAAAGTGGCTTTTACTGGATCCACAGCTGTATGTTCTGTGTTGTGTGCATATCTGTATATTGTGTGTTGTGTACATCTCTGTGCGTTGTGTACATGTCTGTATGTTGTGTGTTGTGTACATCTCTGTGTGTTGTGTACATGTCTGTATGTTGCGTACAGGTGAACACCCCAGAGATATTACTCAGGGCGCTGACAAACCTGTCCCCAACCATTTTAATTCCTCCAGCCATAATGGAGTCGACGATGTATGTGTCACTGCATTGAAACCTTGCTTCTCTAATACCTCCGTCAGGCTCAAAATTGAATCCCAATTAATCAACTCTCTGGGATGCGTCCATCCAGCAGGTATCAATACTGTTGTGGACGCCACTGTATAACTGTGCCATCTTCTCCAACTGTTTACACTGTCTATCACTATGCTGTCCTCTCTCTCTCTCTCCCCCCCCCCCCCCCTATATATTCATACCTAACTGTCTCCACACCCCTATATTTTCATATCAGACTTTTCGCATATTTTTGGCGACCTAAATCCTATCTGGCAACCTACTATACTTAAACTCTGCAGCCAAAGAGTGCCTTCGCAACTGCAAAGCCGCCTTTTCTGCTTTCGCATGTAAACAGAGCAGTGGTGCTTTTTGTTTTTGTTTTGTATTTCGTTGTTTTATCTATCTGTGTTGTCCTGTCCTTGACAAAGATTCTGAGAATCGAAACGTCGGTCGTCCTGTGAGTTGTATTGTACACATTTGTGTGTGTTTTATTTTATTTTATTATTCATTTTATATATTTATTGATTGCTTCTGATTTTGGATTTTCACCTGTATTTCGGGATACGATGGATCTCCTTGTAAGGTGTGTGCAACATGTTTGTGTTTAGTACATTTCTTTTCGCAGGAGCTAAATATACCTATTTGTTTCCAATTCACATCCATACAAAAGAACAGGCTCTATGTATCTCCTCAACATTCTTTTTCTCGTTTCAATTGACATCTTTTTATTGGTCAGAATGTTTTTCATCTTGCTAAAGGCTACTTTCGCCATGGCGATTCTTGTTCTAATCTCTTCAAGGCATCTCCCATCAGATGTTATGACTGTTCCAAGATAATTGTACTGATTCACTTGTTGAAGAATATTTCCATTTACTTATATATTACATTGTGGCACTTCTTCCTTCCTAGTGACAACCATAACCTGAGTCTTTTTACAATTTAATTCTAACCCCAGTTGCTCACTGTGTACAACAACCGCATCTACTAATTGTTGCAGGTCCTGCGCATTGTCTGCAATTAATACTGTATCATCTGCATATCTAATGTTATTGATGTTTCGTCCTCCAATGCTGATTCCATTTATATCCTCTACATTTCTGAAAATATTTTCACTGAATAGGGAAAAAAGATCTGGAGACATCACACATCCCTGTCTAACATCTCTTTTAATTGGCTGATACTGTCCCACTTCATTATCAATCCTTATTGCAGCTTGTTGTTTCCAATATATGTTTTTTATAAGTCTAATGTCTTTCCCATCAATTTGTAGATCTGCAAGCATATCCATCATATTAACATATCTAACTTTATCAAAAGCCTTTGTGTAGTCAATAAAGCAAAGGTGTATATCCTTGTTTACTTCTATAGCACGTTCAATAACTGTTCGCAGCATATACACAGCATTTACTGTACCCATTCCTTCTACAAACCCACATTGTTCTTCCCCTATTTCAGGTTGTATTTTCTTCCTCACTCTTTGCATGATAATTCTTAGCAAAATCTTTGTGATGTGACTCATTATACTAATTGTTCTATGTTGATCACATATACCTATCACATATTGCCACAAAATATGTGGTCTCCATTCACAACTGGTGCATATTGTGTGTGGTGTACATAAATGGCTTCCTGACTGCACCATCAGACACTGATATAATACATGTCCTGTTATGTTGGTGGGAAATCCTGGAGGCAACATGTGACTGCAAGTGGCACAGGATCACGAGTCTTTCCAACAGGCTGCCATAGGGGCACTGTTCTACATAATCTGTGGGTGATGTGTGAACATCTGTTGTACTATATATATACACACACGTGCAGGCACATACACACCACACCCACAGAAAGAGACACACACACATGCACACATGAACACACATACATGAACACATGCACACACACATGCATACACATCGCACAATCTCTTTCTCACCCCCCCCCCCCCACACACACACACACACACACACACACACGTACACTGGATCAACTTATATATATATATGATGATGGTGATGATGATGGTGATGATAATGAGCCTGTTGTTGGTCATATACCAGGAAGATCACACAAACATGAGTTGGTTGTTTGTACAGTTCATGCCATGGATACAAATCCATTTCCTTGAGTGACAAACATCTTTAGAAATGACACTTTTCACAAACATCTGATTGACTTGTGATTTTGTTTGTTTACAACTGAAGATTGGGAGGAAAGTGATGAGGGCTGCAGCTGAGAGCAACCTGAAGAGAGTCACCCTGGAGTTGGGAGGCAAGAGTCCTCTTATTATCTTTGCTGATTGTGATGGTAAGTTGTGAGTTGCTTTAAGTGAGGTGTGGAACTGTTGGTGATGTGAGGGTTAGGTGAGGGACTGTCAGTTAGGTGAGGGACTGTTGGTGTGGGACTGTTGGTGATGTGAGGGTTAGACGAGGGACAGTTGGTGATGTGAGGGTTAGGTGAGGGACTGTCGGTGATGTGAGGGTTAGGTGAGGGACTGTCGGTGATGTGAGGGTTAGGTGAGGGACTGTCGGTGATGTGAGGGTTAGGTGAGGGACTGTTGGTGTGGGACTGTTGGTGATGTGAGGGTTAGGTGAGGGACAGTTGGTGTGGGACTGTTGGTGATGTGAGGGTTTAGTGTGAGGGTATGTGAGTTTTTTTAGGTTTATGTCTGGATTAAGCTAAGGCAACATTTGTCAACATGGTACATTGGCTGTTCGGTATCTTTGTATTCCTTGGTAGTAGGGAAGAGAATGAACAAGAACTTTAGATGCCTCAAACATCCCAGGCTAGAAAGAGAGAGAGAGAGAGAGAGAGAGAGAATGAACAAGAACTTTAGATGCCTCAAGCATCCCAGGCTAGAAAGAGAGAGAGAGAGAGAATGAACAAGAACTTTAGATGCCTCAAGCATCCCAGGCTAGAAAGAGAGAGAGAGAGAGAGAATGAACAAGAACTTTAGATGCCTCAAGCATCCCAGGCTAGAAAGAGAGAGAGAGAGAGAGAGAGAGAGAGAGAGAGAATGAACAAGAACTTTAGATGCCTCAAACATCCCAGGCTAGAAAGAGAGAGAGAGAGAGAGAGAGAGAGAGAGAATTAACAAGAACTTTAGATGCCTCAAACATCCCAGGCTAGAAAGAGAGAGAGAGAGAGAGAGAATGAACAAGAACTTTAGATGCCTCAAACATCCCAGGCTAGAAAGAGAGAGAGAGAGAGAATGAACAAGAACTTTAGATGCCTCAAGCATCCCAGGCTAGAAAGAGAGAGAGAGAGAGAGAGAATGAACAAGAACTTTAGATGCCTCAAACATCCCAGGCTAGAAAGAGAGAGAGAGAGAGAGAATGAACAAGAACTTTAGATGCCTCAAGCATCCCAGGCTAGAAAGAGAGAGAGAGAGAGAGAGAGAGAGAATGAACAAGAACTTTAGATGCCTCAAACATCCCAGGCTAGAAAGAGAGAGAGAGAGAATGAACAAGAACTTTAGATGCCTTAAACATCCTAGGATAGAAAGAGAGAGAGAATGAACAAGAACTTTAGATGCCTCAAGCATCCCAGGCTAGAAAGAGAGAGAGAGAGAGAGAGAATGAACAAGAACTTTAGATGCCTCAAGCATCCCAGGCTAGAAAGAGAGAGAGAGAGAGAGAGAGAATGAACAAGAACTTTAGATGCCTTAAACATCCCAGGCTAGAAAGAGAGAGAGAGAGAGAGAGAGAATGAACAAGAACTTTAGATGCCTCAAACATCCCAGGCTAGAAAGAGAGAGAGAGAGAATGAACAAGAACTTTAGATGCCTTAAACATCCCAGGCTAGAAAGAGAGAGAGAGAGAGAGAGAGAATGAACAAGAACTTTAGATGCCTCAAGCATCCCAGGCTAGAAAGAGAGAGAGAGAGAGAGAGAGAATGAACAAGAACTTTAGATGCCTTAAACATCCTAGGATAGAAAGAGAGGGAGAATGAACAAGATCTTTAGATGCCTCAAACATCCCAGGCTAGAAAGAGAGAGAGAGAGAGAGAGAGAATGAACAAGAACTTTAGATGCCTCAAACATCCCAGGCTGGAAAGAGAGAGAGAGAGAGAGAGAGAATGAACAAGAACTTTAGATGCCTCAAACATCCCAGGCTAGAAAGAGAGAGAGAGAGAGAGAGAATGAACAAGAACTTTAGATGCCTCAAACATCCCAGGCTAGAAAGAGAGAGAGAGAGAGAGAGAGAGAGAGAATGAACAAGAACTTTAGATGCCTCAAACATCCCAGGCTAGAAAGAGAGAGAGAGAGAGAGAGAGAGAGAGAATGAACAAGAACTTTAGATGCCTCAAACATCCCAGGCTAGAAAGAGAGAGAGAGAGAGAGAGAATGAACAAGAACTTTAGATGCCTCAAACATCCCAGGCTAGAAAGAGAGAGAGAGAGAGAGAATGAACAAGAACTTTAGATGCCTCAAACATCCCAGGCTAGAAAGAGAGAGAGAGAGAGAGAGAATGAACAAGAACTTTAGATGCCTCAAACATCCCAGGCTAGAAAGAGAGAGAGAGAGAGAGAGAGAGAGAGAGAGAATGAACAAGAACTTTAGATGCCTCAAACATCCCAGGCTAGAAAGAGAGAGAGAGAGAGAGAGAGAATGAACAAGAACTTTAGATGCCTCAAACATCCCAGGCTAGAAAGAGAGAGAGAGAGAGAGAATGAACAAGAACTTTAGATGCCTCAAACATCCCAGGCTAGAAAGAGAGAGAGAGAGAGAATGAACAAGAACTTTAGATGCCTCAAGCATCCCAGGCTAGAAAGAGAGAGAGAGAGAGAATGAACAAGAACTTTAGATGCCTCAAGCATCCCAGGCTAGAAAGAGAGAGAGAGAGAGAGAGAGAGAGAGAGAATGAACAAGAACTTTAGATGCCTCAAACATCCCAGGCTAGAAAGAGAGAGAGAGAGAGAATGAACAAGAACTTTAGATGCCTCAAACATCCCAGGCTAGAAAGAGAGAGAGAGAGAGAGAGAATGAACAAGAACTTTAGATGCCTCAAACATCCCAGGCTAGAAAGAGAGAGAGAGAGAGAGAATGAACAAGAACTTTAGATGCCTTAAACATCCCAGGCTAGAAAGAGAGAGAGAGAGAGAGAGAGAGAATGAACAAGAACTTTAGATGCCTCAAACATCCCAGGCTAGAAAGAGAGAGAGAAAGAGAGAGAGAATGAACAAGAACTTTAGATGCCTCAAACATCTCAGGCTAGAAAGAGAGAGAGAGAGAGAATGAACAAGAACTTTAGATGCCTCAAACATCCCAGGCTAGAAAGAGAGAGAGAGAGAGAGAGAGAGAGAATGAACAAGAACTTTAGATGCCTTAAACATCCCAGGCTAGAAAGAGAGAGAGAGAATGAACAAGAACTTTAGATGCCTTAAACATCCTAGGATAGAAAGAGAGGGAGAATGAACAAGAACTTTAGATGCCTCAAACATCCCAGGCTAGAAAGAGAGAGAGAGAGAGAGAATGAGCAAGAACTTTAGATGCCTCAAACATCCCAGGCTAGAAAGAGAGAGAGAGAGAGAGAATGAGCAAGAACTTTAGATGCCTCAAGCATCCCAGGCTAGAAAGAGAGAGAGAGAGAGAATGAACAAGAACTTTAGATGCCTCAAGCATCCCAGGCTAGAAAGAGAGAGAGAGAGAGAGAGAGAGAATGAACAAGAACTTTAGATGCCTTAAACATTCTAGGATAGAAAGAGAGGGAGAATGAAAAAGAACTTTAGATGCCTCAAGCATCCCAGGCTAGAAAGAGAGAGAGAGAGAGAATGAACAAGAACTTTAGATGCCTCAAGCATCCCAGGCTAGAAAGAGAGAGAGAGAGAGAATGAACAAGAACTTTAGATGCCTCAAACATCCCAGGCTAGAAAGAGAGAGAGAGAGAGAGAGAGAGAATGAACAAGAACTTTAGATGCCTCAAGCATCCCAGGCTAGAAAGAGAGAGAGAGAGAGAGAGAATGAACAAGAACTTTAGATGCCTTAAACATCCCAGGCTAGAAAGAGAGAGAGAGAGAATGAACAAGAACTTTAGATGCCTTAAACATCCTAGGATAGAAAGAGAGGGAGAATGAACAAGAACTTTAGATGCCTCAAACATCCCAGGCTAGAAAGAGAGAGAGAGAGAGAATGAGCAAGAACTTTAGATGCCTCAAGCATCCCAGGCTAGAAAGAGAGAGAGAGAGAGAATGAACAAGAACTTTAGATGCCTCAAACATCCCAGGCTAGAAAGAGAGAGAGAGAGAGAATGAACAAGAACTTTAGATGCCTCAAGCATCCCAGGCTAGAAAGAGAGAGAGAGAGAGAGAGAGAGAGAGAGAGAATGAACAAGAACTTTAGATGCCTCAAGCATCCCAGGCTAGAAAGAGAGAGAGAGAGAGAGAGAGAGAATGAACAAGAACTTTAGATGCCTCAAGCATCCCAGGCTAGAGAGAGAGAGAGAATGAGCAAGAACTTTAGATGCCTCAAGCATCCCAGGCTATAAAGAGAGAGAGAGAGAGAATGAACAAGAACTTTAGATGCCTTAAACATCCTAGGATAGAAAGAGAGGGAGAATGAACAAGAACTTTAGATGCCTCAAACATCCCAGGCTGAAAAGGGAGAGAAGATAGAAAGAAAGAGAGAGAACAAGAACTTTAGATGCCTCATCCCAGGCTGAAAGGGGAGAGAGAAATTGATGAACAAGAACTTTAGATGCCTTAAACATCCTAGGATAGAAAGAGAGGGAGAATGAACAAGATCTTTAGATGCCTCAAACATCCCAGGCTTGAAAGAGAATGAGAATGAATAAGATCTTTAGATGCCTCTAAATCTTATATTAGAAGGAGAGAGGGTGGATCACATCTTTAGATATCACAGAATTCCATCACAGGAAGGAAGAGAGCTGGTTTTTAATGTATGATTCTTAGTAACATGTTATAAGAGTAGACATCTGTAGACTGTGATTGAGGGTATTGATGGTATCTTTCTTGTCTGTGGGTAGTGGAGTTTGCCGTCAACTGTGCTCACGGAGGAATCATGAACAACCACGGGCAAAATTGTTGCGCAGCTTCCAGAACTTTTGTCCAGGATTCCATCTATGACGAGTTCATTCAGAAGTCACAAGAGTTGGTGGCCAAAAGAACTGTGGGAAATCCTTTTGAAGCTGATACAAAGCAAGGCCCACTTGTAAGTTACACTACTATTATCTGATGTTTGTGAAACGCCACAAGGCCACTTGTAAGTTACACTACTATTATCTGATGTATTTGTTTCTTTAGACTAGGTACTACGTTTTTAGTTACCGAACATTGCCAGCGATGTTTTTAATGGCGATATACGTTTTCTTGTTATTGTTCCCCATTATTAAGGATGTATAGAGTACTCGTGATGTTAAATTCCCCGATTATTTCAAGATCGCATTAAAACAGAAACCGACTACTGAGTATTGTTTTTGGTTTCATTGTCTACAAATCTATACATCGTGGCTTCTCAAATTGTTCTTCTAACGGGGATAAAGAGACTGTCTTATTAATACGTAAGTTGACTCGTAAATTTCGTTTTATATAGACGTTGCCGCTTGATTTAGTATGAATAATTAAATTGAGCATCCATTCTTACGCGTACTGTGAAATTTTCAAATATTTAAGTCGGCGGGGTCATCCCAAACAGAAATTATTAAGATCGTATGCTATGATGCCGTCATGTGAAATTTCAATGGCGGGAATATAGCGGTTTTCCGTGTCATAATACAGCGATGATCATTTAATATTCTTATGGATTATTCAGAGCGACGAGATGATAATGAATGCACGTTTGCATTCACCACCCATTCTAGTATTTAGGTTTAAATTTTTATCACTCTACGCGGCCGGGGTCGATTGTTTTTGGATAGCTTTTTATCACGACTTCACTCAGATCTACGAGCGCCGGCAGACCAATCATTGCATCGACACTGCCGTCATCACAGCTTATATATCATATATCTGTGGATGTGAGTGTGTATATAATAGTTTAGATAGTTAGTTTTATATATATATATATATATATATATATATATATATATATATATATATATATATATATATATATATATATATATATATGAGTGTGTGTGTGTGTTCGTAAGCGTTTTATGTTAAGTAGTTTGCCATTGCTTTCTGAACGACCGGCTCACATACCTTTCCGTAAGAAACCAACGCAACGCAATCTGCTTCCGAATCTCGCGCAGCTGTATTTTGTACCTGGGTGTGCGGGATTACGAACAGCATCTTTAACTTCTTCACTAGGAAGACTAGCATATATATATACACATACTATATATATATATATATATATATATATATATATATATATATATATATATATATATATATATATATATATTGGGTGTATATGTATATAACGCCAGTCTCTGTGGCCTAAAGGATTGTGAATGCGATTCGTGAACTGCTTACCACGCGTTCGATACACAGCAGCAACCGATTTGGCAGCAAACCGTATCGTGCTTGGGTTTGAACGTGTTGGTATGGAGCCGGTCGATTAGAAAGCAATGGCAAACTAGTGAACGTAATGATGTCCTGTAAATAGGGTATGCAATAGGGTCTTAGAGGTGTCAGGTCTTAGTCAGATATGACTGAGCTACCGTATAACAGTAGACGGTACTACCTGGTTTCTGTTAGCGCTGAACGTTGGGCGGCGCTTACCAAACCCGACACCCCACATTGTGCCAACGGCTTCGGGCGGAAGAGCGCAATTGGGAGGGTACAAGCCTTACCCTGGTGCGAGGAAATGCAAGCTAAAGACAAAATGTCATGGCAGGGCAGACCAGGCCCTAAGCCTTGGTTGGCGACTGGTCTAGGATCGAAGCTCCGACAGGCGGACAGTTAGAGCATTGCTTTGCTGATCCGGCAGCTTCTGCAGCTTGTCTTGTTCCAGATGTAGGGGTGTTACCTTTCCTCTGGAGTAAACTAGGCAGGCAGAGAGAGGGATCATGCTGCATGGGCAACACATGATCTCTATATTTTAGCCCAGGCTTTGTGCTATGGAGAGGCAATAACTCCATCCCTGGTCTTAACTGGTCTCGGAATCAAAGCGAGAGGCAACTGTTACGGGTTATAAGTCCTTGTCAGTTGGCGTAGACATGGGGCGCCACGCGTTGCCTCTGACGGTGGGAGACACCTATAGGTGTCACTGATCAGCTACCGCCCGCCTCAAGCTGGGCAGCCCCCAGCCAATTGGGTGCTGATCCGCCACAGCCTGCCTGCTTCAATGGGTGCTTGGGGCTAGGACAAAATCTGAATCGCAGGCTGTAAAACCAATGCACCAGGTACAAACAAAAATAAAAATAGAAACCTCAAGCTACGGCTTGCAACCTGGAACGTGAGATCCATGTGTCCAGGATTTTCCACTGACTTGACCAATATTGACGATGTGAGAAAAACGGCTGTGATTGATGCCGAACTCAATCGTCTAAACATTGATATTGCTGGCCTGCAGGAGACTCGCCTCGCTGAGGAAGGGTCACTCAGGGAAAACAACTACACCTTTTTCTGGAAGGGTAGAGGGCAGGCAGAAAAAAAGGCAACACGGTGTGGGCTTTGCAGTGAAGAATTCGCTACTGGGAATGATTGAAATTCCAGCAGGAGGAAATGAAAGACTATTATCCCTGCGCTTGGCAACCTCTTGTGGGTTTGCCACCATTATTACTGCATATGCACCGACACTCGATTCCTCTGATGATGTGAAGGATTCGTTCTATGAGGAGTTAGACTCCGTGATCAAGGCAGTTCCAAAATCTGACTACATTTATATGCTCGGTGATTTCAATGCTCGTGTGGGCAAGGACTCGAGTTCATGGCCAGTGTGCCTTGGAAAATACAACATCGGTCGCATGAATGAAAATGGGCAAAGGCTGCTGGAGCATTGCACCAGTAATGACCTATGTATTACAAACTCCTTTTTTAAAACAAAAGAGATGCATAAGGTCACATGGAAACATCCAAGATCCGGCCATTGGCACCAGCTGGACTTCATCATCACACGGAGACAACATCTGAACCATATATCATTGACTCGTAGTTACCACAGTGCTGACTGTGATACAGATCATTCTTTGGTTGTTGCAAGAGTTAGACTGAGACCAAAGAGAATCTACACAGCTAAACACAAATCTAGCCTCAGGATTAATATTATTAACACTCATGATCCTGAAAAGTGCTTTCAGTTTCAACAGCAACTTGAAGACGCTTTCACTGATACACCAGAAAATTGTACAGTAAATGAAAAGTGGGGTCAAATTAAGGAAACTCTTTATAAAACTGCCGTAGGGGTTTACGGCACTGTGGATCATAAGAGGCAGGACTGGTTTGCGGCCAATAGCGAGACTCTGCAGCCCTTGATTGATAAGAAGAAGAAAGCTCTCTTAAGAAACAAGGAAAGACCAACGCGTAACACTCTGAGTGAGCTTAGGCAAGCTAGGAAGGATGTGCAAAAGGCTGCCAGGCAGTGTGCAAATGATTATTGGATCAAGTTATGTGAGTCCATTCAAATCGCAAGTGATAAGGGAGACATAAGAAGCATGTATGAAGGAATAAAGAAAGCCTGCGGTCCAGTGATCAAAAGAAGTGCACCATTGAAAACCTTGACTGGAGAAATCATCACTGATAAGAAACAGCAGATGGACAGATGGGTAGAGCACTATTTTGAGCTTTACTCAAGTGAGACCAAACTAGCGGATGATGCCCTCAACGCCATAGAGGCTCTACCAACTCTTGACCACCTGGACACACTTCCCACCATAACAGAAGTTAAGTGTGCTATAAATGAACTTGCATCTGGCAAGGCTCCAGGTAAGGATGGGATTCCAATAGAGGTTATCAGGAGTGGGCAAGACACACTCACTATACAGATCCACCAGCTAATAGAGCTATGCTGGCGTGAAGGACAAGTCCCACAGGATTTCAAAGATTCAAGCATCATAACACTGTACAAGAACGAGGGCGATCAGAGCGACTGCAACAACTATAGGGGTATCTCACTTCTGTGTATTGTTGGAAAAGTATTTGCCAGAATTGTTCTGCGCAGACTTCAAGTCCTAGGAGATCAAGTCTACCCCGAATCACAGTGTGGCTTTCGACAGAACCGGTCTACCACTGATATGATATTCTCATTGCGACAAATGCAAGAAAAATGCCGTGAACAGAATCAACCACTGTTTATTGCCTTCATCGACCTCACAAAGGCATTTGATTTGGTCAGTCGTGAGGGTCTGTTCAAGGCACTAAAGAAGATTGGCTGCCCACCAACTCTTCTGTCCATTGTGGAATCGTTCCACACAGGCATGAAGGGTATAATCAAGTTTGATGGTGCAACTTCTGAAGAATTGAAATCAAGAGTGGAGTTAAGCAAGGTTGTGTACTAGCTCCCACCCTCTTTGGAATATACTTTTCACTTCTACTGAAATATGCATTTCATGATCAGGATGGTGGTATAAACATTCACTCACGCTCAGATGGCAGCCTCTACAATGCTCAGAGATTGAAGGCTAAGACCAAAATTAGGAGGGTACTGATCAGAGAGTTGCTTTTTGCAGATGATGCTGCAGTTGCGACCCACTCTGAGGAAGAATTGCAATGTCTACTATCTGCATTCTCCAATGCTTGTTCTGAATTTGGTTTAACAATTAGCAAAAAGAAGACACAGATTATGTCACAAGGTGCACATGGGGTACCATCAATCTTTATTGACGTCGCCGAACTAGAGATAGTAGACCATTTTACATATCTAGGATCAGTGGTAAATAGCAAATTATCCCTAGATCAGGAAATCAACATCCGGATTGGTAAGGCAGCAACAACAATGAACAGGTTAAGAAAAAGAGTCTGGGAGAACAGGAAGCTTACTGCCAAAACAAAAGTCCTCGTCTACCTTAGTACTCTTCTCTATGGCAGTGAAACCTGGACAACTTACTCAGACCAAGAGAACAACTTAAACAGCTTTCATATGCGGTGTCTGCGAAGAATTCTTGGTATTAAGTGGCAAGACAAAATCACAAATACTGAAGTATTGGAAAGATCAGGTTGTGTGACAGTTTATTCCATGCTCAGTCTTCGTAGACTTAGATGGATAGGACATCTTAGGAGGATGGATGATGGTAGAGTACCAAAGGATATCTTTTTTGGTGAATTACAGATGGGTAAGAGATCTCAGGGTCGGCCTCTACTACGATACAAAGATGTGTGTAAGCGGGACATGATTGATACAGGCATTGATAATGCACATTGGGAGCAAGTCGCCGCTGAACGTGTTGCATGGAGGGCAAATATCAGAAATGGAATAAAGTCAAAGGAGAAAATTATTGCAGAAAAGTCACACACCAAGCGTTTGAGACGTAAGATGGTGCATGATGGTGGAAATGACCACGTGTTCACATGCACCCACTGTGAACGGACATTTACAGCGCAAATTGGCCTTATCAGTCACACTCGCTACCGCCATAGTTAAAAGTTATTATGCCTTTTTAAAGCACAAACTATCGTCTGTCAAGACGGCAAGGTGCCAATGAGAGTGTATCCCTTGCGGGACATTGCAGTCAACACCAGCATTTTTCAGCTGCTGTTGATGTACTAGGCAAGTGTTATGTCTAGTAGTTTGCCATTGCTTTCTGAACGACCAGCTCCCCCATACCATTTTATAAAAAACCAACGCAAGGCAGTCTGCTGCCAAATCACCCACAGCTGTGTTTGGAACGTGGGTATGCGGGGTTACGAACTGTATTCGTAACCTCTTTGCCAATGAGCTGGCTTTAATAATGTAGTTGATAAATAACAATTACTCAATTAACTCAGAATAATATTTTTGTATATGCAGACTATTATTGTACGTGGTGAAGGGGTTACAGACATGATTCGTAAACCTGTGTACCCGGTTTCAAAACACAGCGGTGCTGGTTTTTTTTTTTTCGAAAAATGGCAATGGCAAACTACTGAACATAAGATTTGCCTAGAAGTCATGAACAGCCAAAAATGCTGCGGTTGACTGCTACGTCCAGTGAAGGACATGCAACTAAATAAATATGCAGACTAAATAACTGATGGTTTTGTTATTTATTTTTTCTAAAGTGCATGATTTGGCATTTTATAAAAGTTGAAAGTCACCATAAATCTTAAGGCTTATCACATTATTCACAATTTTTATTATTACATGATAGTCGTGGTGCACTAATTTTGCATTTGCAAATATGTGCCATATTATTAAAATGGCTTTAGGAGGAAGGAGGAAGAATGAGAAGGAGTAGGAGTAGGCGGAGGAGGGGTTGGAGTGGAGGACGAGGGAGTTTAAGGTTTTCATTTGAATTTTGTGTTCTAACAGTGGCCCTCAAAATAACAACACGAGTTATCCCCCTTAGCAAGAAAAAAAACTAAGAGCAGTTATCTGCCCTTAGCTTAATAGTTTTGGTCACACTTTCCAAAGGGGATTTTAACCCTTTTTCTCTTTGCCTGACACACAAACATTAATATCTCAGGTTATAATTGACGTACAGACTTGAATAAGGTATCGTTGGATTTGTTTTTTTCAAGAGGTATCCAACTATGCAGCTTATATAATTAAAAAGCAATTTAGAAAATGTTACTAAAGTACCTACTTTAGACGGATGGGAAAGTGTAATCAGTCAATAAGTAAGTTACAAATGGCTGTAGAAAAAAACTAAATATGATAACAACTTGAAACCAGTTTATTGTTATACATACATTGTCCATTTATTTCTCAACATAATTTCCAGCAACATCGATGCACTTATCCCATCATTTTATCGGTCCTCCCAAACCGGCCTCATAGAACTGAGTGCTCTGTTTTCTAAACCATGTTTTCACTTCACATTCAACTTCGGCGTCATTTGCAAAATGTCTCCCACCAAGGTGGTTTTCAGTGGACCAAAAAGATGGAAATCGCTAGGGGCTAAGTCGAGGCTGTAAGGTGAATGTTCCAGAACTTCCCACCTTTGTTGGTTAATTTTCTCCTGAGTTAATCGAGCCGTATGTGGTCTAGCATTGTCATGAAGAAGCAACACTCCTCTAGTCAGCAAACCTGGACATTTTCTTCAAACTGCATCATGAAGCATCGATAGAACTTCACAAACATTTGTCAGCATAAACAGGAAGCATTTCCTTATGAAAGGTCCTTTGCAGGCAGTCCTTTTGCCCACAAGAAAACGCACAACAGCACATTGCTCTTTGGTTGTACACTCCGTAAGTACAGTCGTCATTTTGTTTATGCACTGCGCATGTGCATGAGACACCTAGCTGACAAATGGGAATGTAAAGTTCGATGTTTAGTTTAGTTTAGTCGTTGGATCAACATCACGGCACACGGGTTCAACCCATGAGTGCTCTGTTTTCCTCATAACTAAAACCTGAGTCTGGAGAAACTCAGCTCAATGCACGAACTCCGTAGCATCGTCGAGGATCCTGAAAATATTTGGGTAGATTTTTAACTCAAAATTTTGCCCGGGCAGCACTGTTAGGCTACTCTTTTTTGATTTCCAATTGCCAGGGTTTTTTACGTGCGCAACAATACACATGGGCGTCCAATCTCACTACCCAGAGACCAGGGGAAGTTTTAATACTGGAAGTCCCAGTGAAAAAATCCCGTTCCTCACCGGGGCTTGAACCCGGGACCTCCAGCACTTGAGGTGGACACCATACCTCGAGACCACACTAATGACACCTGTAGAAAACACCAACTACATTTACCTGCCATCCCACAGATGTTTCTCACTGGCAGTTGTCAGGTTGTTGAGGAGCGGCCGGCTGAGTGGCTAGAATGCCAGATTCTCCTTCGGGAGACCCAGGTTCAAATCCTCGGTAAGGTGTGGAGTTTTTTGTTGTTGGGGGCAAAAATAAAACTCTAACCTGCACAGCTCGTGGCGACTGCACTAGCCAGGCGGCCTTAATTCATCTGGCTCAAGAACCCCCTGCCATACAGCGCACGGTACTATATTGGCAGTAAATGACAGTTGTTGTTTTTTTTGACAGGCAGTTATCAGGTTTCTTGCATAGAGAAAACAAACAGCATAAATCAGTGTTTTTATAATAGCAAGTAGGCAAGCAACGTGATTGATGTTCTGCATTAGACCTCCACAGGTTGATGAGTGTGTGATTCATGTTCTAGATTAGCTGACACGGGTTCATAAATCTGTGATTCGTGTTCTAATTCAGCTAGACATTGTGTGATAAATGTGTGATTCATGTTCTAGGTTAGCTAGACATTGTGTGATAAATGTGTGATTCATGTTCTAGGCCAGCTAGACATTGTGTGATAAATGTGTGATTCATGTTCTAGGTTAGCTAGACATTGTGTGATAAATGTGTGATTCATGGTCTAGGTTAGCTAGACATTGTGTGATAAACGTCTGATTCATGTTTTAGGTTAGCTAGACATTGTGTGATAAATGTGTGATTCATGTTCTAGGTCAGGTAGACATTGTGTGATAAATGTGTGATTCATGTTCTAGGTCAGCTAAACATTGTGTGATAAATGTGTGATTCATGTTCCTGGTTAGCTAGACATTGTGTGATAATTGGGTGATTTATGTTCTAGGTTAGCTAGACATAATGTGATAAATGTGTGATTTATGTTCTAGGTCAGCTAGACATAATGTGATAAATGTGTGATTCATGTTCTAGGTCAGCTAGACATTGTGTGGTAAATGTGTGATTCATGTTCTAGGCCAGCTAGACATTGTGTAATAAATGTGTGATTCATGTTCTAGGTTAACTAGACATAGTTTGATAAATGTGTAATTCATGTTCTAGGTTAGTTAGACAAAGTGTGGTAAATGTGTGATTCATGTTCTAGGTTAACTAGACATAGTGTGATAAATGTGTGATTCATGTTCTAGGTCAACTAGACAAAGTGTGGTAAATGTGTGATTCATGTTCTAGGTCAGCAAGGCCCAGTTTGATAAAGTTTTGGGCTACATCAAGAAAGGAACAGAAGAAGGGGCCAGGCTGGTGGCCGGGGGAAGCCGTGTCGGGGACAAAGGCTACTTTGTACAGCCAACTGTATTTGCTGACGTCAAAGATAATATGAGCATTGCTACAGACGAGGTAAGAGACATTAATGTTGTGATGGGGGAGGGGAGAGAATGGCTGAGAGGCTATGGTGTCTGCCCCAGACTCAGTAGGTACCGGGTTCGATCCCAGCACAGGCCTGGGAACTTCTCCAAGAAGCGTTGGACTCTATGGACATCACACGTCCCCCTGATCTCTAGTGTACTGCGATCACATACCTAGCCTTCTCAGATAGGGGTGAACAACTGGAGGTCTCATGTGCATGTGTGTACTTTAAGAATCCCGCAGCAGTTGCACATTGCAAAGAGTAGGCCTTCAGGCCGCCACCCAGGTAACATTGTTAGGACTAATACACCTTCAGATTGGATAATTAGTTAGTTGCATGTCTTGTACGGGATGTCAAAGTCAACCCTAGCATTTTTTGGCCATTTGTGATTTACTAGACAGGTTGACTTGCAGTAGTTTGCCAATGCTTTCTGAACAACAGACACTCATGCCATTATTAAAAATTAACACAAGGCAGTCTGCTTCCAAATCGTCCACTGGGACACAGAGGTTTTTCCAAGGCACCAGGGCCGGGTTATACACTGGCCAAGACTTATTGACGTGTCCTCGTCGAGCGTTCTGGGCAACAGGTCCCTTCAGGGTCCTGGCTAAAGTCAGTAGGATCGCCAATTCCGCCGAAGTCGGAGAGTGTCTGCCTGTACGGCAAGGAACCACCAGTCTGCACACCAATAAGCCAGACATGGGACAACGGATACTCACGCAAACCTCAGGTCTTGTATGACATCACACTGATGTTAGACAACAGGATGTATTCATCCGACATACAGGACTTTGCGTTGGAGCTCAAGCCAATGAACACAAACAAGCAAGCACATCGTCCACTGATGATTTTGAACGTGGTATTTGGGATTGTGAATAATGTTTGCTACCCTTTCACCACAGATGAGATGGGCTGTGATGGAGATAATATTCTGGACAGAACATGTCACATGATGATGATGATTACCTCATTTTGTCAATATCATAAACAACTTGACCTTGCATACATATGTTAAGATTTGTATTGTCAACATGAACAACTTTTCTATACTTGTGTTGAGATTTGTGTTATAAATTTGACCTTGCATACTTGTGTTTAGATTTGTGTTGTCAACATCATCAACTTGACCTTGTACACTTGTGTTCAGATTTGTGTTGTCAACATCATCAACTTGACCTTGTACACTTGTGTTCAGATTTGTCTTGTCAACATCATCAACTTGACCTTGTACACTTGTGTTCAGATTTGTGTTGTCAACATCATCAACTTGACCTTGTACACTTATGTTCAGATTTGTGTTGTCAACATCATCAACTTGACCTTGTGTACTTGTGTTCAGATTTGTGTTGTCAACATCATCAACTTGACCTTGTACACTTGTGTTCAGATTTGTCTTGTCAACATCATCAACTTGACCTTGTGTACTTGTGTTCAGATTTGTCTTGTCAACATCATCAACTTGACCTTGTACACTTGTGTTCAGATTTGTGTTGTCAAGATTATCAACTTGACCTTGTGTACTTGTGTTCAGATTTGTGTTGTCAACATCATCAACTTGACCTTGTACACTTGTGTTCAGATTTGTGTTGTCAACATCATCAACTTGACCTTGTACACTTGTGCTCAGATTTGTGTTGTCAACATTATCAACTTGACCTTGTACACTTGTGTTCAGATTTGTGTTGTTAACATCATCAACTTGACCTTGTACACTTGTGTTCAGATTTGTGTTGTTAACATCATCAACTTTACCTTGTGTACTTGTGTTCAGATTTGTGTTGTCAACATCATCAACTTGACCTTGTACACTTGTGTTCAGATTTGTGTTGTCAACATCATCAACTTGACCTTGTACACTTGTGTTCAGATTTGTGTTGTCAACATTATCAACTTGACCTTGTACACTTGTGTTCAGATTTGTGTTGTCAACATTATCAACTTGACCTTGTACACTTGTGTTCAGATTTGTGTTGTCAACATCATCAACTTGGCCTTGTGTACTTGTGTTCAGATTTGTGTTGTCAACATCATCAACTTGACCTTGTACACTTGTGTTCAGATTTGTGTTGTCAACATCATCAACTTGACCTTGTACACGTGTGTTCAGATTTGTCTTGTCAAGATTATCAACTTGACCTTGTACACTTGTGTTCAGATTTGTGTTGTCAACATCATCAACTTGACCTTGTACACTTATGTTCAGATTTGTTTTGTCAACATCATCAACTTGACCTTGTACACTTGTGTTCAGATTTGTGTTGTCAACATCATCAACTTGACCTTGTACACTTGTGTTCAGATTTGTGTTGTCAACATTATCAACTTGACCTTGTACATTTGTGTTCAGATTTGTGTTGTCAACATCATAAACTTGACCTTGTACACTTGTGTTCAGATTTGTGTTGTCAACATCATCAACTTGACCTTGTATACTTGTGTTCAGATTTGTGTTGTCAACATCATCAACTTGACCTTGTACACTTGTGTTCAGATTTGTGTTGTCAACATCATCAACTTGACCTTGTACACTTGTGTTCAGATTTGTCTTGTCAACATTATCAACTTGACCTTATGTTCTCTTGCGTTCAGATATTTGGGCCAGTACAGAGCATCATTAAGTTCAGCAGCCTGGAGGAGGTGATCGAGAGAGCCAACAGGACCCGGTATGGCCTGGCAGCTGGGGTCATCACCAACGACATCAATAAGGCTTTCCAAATCACACAGGCCCTGCAAGCCGGCAGCGTCTGGTGAGCTTCAGCTGTCAGTCTTAAGACTTCACTTGTTGTATCTGCGTGTCTATGTGTGTGTATGTGGGGGGGGGGGGGGAAGTTGTAGGTTGCAGCGTCTGGTGAGCTTCAGCTGTCAGGTAAATGTATAATGCTCTTGATGAATGAAAGACGAGTGGTTGGAAGGGCCGAATGTCAGACGGGCCTGCACGCCCAATTTGTAACCCTAATAAAGTTGATTTGATTTGATTTGATTAGTCTTAAGACTTCATTGTTGTATCTGCGCACGCGTGCGTGCATGTGTGTAAGAAATCTGTATCTGGATATTTGATATATGAAGTGTGTAATCTGTATCTGGATGTTTGATATGTGAAGTATATAATCTGTAACAGGATGTTTGATATATGAAGTAAGTAATCTGTATCTGCATATTTGATATATGAAGTGTGTAATCTGTATCAGGATGTTTGATATGTGAAGTATGTAATCTGTAACAGGATGTTTATTGTGAAGTATGTAATCAGTATCAGGATGTTTGATATGTGAAGGATGTAATCTGTATCAGGATGTTTGATATGTGAAGTATGTAATCTGTAACAAGATGTTTGATAAGTGAAGAATGTAATCTGTATCAGGATGTTTCATATGTGAAGGATGTAATCTGTATCTGGATGTTTGTTATGTGAGGTATGTAATCTGTATCTGGATGTTTGTTATGTGAAGTGTGTCATGTGTATCTGGATGTTTGATATATGAAATGTGTTATCTGTATCTGGATGTTTGACATATTAAGTTGTAATCTGTGTCTGGATGTTTGATATATGAAGTATGTTATCTGTAACTGGATGTTTGATATATGAAGTATGTTATCTGTAACTGGATGTTTGATATATGAAGTGTGTTATCCGTATCTGGATGTTTTATTGCCACATCCTGATCATGTTCCTACACCTGACTTCCACAGGGTGAACTGCTACGATGTGGTCACCTCCCAGACACCATTCGGAGGCTTCAAGCAGTCAGGCCAAGGCCGAGAGCTGTAAGTTTCTTGTTGTCTCTCTCACTTGTTCCCCCAACCCATCTGTTGTCATGTTATTTTATCTCCACTGTTAATTAACTTTACTGTGCTGATGTTGAGAACCAAGTTGTGTGTAGGTGTGTGGAGTGGAAACAAAACGGATATAGTAACAGATGGCGACACTCATCTACGCTGTGGTTCTGCATCTACTTGTTAGTCCCATTTTCTGAGCCTGCCAGTGAGGGCTGGAACACAGATGCTAGTTGTGTGGTACTGACTTCTACATGTGACAGTGCTGACTTATGAGCTGTCCACAGGGCTTACTATTGTTGCATGGCAGATGGGTATATAAACATGAACCAGACAGTTGGTGTCTGCATTTTTTTCTTTGCCATGTCCCTGAGGTCTTTACATGCAAAGCTAATTTAATTGTGCCCTGAGGTCTCTACTGGTTCAGTTCATCTGTTTGTGTCTATAGTTCAGTACTGGTACAGCTAATTTAAGTCTGCCTTCAGTTCCAAACTGGTGAAGCTCATCTGTTTGTGTCATTAGTTCCCTAGAGGAAGAAAGAGCATATATTTTTGTGTCCTTAGTTCCCTAGGGGAAGAAAGAACTCATCTGTTTGTGTCCATAGTTCCTTAGTAGAAGAAACTACTCATCTGTTTGTGTCCACAGTTCCCTAGTGAAAGAAAGAATTCAGCTGTTTGTGTCCATAGTTCCCTGATGGAAGAAAGAATTCAGCTGTTTGTGTCCATAGTTCCCTAGTGGAAGAAAGAATTCAGCTGTTTGTGTCCATAGTTCCCTGATGGAAGAAAGAATTCAGCTGTTTGTGTCCATAGTTCCCTAGTGGAAGAAAGAATTCAGCTGTTTGTGTCCATAGTTCCCTAGTGGAAGAAAGAATTCAGCTGTTTGTGTCATTAGTTCCCTTATGGAAGAAAGAACTCATCTGTTTGTGTCCATAGTTCCCTAGTGGAAGAAAGAATTCAGCTGTTTGTGTAATTAGTTCCCTGATGGAAGAAAGAACTCATCTGTTTGTGTCCATAGTTCCCCAGTGGAAGAAAGAATTCAGCTGTTTGTCTCATTAGTTCCCTGATGGAAGAAAGAACTCATCTGTTTGTGTCCATAGTTCCCCAGTGGAAGAAAGAATTCAGCTGTTTGTGTCATTAGTTCCCTGATGGAAGAAAGAACTCATCTGTTAGTGCCCATAGTTCCTTAGTAGAAGAAACTACTCATCTGTTTGTGTCCATAGTTCCCTAGTGCAAGAAAGAATTCAGCTGTTTGTGTCATTAGTTCCCTGGTGGAAGAAAGAACTCTGCTAATTGTGTCATTAGTTCCCTAGTGGAAGAAAGAACTCATCTGTTTGTATCCATAGTTCCCTAGTGGAAGAAAAAAACTCAGCTGTTTGTGTCCTTAGTTCCCTAGTGGAAGAAAGAACTCAACTGTTTGTGTCCTTAGTTCCCTAGTGGAAGAAAGAACTCTGCTAATTATGTCATTAGTTCCTTAGTGGAAGAAAGAACTCAACTATTTGTGTCCTTAGTTCCCTAGTAGAAGACAGAACTCAGCTGTTTGTGTCATTAGTTCCCTAGTGGAAGAAAGATCTCAGCTAATTGTGTCTTTAGTTTCGGTACGTGACCATTTCATTTTCTTTGTTTCTTTCAGGGGAGAGTATGCACTTCATGAGTACACGGAGATTAAAACTGTCACCATTCAAGTTCCAGAGAAGAATTCTTAGATCTCCGATGCTCACAGTACAGTTAGTTTGTTGCTCAAACCGGTGGTTAGACTTGGAGGACAAGTTAGGGGAGGGGGAAGAGTTTCATATAGATGGGAACAACTTGAGGAACATTCTCTGTGAGACAATCAGTATTTCACATATGGGGACAGCTTGGGTACACATCCTTGAGACAATCAGTATATCACAGATGGGGACAATTTGAGGGACATTCTCTGTGAGACAATCAGTATTTTACAGATGGGGACAGCTTAGGGTACACATCCTTGAGACAGTTAGTATATCACAGATGGGGACAATTTGATGACATTCTCTGTGAGACAATCAGTATTTTACAGATGGGGACAGCTTAGGGTACACATCCTTGAGACAGTCAGTATATCACAGATGGGGACAATTTGAGGGGCATTCTTTGTGAGACAATATATTTCATACATAGTGGGGCAGTTGGAGGGACATTCTCTGTGAGAATGTATAGAGTTAATGCTGGGTAAAACTGAACAGTATTATAGTTGAGTAGAAACTAAACATCTTGGGTTCTGATACTGTTGCCTTGTGATTCATTCCTGACTATACAAGTGTTTGTTATCTATGGAATTATGATGATTTTGTTGTTGTCCTTGTACTTGCTGTTGTTTTATGGAATGATTTATGATTTAACATGATAATAAGTTGTGAAGTGACATGGTCACTTTGTGGCAGTATGATGACAGAAAAGGTGAAGTAGAAATGTATTTATGAGTTAAAGGTACCAACATCATCTGATAGTGCCAATATCATCTGACAGTAGCAACATAATATGTTAGTAGTAACATGATCTGAGAGTACCATCACAATACAAGGGCTATTACAAAATCAACCCCTGATTGGCTGGTAAATATTTAAACAAACTGACAATAACATTTAAATGGTGGTTGTCAAGAATGATGATGACCATTATTTCGTCCAGTGGGGTTGACAGTTTGCAGCCATGAGTTCTGAGATGGCTGGTAAGGCCTAATTTGGCTCAACATGTTCTTTAACAGTGTGGGAAAAGAATGCTTGACGTTCCAGGAAGAGGATCTCCTGCAGTGGTTTTTTTTGTCCAGCATGTTTCTTTTCACAGCTCTTGCAGTCCTGGTTGCTTCACGAGTGACTACACCCTTGCGTAATGATGTATGCCATGAATTTCCGTCTTTGGCAGCAGTCTCCCAAGTGTTGTGATGAATTCGAAAAGCTTTTAGTGAGATCTTCAGAGTGTCTTTAAAACGTTTCCTCTGGCGGCCTTGGGAGCGTTACATGAAATGCTCTATATAGAACATGCACCTAACTAACCATCAATGTAACATCAACATTTGTGTCAATATTATGTAAAATCAACTTTCATGGAAACATTGACATGTTGGCACCTACTGTCACTGACGTTAATTGCATGTCAGCACTGTCATTTGCTGTATATATTTTATACTACTTTATGCAAACCAGATTATATCACCGTCATGTAACACCTACTGTCACTGACATTAATTTCATGACAGCACTATCATGTGCTGTCTGTATTTTATACTACCTTATACAATCCAGATTATATCATCATCATTTCAAGAATGTGACTTTCATCGTGGCCCCCTGGAAATATTCTCAACCCTTGGCCAGTTCTCCATCTTCTTGCTGTTTCATGCCTAGCGAGTCTGCCATGTCCTGTGTCTGCCATGTCCTGTGTCTGTCTTTGTGCTGGTTTTTCCCCACCTCTTCTTTCACTGTGATGTTTAATATGGCCAAAGTCTTCCAGTTTCTGAGACAAGAGACAGTGTTTTTCCACGTTGCATCTGGTAGAATGTCAGTCTGGGTCCACGATATCTCAGAACTGTTCTACAACATGTCAATTCAACAGCCCTGACTGTCTGCTGTAGTGACTGACATGATCCATACCTCTCATCCATGTTGCCACAGCAAAGATGCAGGTCCTCAACATGTTCACTGTAACTTGCCTACTGTAGTGACTGTGAAATGGTTTGTGCCTCTCATCCATGCTGCCACAGCAAAGATGCAGGTCCTCAACATGTTCACTGTAACTTGCCTACTGTAGTGACTGTGAAATGGTTTGTGCCTCTCATCCATGCTGCCACAGCAAAGATGCAGGTCCTCAACATGTTCACTGTAACCCATCTGCTGATGTGTGCCATAGGTTCTTATTACTGTGTAACTGCTGCCTTGTGTGGCCAGTCTGTCTCTGACTTCATTTGAGCAGTATTGAGCAGAGAGGAGCGTCTGGCCAAGTGGCCAGAATGCTGGACTCTCATTCGGGAGACCCCGGTTTGAATCCTCGGTAAGGTGTGGAATTTATTCTGTCGGGGGCAAAGAAGAAAATCCTAACCTGCACAGTTTGCGGTGACTGCACTAGCCAGGCGGCCTTAAATCCTCAGGCTCAAGACCCCCCCCCCCCCCTCCCTCTGCCATAAACCGCAAGGTACTATACTGGCAGTAAATGGCAGTTTTATGACGGAGCCCAGATATTTTTGTGTCATTTCGTTGTTGATTGTCATTTTATGGTAACATGTAGTTTTATATCATATTTACTGATACCATATGCAGATTTTCTTTGAGACAGTCAACTATTATACATGAGACTGCAGGCAGTAAAATAATCAGTGCACTGTAACAGCGTTGTGACTTGTTGTGTCTCTGTCTATCTCTCATAGATAGATAGATTTTTTTGTTGTTAGCATATCCTTTACAGGACTTAGCTGTCAACACCAGCATCTTTCAGCTGTATGTTGATCTCTTGGCAAGATTATGATCAGTAGTTTGCCATTGCTTTCTGAGCGACCAGCTCAGTATCCCGCAAGTCACGAGCGGGGGTCGAACCGCCTCAGCTCTCGCTACGCTACGAGACTCTGCGTGATAAACGGGATTACAGAGAGAAAGTGTTGTAACCCCACAGCCAGAGAGACCGGCTTAGATAGATAGATAGATGGATATATATATATATATATATATATATATATATATATATATATATATATATATATATATATATACATACACGAGGGTAAGTCAATTAGTAAGCCACAAATGGCTGTAGAAAAATAACTAAATATGATAACAACTTGAAACCAGTTTATTTTTATACATACATTGTCCCTTTATTTCTCAACATAATTTCCACCAACATTGATGCACTTATCCCATCGTTTTATCAGTCCTCCCAAACCGGCAGCATAGAACTGCGTGCTCTGTTTTCTAAACCACATTTTCACTTCACATTCAACTTCGGTGTCATTCACAAAATGCCTCCCGACAAGGTGGGTTTTCAGTGTTTATGCTGACAAATGTTTGTCTCGTAAAGCAGTGCATAGCTGGTTAGAAGAAGTTACGAGGGCGAGTCAATAAGTAAGTCACACAGTTCTGTGGGATGGCAGGTAAATGGGAACAGAGCACGCCGTTCCATGCAGGGGTTTGGGAGGACTGATAAAATGATGGGATAAGTACATCAATGTTGGTGGAAATTATATTGAGAAAAAAAGGGACAATATATGCATAAAAATAAACTGGTTTCAAGTTGTTATATTTATTTATTTTTCTACAGCTATTTGTGGCTCACTTATTAACTTACCCTTTTGTGTGTGTGTGGGTGGGTGGGGTGGGGGTGGGTGGAGAGAGAGAGAGAGTGAAGGGTTTGACAGAAGAGTGAATGCTATACTGCTATAGGGTTGTTGTGTGTGAGAGAGAGAGAGAGAGAGAGTGAAGGGTTTGACAGAAGAGTGAATGCTATAGGGTTGTTGTGTGTGAGAGAGAGAGAGAGAGTGAAGGGTTTGACAGAAGAGTGAATGCTATAGGGTTGTTGTGTGAGAGAGAGAGAGTGAAGGGTTTGACAGAAGAGTGAATGCTATAGGGTTGTTGTGTGAGAGAGAGAGAGAGTGAAGGGTTTGACAGAAGAGTGAATGCTATAGGGTTGTTGTGTGTGAGAGAGAGAGAGAGAGAGTGAAGGGTTTGACAGAAGAGTGAATGCTATAGGGTTGTTGTGTGTGAGAGAGAGAGAGAGAGAGTGAAGGGTTTGACAGAAGAGTGAATGCTATAGGGTTGTTGTGTGTGAGAGAGAGAGAGAGTGAAGGGTTTGACAGAAGAGTGAATGCTATAAGGTTGTTGTGTGAGAGAGAGAGTGAAGGGTTTGACAGAAGAGTGAATGCTATAGGGTTGTTGTGTGAGAGAGAGAGAGTGAAGGGTTTGACAGAAGAGTGAATGCTATAGGGTTGTTGTGTGTGAGAGAGAGAGAGTGAAGGGTTTGACAGAAGAGTGAATGCTATAGGGTTGTTGTGTGTGAGAGAGAGAGAGAGAGTGAAGGGTTTGACAGAAGAGTGAATGCTATAGGGTTGTTGTGTGAGAGAGAGAGAGAGTGAAGGGTTTGACAGAAGAGTGAATGCTATAGGGTTGTTGTGTGAGAGAGAGAGTGAAGGGTTTGACAGAAGAGTGAATGCTATAGGGTTGTTGTGTGTGTGAGAGAGAGAGAGAGTGAAGGGTTTGACAGAAGAGTGAATGCTATAGGGTTGTTGTGTGAGAGAGAGAGAGTGAAGGGTTTGACAGAAGAGTGAATGCTATAGGGTTGTTGTGTGAGAGAGAGAGAGTGAAGGGTTTGACAGAAGAGTGAATGCTATAGGGTTGTTGTGTGTGAGAGAGAGAGAGAGTGAAGGGTTTGACAGAAGAGTGAATGCTATAGGGTTGTTGTGTGTGAGAGAGAGAGAGTGAAGGGTTTGACAGAAGAGTGAATGCTATAGGGTTGTTGTGTGTGTGAGAGAGAGAGAGTGAAGGGTTTGACAGAAGAGTGAATGCTATAGGGTTGTTGTGTGTGTGAGAGAGAGAGAGTGAAGGGTTTGACAGAAGAGTGAATGCTATAGGGTTGTTGTGTGTGAGAGAGAGAGAGAGAGTGAAGGGTTTGACAGAAGAGTGAATGCTATAGGGTTGTTGTGTGTGAGAGAGAGTGAAGGGTTTGACAGAAGAGTGAATGCTATAGGGTTGTTGTGTGTGAGAGAGAGAGAGAGAGAGAGTGAAGGGTTTGACAGAAGAGTGAATGCTATAGGGTTGTTGTGTGTGAGAGAGAGTGAAGGGTTTGACAGAAGAGTGAATGCTATAGGGTTGTTGTGTGAGAGAGAGAGAGAGAGAGAGAGAAGGGTTTGACAGAAGAGTGAATGCTATAGGGTTGTTGTGTGTGTGAGAGAGAGAGAGAGTGAAGGGTTTGACAGAAGAGTGAATGCTATAGGGTTGTTGTGTGTGAGAGAGAGTGAAGGGTTTGACAGAAGAGTGAATGCTATAGGGTTGTTGTGTGTGAGAGAGAGAGAGAGAGTGAAGGGTTTGACAGAAGAGTGAATGCTATAGGGTTGTTGTGTGTGAGAGAGAGAGAGAGAGTGAAGGGTTTGACAGAAGAGTGAATGCTATAGGGTTGTTGTGTGAGAGAGAGAGAGAGAGTGAAGGGTTTGACAGAAGAGTGAATGCTATAGGGTTGTTGTGTGTGAGAGAGAGTGAAGGGTTTGACAGAAGAGTGAATGCTATAGGGTTGTTGTGTGTGAGAGAGAGAGAGAGAGAGAGTGAAGGGTTTGACAGAAGAGTGAATGCTATAGGGTTGTTGTGTGAGAGAGAGAGAGAGAGTGAAGGGTTTGACAGAAGAGTGAATGCTATAGGGTTGTTGTGTGTGAGAGAGAGTGAAGGGTTTGACAGAAGAGTGAATGCTATAGGGTTGTTGTGTGTGAGAGAGAGTGAAGGGTTTGACAGAAGAGTGAATGCTATAGGGTTGTTGTGTGTGAGAGAGAGAGAGAGAGAGAGTGAGAGGTTTGACAGAAGAGTGAATGCTATAGGGTTGGTGTGTGTGAGCTCACTCATGTTGAACTCCAGCGTAGTCCATACTCTTCTGACTACTTCTAGTAGTTGCCACTACTGGGGAATGCACTGGACTGATGTTTGTGTGGATTAGCTGTCCCTACTACCAGTATCCCTCACCATCGGTGGAACCCTCTCCAACTTCTGTAGTACTTGTAGTTTACATTCCCAAGTAAAAGATGAGAAGTGAACATCTTATAAGATAGTTTAACTGACCGGTGCAGGACTTGAACCAACCACTCATTCATCAGTGCACCAGAAGTTTAACAGCGAGCGCTCTTATCATTTCAGCCATTTTGAGAGCATGTGTGAATGATAGTGATGGTTATCACAGAATGAGTAACTGTCAGAGCCTGGTTGCTGTAGAGATTTTTTTAAAAGTCGACATGGTTGACTTTATTGCACTGGGTTTTATCCCATATTGCTCTGTCTCTTTCCGCAGCGTGGAAAGATTTGCACAAAGCACAAACTCCGTAGCTCCAGCGATGACCCACAGGAGTCTCCGAAAAATTTAATTCGTGAACCGAATTTTGCGGCCCAGAATCGAACCCACAATCTTCGGAGCCCGAGTTAAACAGCTTGACCACTTCCCCATGAAGCCTCCCCTGAAGGCTGCTGTAGAGATTGTCCTCCAGGCCTGGCACTGAAGGACCAGCTTTACTGGGACTGTTGCCGAGCCCTCCTTCCCCTCTCCAGGCCCAGAAATCGGTGAGTTGTGAAGACATGAATCTCACATCAGCCAAGACGTATATGTTATAGAGTTGAGTTAAGGACTGACCTCATTACACTCGGGGCATTCCAGTAAGCGCCCAGTCCTCATCTTCAACAGCCAGCGAAGAGTTCCAATACTAATGGTGCCCATTAAAATCAGATATATTATAGGTAAGTCTGTCAATAGTGGAGAAACTGGTCTACGATTTTGATGTCCTGATGTTACAAGAGCTGAATATAAACTCTTCTAAGTGCCCTGGCCATACATGTTACATTAACCCAACTGGGGCACGGACTGGCACAATGTAATAATAACACTGGGTCATGAGTGCAGAGAATGGACAGCGGGCCGCACAGAGTTTGAAGTGCAACTGCTGATCCAGAGTAACACACATCAAGGTGACATAGTCATCTACACCGATGAGTCAGTGGTGAGAAACAGACGTAGTGGCTGGGGCTTTATTACAAAGGCTAATGGACGAGTCTTGAAAAAGGAGAGTCTGGCATATGAGACTACGACCTCCAGCATGAGAATGGAGGTGGAGGTAGTAACAGCGGCATTCTGATGGCTAGAGGAGACCACTGCAACACACGTATTCATTACGGATTCAAAGAGTATGGTGGAGAAAGGAATGGTTCATGTGGAATGGTTCTCGTCGCTTCAGAGGTCACAGATTGTGAGAATTGTATGGATATTTTGTCCTGGCCATGCACGGAGGGAATGAACAGGCTGATAGGCTAGCAGGGAATGCACCTCTTTGGGGTAGTTTGCCTATGGACAAGGGGGAGGTGGTCGTGTGCTTGTGGGACCAGGTGGAGAAGGCGGAGGAACAGATTGAGAACCCGTATGTAGAAAGAATGAGATTGCATGGGATCGGCAGGAGTTCTGGAAGAATCTCAAAACTGAGAGGAAAGACCAGGAGAACTTTTAATCAGATAGCAGTGGGAACGATTAGTAGTATGACTCTTCGCTGACTGTTGAAGGAGGAGACGGAGCACTATGTGAATGTCCTGAGTGCAGTGATGTCGGTTCTTGACTCACCTGAACAGGTAAGTCTGTAAACGATCCTTTCACCCAGCTGGAGGCCTATTGGACAAATGGTGCTGGAGCTATATCTGTCTAGATGTGGATTGGAACCAATGGTATATTATCAGTGGACAAGAATTATGTGCAACAACACCCATGGAATGTGACAAGCTGGTGTTTATTCACATTTCATTGTTTAATATTTGTCATGTCTTTATTGATCTTTCATGGTTACAGTCATGATTTTTCTGTCTTGTCCCTGTCCCCACACTGTCTCATCTTGTCCCTTTTCCCTACAGTGTCTCATCTTGTTCCTTTTCCCACACTCTCATCTTGCTCTTTTCCCAAGGTTTCTATGTACATTCCCAGTCATACTGGAATCAAGAATTGCTAAGTTCACATGTTAAGTTGCTTGTGTGAGTGTTGGTTCTCTTGCTGGGGTGATTTGTGTGACTTGTTCATTCTCTTGCTGAGGTGATTTGTGTGACTTGTTCATTCTCTTGCTGAGGTGATTTGTGTGACTTGTTCATTCTCTTGTTGAGGTGATTTGTGTGACTTGCTCATTCTCTTGCTGAGGTGATTTGTGTGACTTGTTCATTCTCTTGCTGATGTGATTTGTGTGACTTGTTCATTCTCTTGCTGAGGTGAATTGTGTGACTTGTTCATTCTCTTGCTGAGGTGATTTGTGTGACTTATTCTACTGCTAAGGGATTTGTGTGAATTGTTCATTCTGTTGTTATGGGAACTTGAGAGAATTGTTCATTCTGTTGTTAAGGTGACTTGTGTGAATTGTTAATTCTGTTGCTAATGTGAATTGTTCTGTTATTGAGGTAACTTGTGTGACTTGTTCATTATGTTGCTAATGTGAATTGTTCTGTTATTGAGATGATGTGCGAATTGTTCATTCTGTTGCTAATGTGGCTTGTGTGATTAATTGTTCTGTTATTGAGATGATGTGTGAATTGTTCATTCTGTTGCTAAGGTTACTTGTGTGAATTGTTCTGTTGCTAAGGTGATCTGTGATAATGGTTAATTCTGTTGCTAATGTGAATTGTTCTGTTGTTAAGATGACTTGTATGCATTGTTTATTCTGTTGCTAGTGTGAATTGTTCATTCTGTTGTTAAGGTGAATTGTGTGAATTATTTGTTATTGAGGTAACTTGTGTGAATTGTTCATTCTCTTGTTAAGGTGAATTGTTCCGTTATTGAGGTGACTTGTGTGAATTGTTCATTCTCTTGCTAAGGTGACTTGTGTGACTTGTTCATTCTGTTGCTAATGTGAATTGTTCTATTATTGAGGTGACTTGTGTGAATTGTTCATTCTGTTGCTAATGTGAATTGTTCTGTTATTGAGGTGCCTTGTGTGAATTGTTCATTCTCTTGCTAAGGTGACTTGTGTGAATTGTTCTGTTGCTAAGGTGGCCTGTGTTGTTTATTCTCTTGTTAAGGTGAACTTGTGTGAATAGTTCATTTTCTTGTTAAGGTGACTTGTGTGAATAGTTCATTCTCTTGTTAAGGTGAATTGTGTGAATTGTTCTGTTGATAAGGTGGCCTGTGTTGTTTATTCTCTTGTTAAGGTGAACGTGTGTGAATAGTTCATTCTCTTGTTAAGGTGAATTGTGTGAATTGTTCTGTTGCTAAGGTGGCCTGTGTTAATTGTTTAGTGTGTTGCTAATGTGAGTTGTGTAAATTGTTCATTCTGTTGTTAAGGTGACCTTGTGTGAATTGTTGGTTCTCTTGTTTAGGTGACTTGTGTGAATAGTTCATTCTCTTGTTTAGGTGACTTGTGTGAATAGTTCATTCTCTTGTTTAGGTGACTTGTGTGAATAGTTCATTCTCTTGTTAAGGTAAACTTGTGTGAATTGTTCATTCTCATGTTAAGGTGAACTTGTGTGAATAGTTCATTCTCTTGTTTAGGTGACTTGTGTGAATAGTTCATTCTCTTGTTTAGGTGACTTGTGTGAATTGTTGGTTCTCTTGTTAAGGTGAATTGTTCTGTTGCTAAGGTGGCCTGTGTTGTTTATTCTCTTGTTAAGGTGAACTTGTGTGAATAGTTCATTCTCTTGTTAAGGTGACTTGTGTGAATTGTTGGTTCTCTTGTTAAGGTGACTTGTGTGAATTGTTGGTTCTCTTCAGCAAACGTTTCTCCTGTTCAGAAAGTCTGGTCTTCTTCTTCTCCCTCTGCCCTGCAAAGATGATGCTGGCCCCGATGATTAAAATGATCAGCAGGGCTACGCAGATGCCCGCGATGACCAACCCCTCCTTCATGTAGTCAGGCATCACGTACACGATCAGAATGCCTTGGGCATGCTCGGACCCTGCCTGGTTGTCACATCTGTACGTTCCCGCGTCCTGATAGGTCAGGTTGCTCAAAGTTAAGGTTCCATTCTCGGCCCGGACACGACCGCTCATGTTTATAGCTACACTGTTGTCAGCAACCACAAAGGTCCACTTCAGAAACATAGCCTTGGTTTCATTGCCATCGCCGCAGACAAACTTGGCGTCGGAGCCCAGCTGGGCGGACTGCTCCCATGGAATCACGGTGAGTTCACAGCGGACAGCTCCCTGTAGAGATACCCACGCAATGACCACAATGAGGACATGCTGTAAGCATGGGCTGGGCATTCTCATTTCTCCACGTTAGTTGATACTCGTTGGTGATGCCTTGGTGTAGATTGTAGTAGTGGTTTGATATTTGGTGCTGGTGCAACGACTAAATGCTTTACATTAGAGGTGTCTGTGGAGCATGTGGTGCCCAAGGGTACTGGTCACTGATGTTAGTTGTCCTGACCGTTCTGTTTCTCTGTGCGTATTATCTGTCTGTCTCGCTCTGTCACTGAAGATATTCGATATTAAAACAGAGTAGTATACCTGCAAGAGATCTGTCAACAGGATTACGGTGGGTGGTCTGAAGGAGATTAGATGTTTATCTCGTGGCAAAGGTCTTGTGGATCAAATGACTGAGGTCCCACGCTGAAGACAACGAGATGGTTTGTGTTTAACACTCTAGCGGTGAAGGCTGAGTGATGTTTGTGTTCTACACTCTAGTTGTGAAGGCTGAGTGATGTGTCAGTTGTTGGGACCACAACTCTGATACTGATAGTTCAGGCTGTAAATGTGATCATGATTGGTGTCAGTGTGCTTCTGATATCCACAAATGTGCTGTTGCAATCTGGGGTATATCCACAAAGTGCACTGAAAAAGACTGGATGATATCCACAAGTGTTCTGTGAAAAACGATGATATCCACAAGTGCGCTGAGAAAGACTGGATGATATCCACAAGTGTTCTGTGAAAGACTGGATGATATCCACAAGTGTTCTGTGAAAGACTGGATGATATCCACAAGTGTGCTGTAAAATATTAGAAACCCTGGCACTAATAGTTCACACAGCTAGTCCAAGAACGCTATGTTAAGGCGATGTATCTTTATGTTCTCTGCTATCCCACAACTCCAAGCTATCTTGTCCCCGGACAGCTGTGAATGCCACACCCCATATCCTTCAACCTGCCAACGGATTACACATGTAGTAGTGGCGTCACTCACGGAATTACCGATGTCTGGTTGGAATGATTCAGTGTTCATTAAGTCAGCAAGTCCTCAGGTTATCCCCACAGCACATTCAAAATTCAGTCCAGAAGTACTCGTATCCACTCAATGTCTCCTCCAGCTGGCAGCAGTGCTAAAGAAATCTTCATGAGATGGTCGACCAGATAGACTTGTCAGTGGCAGCCTGTGAAAGGAATTAGATATACTTAGAGGAGCCGACACGGACTTGCTGAACTTAACTAATTGACAACAGGTGTGTACTAGACAAGGTTACAGCTAGCCCCAGGTAGTGCTGCCGGGGTGTCAATTTGTAGGCCTTGGTACAGCCTAGACTACCAACTGCACTGATGATGTCTTGAGCAAGGTCTGGTGACGGTCCGACGCCTGGACTCGTTTCCTGCGAAAGACAGAGAAAGATTGGCCACCTGTGCTCCCTGCATCCAGGCCTACATAAAGTGAGGGCGCTATCATATCACAATACATGAATAGGTAAACACGTGCACATACCTCGCCAGTAGCTAACATACATGGGTAAACATGTGTACATACCTCGCCAGTAGCTAACATACATAGGTAAACATGTGTACATACCTCGCCAGTAGCTAACATAAATAGGTAAACACGTGTACATACCTCGCCAGTAGCTAACATACATAGGTAAACATGTGTACATACCTCGCCAGTAGTTAACATAAATAGGTAAACACGTGTACATACCTCGCCAGTAGCTAACATAAATAGGTAAACATGTGTACATACCTCGCCAGTAGCTAACATAAATAGGTAAACACGTGTACATACCTCGCCAGTAGTTAACATAAATAGGTAAACATGTGTACATACCTCGCCAGTAGCTAACATAAATAGGTAAACATGTGTACATACCTCGCCAGTAGTTAACATAAATAGGTAAACATGTGTACATACCTCGCCAGTAGCTAACATAAATAGGTAAACACGTGTACATACCTCGCCAGTAGCTAACATACATAGGTAAACATGTGTACATACCTCGCCAGTAGTTAACATAAATAGGTAAACATGTGTACATACCTCGCCAGTAGCTAACATACATAGGTAAACAAGTGTACATACCTCGCCAGTAGCTAACATACATAGGTAAACACGTGTACATACCTCGCCAGTAGCTAACATACATAGGTAAACACGTGTACATACCTCGCCAGTAGCTAACATAAATAGGTAAACACGTGTACATACCTCGCCAGTAGTTAACATAAATAGGTAAACATGTGTACATACCTCGCCAGTAGCTAACATAAATAGGTAAACATGTGTACATACCTCGCCAGTAGCTAACATACATAGGTAAACATGTGTACATACCTCGCCAGTAGCTAACATACATAGGTAAACATGTGTACATACCTCGGCAGTAGCTAACATAAATAGGTAAACACATGTACATACCTCGCCAGTAGTTAACATACATAGGTAAACATGTGTACATACCTCGCCAGTAGCTAACATAAATAGGTAAACACGTGTACATACCTCGCCAGTAGCTAACATACATAGGTAAACACGTGTACATACCTCGCCAGTAGCTAACATACATAGGTAAACACGTGTACATACCTCGCCAGTAGTTAACATAAATAGGTAAACATGTGTACATACCTCGCCAGTAGCTAACATACATAGGTAAACATGTGTACATACCTCGCCAGTAGCTAACATACATAGGTAAACATGTGTACATACCTCGCCAGTAGCTAACATACATAGGTAAACATGTGTACATACCTCGCCAGTAGCTAACATAAATAGGTAAACACGTGTACATACCTCGCCAGTAGCTAACATAAATAGGTAAACACGTGTACATACCTCGCCAGTAGTTAACATAAATAGGTAAACATGTGTACATACCTCGCCAGTAGCTAACATAAATAGGTAAACATGTGTACATACCTCGCCGGTAGTTAACATAAATAGGTAAACATGTGTACATACCTCGCCGGTAGTTAACATACATAGGTAAACATGTGTACATACCTCGTCGGTAGCTAACATACATAGGTAAACATGTGTACATACCTCGCCAGTAGCTAACATAAATAGGTAAACATGTGTACATACCTCGCCAGTAGTTAACATAAATAGGTAAACATGTGTACATACCTCGCCAGTAGCTAACATACATAGGTAAACATGTGTACATACCTCGCCAGTAGTTAACATAAATAGGTAAACATGTGTACATACCTCGCCAGTAGTTAACATAAATAGGTAAACATGTGTACATACCTCGCCAGTAGCTAACATACATAGGTAAACATGTGTACATACCTCGCCAGTAGCTAACATAAATAGGTAAACACGTGTACATACCTCGCCAGTAGCTAACATAAATAGGTAAACACGTGTACATACCTCGCCAGTAGCTAACATAAATAGGTAAACACGTGTACATACCTCGCCAGTAGCTAACATAAATAGGTAAACATGTGTACATACCTCGCCAGTAGCTAACATACATAGGTAAACATGTGTACATACCTCGCCAGTAGCTAACATACATAGGTAAACATGTGTACATACCTCGCCAGTAGCTAACATACATAGGTAAACATGTGTACATACCTCGGCAGTAGCTAACATAAATAGGTAAACACATGTACATACCTCGCCAGTAGTTAACATACATAGGTAAACATGTGTACATACCTCGCCAGTAGCTAACATAAATAGGTAAACACGTGTACATACCTCGCCAGTAGCTAACATAAATAGGTAAACACGTGTACATACCTCGCCAGTAGCTAACATACATAGGTAAACACGTGTACATACCTCGCCGGTAGCTAACATACATAGGTAAACATGTGTACATACCTCGCCGGTAGCTAACATACATAGGTAAACATGTGTACATACCTCGCCAGTAGCTAACATACATAGGTAAACATGTGTACATATCTCGCCAGTAGCTAACATACATAGGTAAACATGTGTACATACCTCGCCAGTAGTTAACATAAATAGGTAAACATGTGTACATACCTCGCCAGTAGCTAACATACATAGGTAAACATGTGTACATACCTCGGCAGTAGCTAACATAAATAGGTAAACACGTGTACATACCTCGCCAGTAGCTAACATAAATAGGTAAACACGTGTACATACCTCGCCAGTAGCTAACATAAATAGGTAAACACGTGTACATACCTCGCCAGTAGCTAACATAAATAGGTAAACACGTGTACATACCTCGCCAGTAGCTAACATAAATAGGTAAACACGTGTACATACCTCGCCAGTAGCTAACATAAATAGGTAAACACGTGTACATACCTCGCCAGTAGCTAACATAAATAGGTAAACACGTGTACATACCTCGCCAGTAGCTAACATAAATAGGTAAACACGTGTACATACCTCGTCAGTAGCTAACATAAATAGGTAAACACGTGTACATACCTCGCCAGTAGCTAACATAAATAGGTAAACACGTGTACATACCTCGCCAGTAGCTAACATAAATAGGTAAACACGTGTACATACCTCGCCAGTAGCTAACATAAATAGGTAAACACGTGTACATACCTAGCCAGTAGCTAACATAAATAGGTAAACATGTGTACATACCTCGCCAGTAGCTAACATAAATAGGTAAACACGTGTACATACCTCGCCAGTAGCTAACATACATAGGTAAACATGTGTACATACCTCGCCAGTAGCTAACATAAATAGGTAAACACGTGTACATACCTCGCCAGTAGTTAACATAAATAGGTAAACATGTGTACATACCTCGCCAGTAGCTAACATAAATAGGTAAACATGTGTACATACCTCGCCGGTAGTTAACATAAATAGGTAAACATGTGTACATACCTCGCCGGTAGTTAACATACATAGGTAAACATGTGTACATACCTCGTCGGTAGCTAACATACATAGGTAAACATGTGTACATACCTCGCCAGTAGCTAACATACATAGGTAAACATGTGTACATACCTCGCCAGTAGCTAACATACATAGGTAAACATGTGTACATACCTCGCCGGTAGCTAACATACATAGGTAAACATGTGTACATACCTCGCCGGTAGCTAACATACATAGGTAAACATGTGTACATACCTCGCCAGTAGCTAACATACATAGGTAAACATGTGTACATACCTCGCCAGTAGCTAACATACATAGGTAAACATGTGTACATATCTCGCCAGTAGCTAACATACATAGGTAAACATGTGTACATACCTCGCCAGTAGTTAACATAAATAGGTAAACATGTGTACATACCTCGCCAGTAGCTAACATACATAGGTAAACATGTGTACATACCTCGGCAGTAGCTAACATAAATAGGTAAACACGTGTACATACCTCGCCAGTAGCTAACATAAATAGGTAAACACGTGTACATACCTCGCCAGTAGCTAACATAAATAGGTAAACACGTGTACATACCTCGCCAGTAGCTAACATAAATAGGTAAACATGTGTACATACCTCGCCAGTAGCTAACATAAATAGGTAAACACGTGTACATACCTCGCCAGTAGCTAACATAAATAGGTAAACACGTGTACATACCTCGCCAGTAGCTAACATAAATAGGTAAACACGTGTACATACCTCGCCAGTAGCTAACATAAATAGGTAAAACACGTGTACATACCTCGTCAGTAGCTAACATAAATAGGTAAACACGTGTACATACCTCGCCAGTAGCTAACATAAATAGGTAAACACGTGTACATACCTCGCCAGTAGCTAACATACATAGGTAAACACGTGTACATACCTCGCCAGTAGCTAACATAAATAGGTAAACACGTGTACATACCTAGCCAGTAGCTAACATAAATAGGTAAACACGTGTACATACTTCGCCAGTAGCTAACATAAATAGGTAAACACGTGTACATACCTCGCCAGTAGCTAACATAAATAGGTAAACACGTGTACATACCTCGCCAGTAGCTAACATAAATAGGTAAACACGTGTACATACCTCGCCAGTAGCTAACATAAATAGGTAAACACGTGTACATACCTCGCCAGTAGTTAACACAAATAGGTAAACATGTGCACATACCTCGCCAGTAGCTAACATAAATAGGTAAACATGTGCACATACCTCGCCAGTAGCTAACATAAATAGGTAAACATGTGTACATACCTCGCCAGTAGCTAACATAAATAGGTAAACATGTGTACATACCTCGCCAGTAGTTAACATAAATAGGTAAACATGTGTACATACCTCGCCAGTAGTTAACATAAATAGGTAAACATGTGCACATACCTCGCCAGTAGCTAACATACATAGGTAAACATGTGTACATACCTCGCCAGTAGCTAACATAAATAGGTAAACACGTGTACATACCTCGCCAGTAGCTAACATAAATAGGTAAACACGTGTACATACCTCGCCAGTAGCTAACATAAATAGGTAAACATGTGTACATACCTCGCCAGTAGCTAACATAAATAGGTAAACACGTGTACGTAACCTCGCCAGTAGCTAACATACATAGGTAAACATGTGTACATACCTCGCCAGTAGCTAACATAAATAGGTAAACATGTGTACATACCTCGCCAGTAGTTAACATAAATAGGTAAACATGTGCACATACCTCGCCAGTAGCTAACATAAATAGGTAAACATGTGCACATACCTCGCCAGTAGTTAACATAAATAGGTAAACATGTGTACATACCTCGCCAGTAGTTAACATAAATAGGTAAACATGTGTACATACCTCGCCAGTAGTTAACATAAATAGGTAAACATGTGCACATACCTCGCCAGTAGCTAACATAAATAGGTAAACACGTGTACGTAACCTCGCCAGTAGTTAACATAAATAGGTAAACATGTGCACATACCTCGCCAGTAGCTAACATAAATAGGTAAACATGTGCACATACCTCGCCAGTAGCTAACATAAATAGGTAAACACGTGTACGTAACCTCGCCAGTAGCTAACATAAAAAGGTAAATATTTGTACACACCTTGGCAGTAGCTAATATATAACGGTAAACATTTGTACATACACTGACGGCAGAGAACATAAACGGGCAAATGTGTACGTTCATTGGTGGTAGATATAAAGAAGTAAACATGTGTACATACACTGACGGTAGAGAATATAGAGAAGTAAACATGTGTACATACCCTGACGGTAGATATAAAGAAGTAAACATGTGTACACACCCTGACGGTAGATACAAAGAAGTAAACATGTGTACATACCCTGACGGTAGATATAAAGAAGTAAACATGTGTACATACCCTGACGGTAGAGAATATAGAGAAGTAAACATGTGTACATACCCTGACGGTAGATATAAAGAAGTAAACATGTGTACATACCCTGACGGTAGATATAAAGAAGTAAACATGTGTACATACCCTGACGGTAGATATAAAGAAGTAAACATGTGTACATACCCTGACGGTAGAGAATATAGAGAAGTAAACATTGTACATACCCTGAAGGTAGAGAACATAAAGAAGTAAACATGTGTACATACCCTGACGGTAGAGAATATAGAGAAGTAAACATGTGTACATACCCTGACGGTAGATATAAAGAAATAAACATGTGTACATACCCTGACGGTAGATATAAAGAAGTAAACATGTGTACATACCCTGATGGTAGATATAAAGAAGTAAACATGTGTACATACCTTGATGGTAGATATAAAGATGTAAACATGTGTACATACCCTGATGGTAGATATAAAGAAGTAAACATGTGTACATACCCTGATGGTAGATATAAAGAAGTAAACATGTATACATACCCTGACGGTAGATATAAAGAAGTAAACATGTGTACATACCCTGATGGTAGATATAAAGAAGTAAACATGTGTACATACCTTGATGGTAGATATAAAGAAGTAAACATGTGTACATACCTTGATGGTGGAGAACATAAAGAAGTAAACATGTGTACATACCCTGACGGTAGATATAAAGAAGTAAACATGTGTACATACCCTGACGGTAGAGAATATAGAGAAGTAAACATGTGTACATACCCTGACGGTAGATATAAAGAAGTAAACATGTATACATACCCTGACGGTAGATATAAAGAAGTAAACATGTGTACATACCTTGACGGTAGACATAAAGAAGTAAACATGTGTACATACCTTGATGGTAGATATAAAGAAGTAAACATGTGTACATACCTTGATGGTGGAGAACATAAAGAAGTAAACTTGTGTACATACCCTGACGGTAGAGAATATAGAGAAGTAAACATGTATACATACCCTGACGGTAGATATAAAGAAGTAAACATGTGTAAATACCTTGACAGTAGATATAAAGAAGTAAACATGTGTACATACCCTGACGGTAGATATAAAGAAGTAAACATGTGTACATACCCTGACGGTAGATATAAAGAAGTAAACATGTGTACATACCCTGACGGTAGATATAAAGAAGTAAACATGTGTACATACCCTGACGGTAGATATAAAGAAGTAAACATGTGTACATACCCTGACGGTAGAGAATATAGAGAAGTAAACATGTGTACATACCCTGACGGTAGATATAAAGAAGTAAACATGTGTACATACCTTGACAGTAGATATAAAGAAGTAAACATGTATACATACCCTGACGGTAGATATAAAGAAGAAAACATGTGTACATACATTGACAGTAGATATAAAGAAGTAAACATGTGTACATACCCTGACGGTAGATATAAAGAAGTAAACATGTATACATACCCTGACGGCAGATATAAAGAAGTAAACATGTGTACATACCCTGATGGTAGATATAAAGAAGTAAACATGTGTACATACCTTGATGGTAGATATAAAGAAGTAAACATGTGTACATACCTTGATTGTAGATATAAAGAAGTAAACATGTGTACATACCTTGATGGTAGATATAAAGAAGTAAACATGTGTACATACCCTGATGGTAGATATAAAGAAGTAAACATGTGTACATACCTTGATGGTAGATATAAAGAAGTAAACATGTGTACATACCTTGACGGTAGAGAATATAAAGAAGTAAACATGTATACATACCCTATCGGTAGAGAATATAAAGAAGTAAACATGTGTACATACCCTGACGGTAAAGAATATAAAGAAGTAAACATGTGTACATACCTTGATGGTAGATATAAAGAAGTAAACATGTGTACATACCTTGATGGTAGATATAAAGAAGTAAACATGTGTACATACCTTGACGGTAGATATAAAGAAGTAAAAATGTGTACATACCTTGATGGTAGATATAAAGAAGTAAACATGTGTACATACCTTGACGGTTGAGAACATAAAGAAGTAAACATGTGTACATACCTTGACGGTAGAGAACATAAAGAAGTAAACATGTGTACATACCTTGACGGTAGAGAATATAAAGAAGTAAACATGTGTACATACCTTGATGGTAGATATAAAGAAGTAAACATGTGTACATACCTTGATGGTAGATATAAAGAAGTAAACATGTGTACATACCCTGACGGTAGATATAAAGAAGTAAACATGTGTACATACCTTGATGGTAGATATAAAGAAGTAAACATGTGTACATACCCTGACGGTAGATATAAAGAAGTAAACATGTGTACATACCTTGACGGTAGAGAACATAAACAGGTAAACGTGTGTAAGTACCTTGTGAGAAATCAGTACAAACACATAACAACACTAAACTACCCTAGTTCACGAACGATGTGAGACTAAGGCGCTGAAGACTTGACCTCAGTACGGCAGACATACATGTGTGTGTTTAACTGCTGGTCGGACCTGTTTCGATTGTGTAAGGCTCGAGCCACCGACCCCAGAAATCCAGTTTTCTTTCATTGCGTCCGCTGGATCGTGTCAGATTTCTCGAATCAGTGGTTTTACAGTTGTGCAGCCTTTCCCCACAGAAGGTTGTATATGAGTGTGTTGTATGCCCGCGTTTCACTGTTGTCAAATCAGTCTTTACCCCTCTATTGTACATCCGCCTTGAAGTTTTGGGCGATTGCGTGTTCCAGTGACTTCAAGAGAGATATGCCGACGGTAGGTTCTCCCATGTCGGACAGGTCAAGGGATATGAACCAGACGAAGAGAGACACAAACCTGCTGCCATGTAGGTAGAAGTGACAATCAAATGCTAGGGAGGGTAGACCAGAAAACATGCTTGTCGATTCGGTTGTACTGAACCTCAAACTCGATGAAACAGTGCAGCTTAATTCACCTGATAATGTCACTTGATAAAATCTGTGGTTTCACAGTTGTGTTGGCTTTCCCAAAGAAGGTGACAAGAGTTTGTTGTATGTCCGTGTGTCTATGTTCTCACTCTGTGGTTTCACAGTTGTGTTGGCTTTCCCAAAGAAGGTGACAAGAGTTTGTTGTATGTCCGTGTGTCTATGTTCTCACTCTGTGGTTTCACAGTTGTGTTGGCTTTCCCAAAGAAGGTGACAAGAGTTTGTTGTATGTCCGTGTGTCTATGTTCTCACTCTGTGGTTTCACAGTTGTGTTGGCTTTCCCAAAGAAGGTGACAAGAGTTTGTTGTATGTCTGTGTTTCTATGTTCTCACTCTGTGGTTTCACAGTTGTGTTGGTTTACCCAGGGAAGGTGACGGGAGTTTGTTGCATGTTCATATTTCAATATTCTTAGTATTGTTGAACTATTAGTGGGGAAGCGGACGCGTTAGCGAAGGTAAGGGGTTCGTGCCCGAGACAGGGCTGGGTATCCTTCTCAGAGCCGTGTGTATCTAATGATATCCCACGCCCCCTCTCCCTCGAGATTTCTTAGCTAGTGAGGTCGGGTACATAAACTGGAACTCGAGATGGACAAGGGAGATATTTTACAGATTAGCCATGAAAGATTGCTAGTTAGAGACACAGTGACAAACACGAGCAGGCAAACAATGCTGGGTTTGACTGCTACGTCCTGTAAAGAAAACGCAACTAACTTTAAAGTCAAGGACGAGAAGTCAGCTTTGTAGGCCAACGGAGGGTGTAGGAGTTGAATCCATTTCTTCAGCATCAGCGCATCGGATGTTCAAGAACGAGCGCTTTTATCCATTCGGCCCTGGTGACCTCCGAAAACTGAAATTAGAAACGTGAGACTGAGCTCTCAATGTGGTAACCGGAGTGCAGAGGTTACGTTCAGTGTGGGACTGAGCTCTCAATGTGGTAACCGCAGTACAGAGGTTACGTTCAGTGTGGGACTGAGCTCTCAGTGTGGTAACCGCAGTGCAGAGGTCAGGTTCAGTGTGGGACTGAGCTCTCAGTGTGGTAACCGCAGTGCAGAGGTCAGGTTCAGTGTGGGACTGAGCTCTCAGTGTGGTAACCGCAGTGCAGAGGTCAGGTTCAGCGTGAAATTCAAATTCACGACCTGCCCAACACAAGTTGCTGTAGCTTTGGCAAGCGACTGTTGACTGTGCTCTCCTGTGGTTGTCTGTTGAATGTGTCACTGTGTTGGCAACTTTCCCAGGCCCTACACACACAAACATGCACAGCTACCCTCCCATTAAAACATACCGTGCACATTGCGGGGAGGGGGAGGTCACAAAGTAGAGGGGACTTTCAAGGTGAATTTAATAATTTAATAGCTGGTTTACTTCCATACAAAGTCCTGCCTGCATCATCTGTCAACTGTGTATTCATATATTACCTGTAGGCAGTGTCGGCTCCACTCGATGGTCGATTCCGCCCCGTGTAGGAAATAGATATTACCTGTAGGCATAGTCGGCTCCACCAGGCGGTCGACAATCCTTCTCTTATAGTCCATGCCGTGTAGTGTTGGTGATCATGTCTGTACACAACCTTCTGTCTCGTCTACTGCCAATATTCTTATAGTACATGTTGTGTAGCGTTCGTGATTACGTCTGTCCACAGCTTTCTGTCTCGTGTACTTCCGTGTGGCGTTGGTGATCATGTCTGTCCACAACCTTCTGTCTTGTGTAATGCCAATCTTCTTATAATCCATGATGGTGTGGTTGGTCTGGTAAACAGAAATACACTGTTTTTTCATTGCGCTCGCTGGATCGTGTCAAATTTCTCGAATCGGTGGTTTTACAGTTGTGCAGCCTTTCCCCACAGAAGGTGGTACATGAGTGTGTTGTATGTCCGTGTTTCAGTATTGTCGGATCAATGGTTACCCCTCGGTTGTCCCTCCACCTTGAAGTTGTTCGAGGGATTGCGTGTTCCGGTTACTTCAAGAGATATGCCGACGCTAGGGTATGCAATGTCGGACGAGTCAAAGAATACGAGCCAGACGAAGAGAGATACAAACCTGCTGCCCTGTAGGTAGACTAGTGACAGTTAAACGCTAGGGAGGATAGACCAGACAATATGATGCTTGTTGAAGTCGGTTGTGCTGAACCACAGACTTAACTAAACGGTGCAGCGTAATTCACTTGATAATGTCACTTGATGAAATATGTGGGTTCGCAGTTGTGTTGGCTTTTACAAAGGAAGGTGGCAGGAATTTCTTGCATGTTCATATTTCAATATTCTCAATATCATTGGATTGGTAGCGGGGAAGCTAGCGCGTTAGCGAAGGTACCGGGTTCGTGCCTGAGACAGGGCAGGGAATCTTTCCCAGAGCCGCTTGTATCTAATGATATCACACGCCCTCTCTCCCCACACGATCTCAGCTAGTGAGGTTGGCTACACAAACTGGAATTTGGGATGGGCAAGGGATATATTTTATAGATCAGCCATGAATGATTGCTAGTTGGAGACAGTAACAAATGCAATAACATGTCTAAGTGTGTGAACAATGAAGACAGTCTTTTGCACAATTTTTTGCCTGGCATATTGCGCTGCATCTGGCCATACTGCAGAATTCACACAGCATAAACTAAAGCAATGAGAGAAATCCTTCAAGTTGAAACATACAACACACACACACTCACACAGCATAAACTAAAGCAATGAGAGAAATCTTTCAAGTTGAAACATACAACACACACATTCACACAGTATAAACTAAAGCAATGAGAGAAATCCTAAAGTTGAAAAATACAACACACACATAATTTGAATTGTCTACCGCGGTAATTTTCAACCGACTGTCACGTGTTTGTGTTTGCACAAAGCTGGCTGGTGTATATTTAATGGGCATGACAATGGACAATGTGTACAAGGACGACAGGATCCACTTCAGACTGAGTGAAGATTCACTAATTGTTGTGATGTGCAGATATTGCAACAGTTGATCAGTTCCCTTCCTGGCGGTATGCATCTATTACTCGTATATAAAATCGTGATTAGACACCGCTTGTTACAGACGGAGCGAGCGTGTTGATGTCACGGTTAGGGCCCTACACTGATAGTGGCATGGGCGCGGTCGGACCAATGTTCCTTTCAGCTCTCGACGTTAGCTACATGAGGGAAAGACTGACCACCTATCCTTCTATGCACTCGGGCCTCCTAAATGTGATAGTCACTAACACGCCCCATCTTACCAGCAGCAGGTTCCGGCGGGACTTACATTTCTTTTTTATATTTTCTTTTTTTTAAAAAAATATTATTATACAGATGGATTGATTGGAGAAGGTGCGACCTTGTCTCAAATTTACAGCTGAATTCAGAAACGTGAGACTGAGCTCTCAGTGTGGTAACCACAAATTAGGGGACAGGTGCAACGTGGAATTCATACCCACGACCTGCCCAACACAAGATCAGGTGTAGCTTTCGCAAGCGGCGTTTGACTGTGATTAAAAAAAAATTGGAAAGATATGAGGTATCACCATTGAGGATACAACATTAATAAATTAGATATGCGGATGATACAGTATAGACGGCAGACAATGGGTAGGATCTGCAATAGACTGCAGACAATGGGTAGGATCTGCAATAGACTGCAGACAATGGGTAGGATCTGCAACAATTAGTAGATGCGGTTGTTGCACACAGTGAACAACTGGTGTTAGAATTACATTGTAAGAAGACACAGATTATGGTCGTCACTAGGAAGAAGGAAATACCACAATGCAATACACGGGTAATTGAAAATATTTTTAAACAAATGAATCGGTACAATTATCTCGGAACAATCATTGCATGTGATGGGAGCTGATGGGAGATGCCCTGAAGAGATTAGAACAAGAATCGCCATGGCGAAGACAGCCTTTTGCAAGATGGGAAACATACTGACCAATACAAAGAAGTCATTTGCAGCGAGGAAAAGAGTGTTAAAGTGTTACATAGAACCTGTGCTTTTGTATGGAAGTGAAGCGTGGACAATTAACAGACAAGCTGAAAAACATCTGAGGGCTGTGGAATTGTGGTTTTTGAGGAGAATGCAAAGAATACCATGGACAAACAGAAAAACCAATGGGCAAGTTCTACAAGAAGAGGATGAAAACTGATTAGAGAAATTAAACGTAAACTGTTAAAATTGTTTGGACACGTTATGAGAAGAAATAGAGAACTTGGTGAAAACTGGCAAGGTTGAGGGGGGGGGGGATCAAGGGGAAGACAGAGAGGTAAATATCTGGATGGCTTGGCCATCGAGACAAGAACACAGAGCTGATCCACGACTCTAGTGATTGCGTGAGATGGCAAAACATGACCACCCATGCTTATCGGCATGGCACATGATAGTGATTAGACTGTGCTCTCCTGTTGTTGTCTGTTGAATGACTCTCCCTCCAAAACACACCAGGTACATTGTATCTGCACATGGGTCGGCTGGGGGAAGGGAGGACTCAGACAGCAGAGGGGACCATCAAGGGGATGTAACAGCTATTTCACTTCCACATAAAGCCATGCTTGCCTCATCTGTGAAGTGTGTATTCCTTCCCTACCTGCCTTCCGTAGTGAACACACGTGTATATTCATTCATACATCACCTGCCTTCTGTAGTGAACACAAGTGTGCAGTCATTCATACATTCATAACACCACCTGCCTTTCGTAGTGAACACAAGTGTGCATTCATTCATACATTCATAACACCACCTGCCTTTCGTAGTGAACACAAGTGTGCATTCATTCATACATTCATAACACCATCTGCCTTTCGTAGTGAACACAAGTGTGCATTCATTCATACATTCATAACACCACCTGCCTTTCGTAGTGAACACAAGTGTGCATTCATTCATACATTCATAACACCACCTGCCTTTCGTAGTGAACACAAGTGTGCATTCATTCATAACACCACCTGCCTTTCGTAGTGAACACAAGTGTGCATTCATTCATAACACCACCTGCCTTTCGTAGTGAACACAAGTGTGCATTCATTCATACACCACCTACTTTCTGTAGTGAACACAAGTGTGCATTCATTCATAACACCACCTGCCTTTCGTAGTGAACACAAGTGTGCATTCATTCATAACACCACCTGCCTTTCGTAGTGAACACAAGTGTGCATTCATTCATACACCACCTACTTTCTGTAGTGAACACAAGTGTGCATTCATTCATAACACCACCTGCCTTTCGTAGTGAACACAAGTGTGCACTCATTCATACATTCATAACACCACCTGCCTTCTGTAGTGAACACAAGTGTGCATTCATTCATACATCACCTGCCTTCTGTAGTGAACACAAATGTGCATTCATTCATACATCACCTGACTTCTGTAGTGAACACAAGTGTGCATTTATTCATACATTCATAACACCACCTGCCTTCTGTAGTGAACACAAGTGTGCATTCATTCATACAACACCTGCCTTCTGTAGTGAACACAAGTGTGCATTTATTCATACATTCATAACACCACCTGCCTTCTGTAGTGAACACAAGTGTGCATTTATTCATACACCACCTACTTTCTGTAGTGAACACAAGTGTGCATTCATTCATACATTCATAACACCACCTGCCTTCTGTAGTGAACACAAGTGTGCATTCATTCATAACACCACCTGCCTTCTGTAGTGAACACAAGTGTGCATTCATTCATACATCACCTGCCTTCTGTAGTGAACACAAGTGTGCATTTATTCATACACCACCTACTTTCTGTAGTGAACACAAGTGTGCATTCATTCATACATTCATAACACCACCTGCCTTCTGTAGTGAACACAAGTGTGCATTCATTCATAACACCACCTGCCTTTCGTAGTGAACACAAGTGTGCATTCATTCATACATCACCTGCCTTCTGTAGTGAACACAAGTGTGCATTCATTCATACAATACCTGCCTTCCGTAGTGAACACAAGTGTGCATTCATTCATGCACCACCTGCCTTCTGTAGTGAACACAAGTGTGCATTTATTCATACACCACCTGCCTTCCGTAGTGAACAATAGTGACAGATCTATTTACACCCCGACCGCATATCGAGCACATGGTAGGTCAATATTTCGCTGGCCGTCCTCACTTCCCCAGACATTTCCTGATTCCCATTGTACACAGGATTGACCAGGAAACCCAAGTCCATTTTAAAAATCTGCATCCATGTTAATTCGAACCCAAAATCACCTGGTCAAAAGGCAAGCGAGCGGATCCAACCCCCACCCCCTTCTGTAGTGCTTGTAATGAATTCTTGTACTCATTTGCTTAAAGTAAATATTGTGAAAGGAACCAAACCTTCAAGAGAGAAAAATGGTAGATTTTTATTGATCCCATCCGAAGAGTGAATAATACTTATGATGGGCCACGAATATCCAGGTTCATCATGCACGCATTCCTGAATCACTCCATCTCTTCTATTGGCCATTGGATGTGAACGTCTACAAGTGTTTTGCAGTTACCCACAGCAAAAGGGCTGTTGCCTGGACTACAAGTGGCAGCTGAGTGGAGCAGTCGCTGGAGAGTCCATAGATGGAATAGTACAGCTAGACAAGCCTTACTCTCAAACCCACAGGACAACAGAAATTGAGGAATACCTAAAATCTTATGGAGAAGAAAAAGTAGAAATGGAAAAAAATGCTGTGGGAGGACATGGGTACAGCTGCATGGGATAGCCAAAGATAGGAGGGCTGGGTTGAGTTGGTTCAGGGCTATGCCTCAATGGAAGATAAGAGGCCAAAAGAAGATGAATGGAACAGTACAGTTACATGTTGTTACACTTGTAAGCAACAATCATTCGCTGCCACACCACCTTTACTGCACCAACTGTTGCCAGACTATAGTAGTTAAAAACACGTTGAAAAATTTGATAACGACAAAATAATCGATTTTATTCTCTGTCTATAACAAATGTAAATGCAAACAAGGCAAATGTACATGGATACCAATATATGAGGAATCTTGGCTAGCAGGGGATTGTGCAGAATAGAAGGACTCAATGTGGCAGAGTCATCAGTGTCAGCTCTTGGAGAGGAAGACAGGCGGATTAAAGGTAAGACCTTATTACATTCAGTGTTATTCCATATCACTGAGTCACTCTCTCCAGGGCAGCTAACTGCCGGCTGAAGGCATCACACGGAGCCTGAACATAGTAGCTCTGGTGACAACCTCCAGAAGTCTCAGAAAAAAATGAACTCATGAACCAAATAACACGGCCCAAAATCGAACCCACAACCTTGTGACCATGAGGCAGATGTTTTGATCATTTCACTATGGCGACCTATACGAGGAGAGAACTAGTAAGTCAGTCACACAATGGTATAAAAGTTGAAAAATGGTATAAAACAGTTGAACAATGGTATAAACCAGCTGAACAATGGTATAAAACAGATGAACAATGGTATAAACCAGCTGAACAATGGTATAAAACAGTTGAACAATGGTTGGTGGTAGCTCAGTCATATCTGACTAAGACCGGTCACACAGTGGTAGTTTATAAAGGTGTCATTATGTGGCGTAATCGCCTAGCTTGGTGTCTATAAGTGACAGATAGTTATTGCAATGCGTATACAAAGATTCATGTGCATGAGATGTTGAAAATATCGGCCATACTCAAAAATACATCATCAAAGAACAGACAGTTGTTGTAAGGTCTTGGATTTTGGGGCCAGAAGGACTTGCTGCCAAGGATATTCATCAGAAAATGTTGTTTGTCTACGGTGGCGAGTTTGTCATGAAATGTGTAGACAACTAGGTTCTGTCATGGCATCAACAAATTGTTGATGAAGACAGAGCTAGTCACCCTGTATAGATTGAAACAGAATCAACTGTCGGAGGCACTGGGGGATACAACCGTGATGAAGAATATATACAAGTATATGTGAACACAGCAAGCAAATAACACACATCAGGTCATGGAATTTGGTCTCAGTCAACAATCATGTAGAATATAGACACATATATCAGTCATCAATCGTGTAGAATATAGACACATATATATCAGTCAACAATCATGTAGAATATAGACACATATATCAGTCAACAATCATGTAGAATATAGACACTTATATCAGTCAACAACCATGTAGAATATAGACACATATATGTGAATAAAACTAGCAAATATCACACATCAGTTCATGGAATTTGGTCTCAGTCAACAATCATGTAGAATATAGACACATATATCAGTCATCAATCATGTAGAATATAGACACATATATCAGTCAACAATCATGTAGAATATAGACACATATATCAGTCAACAATCATGTAGAATATAGACACATATATCAGTCAACAACCATGTAGAATATAGACACATATATGTGAATAAAACTAGCAAATATCACACATCAGTTCATGGAATTTGGTCTCAGTCAACAATCATGTAGAATATAGACACATATATCAGTCAACAATCATGTAGAATATAGACACATATATCAGTCAACAATCAAGTAAAAAACATTCAAGTATATGTGAACACAGCAAGCAGATAACATACGTCAGTTCATGGAATTTGGTCAACATCAGTACACCTCATGCCTGTCAGAAATTAAGTGCACACTGTATAGATAAGAAATCAAGAGTATAATTTATAGAAAAAAATAAAGAGTATAAGTTATAGACAAAAAATAAAGAGTATAATTTATAGAAATAAATAAAGGGTATAATTTATAGACAAGAAATAAAGAGTATAATTTATAGACAAGAAATAAACAGTATAATGTGTAGATAAGAAACTGTTTAATATATAGATAAGAAATCAACAGTATAATTTATAGACAAGAAATAAAAAGTATAATGTATAAATAAGAAATAGACAGTATAATTTATAGATAAGAATGCTAGCTGTGGTAACATTAGCACAGCTCATGGTAGAGAGCTCCCAGGCCAGGAAATAAGAGTTTAATTTATAGACAAGACATAAACAGTATAATGTATAGATAAGAAGTAGCGAATATATTGTTTAAAGAAGGAATAAAGAATATAATTTATAGACAAGAAATACAGTCTAAGAAATAACATTTATTTATCCCCAGGAAGATAAACCCGGTCAACAAATGCCCGCAGAAGTCGGGTGTGTTGGCCCAACGGCGCAAGAATGCAGCTCTGCTGTAAACAGGCACAACGCAATCACGTTGGAAAAAAAAAGTCTCAGGATGAACAAAGAAGAAGAAGAAGAAATTTATTTTTCAAAAGGAAGTAAAGAGTATAATTTATAGAAAAGAAATAAAAAAATATAATTTATAGATGAAGAAACTGAATAAAATGTATAGATAAAATGTACAAAGTATAATGTATAGTAATAAAACCATGTTTGCCACTGCACTCTCGCAGCTCATGGTGGAGAGCTCTACATGTAGGAAAATAGAATTCTGTTACTTTTGGGGTTTGAACCCTGACCACTATCTTTGTAGGAAAGACACTAACCAATGTAGTTTCAGTATAAGGTATGCAAGAGCAAGATGTACAGTGTACAGAACAAATGCAGAATTGTATAATCATAATGTGCCTTGCCACAGGCATAGGTTTTCATGTCTCTCTACAGATATATGGTCCCTGGTGTTCTTGATCAACTCTGCTGATGGTATTCCTCCATGCCACCATCTCAGTCCATCCAGCATCATTCCTCTTGGTTGACCTCTGCCTCTTTCCCCCCACTGATCTTTCCAGTTGTCACGATGTTCTCTAATGCCTGTCATTCTCATCACGACTACAGAATGCTGTTTGTCTCTTTCTTATAGGTGTGTATAATGTTCTAGCTTCATTAGCCTCTTTCTGGCAATCGTTATTAGTTACTCTGGCAGTCCAAGTAATTCACATTTGCCTCAGGAACCACATCTCTGTTGCTTCTAAGTTCTTCCTAATTTGTTCATTCATATTCAATGATTCACTGTCATACACCAAAACAGGTTGTATATAATTTTTCACCATTCTTTTTGTGACATTCAATAATAGTGACTTGTCACATCAGATACTTTTAATTTTCTGATGTTTAGCTTTTGCTTGTCCTATTAATTTACCAGTACAGACAATTATTTTAAAAACTTAACTGTAGAGCAGAAACAAAACACAAAAATGAGCTGCAATGTGTACACAAGCACAAAAGGGCGTCGCTGTGATGATAATGCCTTTAAAGCATGACATATCTCAAATAATAGCATTGTGACTAATCTTGTGGTAATCTTTCATTAAAAATGTCTCATTTTAGTTTGCTGTTTGGAATTAAAAAATATAAAATATGGCAATGTTATTTACACTAGATGTCATGGATAATTCTAAACTCTGGATGAGAAAGAGTACCCACTTTATACAATCAGGCAACAATGTGATAGTGAGTGTGAAGGTGATACTTATATAACACAAGAAACTGGTTCTATGGACAATGGGTCTGTTCAGACAATGCTACAAAGAGAGACAGACAAGCAGTAAACGATGCACAGACAAAATCAGTTGACTACTAACAATTAATGACTGTTGCATTATAGTTGCATATGACACTTCTTGTATATTTAGCTGCATAGAACAATGGTCACAGCCCTGGAATACACCCATCTCCATCTTTGCCTGGCTCACACACACATTCTCACACAGTTATATATGACCTACCTTAGATTGTTTCAGCCCTGTGTATGTGTAATGAGATGGTGTGTCAGTCAAAGACAGTCAGTTCTGTGTATGTGTAATGAGATGGTGTGTCAGTCAAAGACAGTCAGTTCTGTGTATGTGTAATGAGATGGTGTGTCAGTCAAAGACAGTCAGTTCTGTGTATGTGTAATGAGATGGTGTGTCAGTCAAAGACAGTCAGTTCTGTGTATGTGTAATGAGATGGTGTGTCAGTCAAAGACAGTCAGTTCTGTGTATGTGTAATGAGATGGTGTGTCACTCAAAGACAGTCAGTTCTGTGTATGCGTAATGAGATGGTGTGTCAGTCAAAGACAGTCAGTTCTGTGTATGCGTAATGAGATGGTGTGTCAGTCAAAGACAGTCAGTTCTGTGTATGCGTAATGAGATGGTGTGTCAGTCAAAGACAGTCAGTTCTGTGTATGTGTAATGAGATGGTGTGTCAGTCAAAGACAGTCAGTTCTGTGTATGTGTAATGAGATGGTGTGTCAGTCAAAGACAGTCAGTTCTGTGTATGTGTAATGAGATGGTGTGTCAGTCAAAGACAGTCAGTTCTGTGTATGTGTAATGAGATGGTGTGTCAGTCAAAGACAGTCAGTTCTGTGTATGTGTAATGAGATGGTGTGTCAGTCAAAGACAGTCAGTTCTGTGTATGTGTAATGAGATGGTGTGTCAGTCAAAGACAGTCAGTTCTGTGTATGTGTAATGAGATGGTGTGTCAGTCAAAGACAGTCAGTTCTGTGTATGTGTAATGAGATGGTGTGTCAGTCAAAGACAGTCAGTTCTGTGTATGTGTAATGAGATGGTGTGTCAGTCAAAGACAGTCAGTTCTGTGTATGTGTAATGAGATGGTGTGTCAGTCAAAGACAGTCAGTTCTGTGTATGTGTAATGAGATGGTGTGTCAGTCAAAGACAGTCAGTTCTGTGTATGTGTAATGAGATGGTGTGTCAGTCAAAGACAGTCAGTTCTGTGTATGTGTAATGAGATGGTGTGTCAGTCAAAGACAGTCAGTTCTGTGTATGTGTAATGAGATGGTGTGTCAGTCAAAGACAGTCAGTTCTGTGTATGTGTAATGAGATGGTGTGTCAGTCAAAGACAGTCAGTTCTGTGTATGTGTAATGAGATGGTGTGTCAAGTCAAAGACAGTCAGTTCTGTGTATGTGTAATGAGATGGTGTGTCAGTCAAAGACAGTCAGTTCTGTGTATGTGTAATGAGATGGTGTGTCAGTCAAAGACAGTCAGTTCTGTGTATGTGTAATGAGATGGTGTGTCAGTCAAAGACAGTCAGTTCTGTGTATGTGTAATGAGATGGTGTGTCAGTCAAAGACAGTCAGTTCTGTGTATGTGTAATGAGATGGTGTGTCAGTCAAAGACAGTCAGTTCTGTGTATGTGTAATGAGATGGTGTGTCAGTCAAAGACAGTCAGTTCTGTGTATGTGTAATGAGATGGTGTGTCAGTCAAAGACAGTCAGTTCTGTGTATGTGTAATGAGATGGTGTGTCAGTCAAAGACAGTCAGTTCTGTGTATGTGTAATGAGATGGTGTGTCAGTCAAAGACAGTCAGTTCTGTGTATGTGTAATGAGATGGTGTGTCAGTCAAAGACAGTCAGTTCTGTGTATGTGTAATGAGATAGTGGTGCATGCCTGCACACAAGAGTGTGTGTGAGAGAGAGGAGAGAGAAGAGAGAGAGAGAGAGAGAGAGAGAGAGAGAGAGAGAGAGAGAGAGAGAGAGAGAGAGAGAGAGAGAGAGAGAGAGAGAGAGAGAGAGAGAGAGATGACAAACATTGAAGGTTTCTCTGATATGCAATTATTATTTGTTAATTTCCTAACGCAGGCAAACAGTCATATCGTCCATACGTCTGCAGAACATCAGTCCAACCAGGCAATTCTGCAGAGATGACCTACATTCAGTGACATAATCCAGCACAGACAGAGGGCTGACAAATGAAGATCACCAAGTGGTATGCTGAGGTAGTGGCAGCGGTGGCATGCGGTGGGACATGTTGTGTTACTACCGTCTGTGATGTGCTGAGGTGGTCGCAGCAGTGGGAAATATTCTGTGTTGATGCCACCTGTGATGTGCTGAGGTGGTCGCAGCGGTGGGAAATATTCTGTGTTGATACCACCTGTGATGTGCTGAGGTGGTCGCAGCGGTGGGAAATATTCTGTGTTGATACCACCTGTGATGTGCTGGATGTTTCTGCTGGTTGCCAGGTTAGCAGGTTTTGTTCTGATCTCCTCCGACTGAAACATATGGCCAGCACCCCAGGAGAAACTGGAGACCAGATAAAATTTAGTTATGTACATATTTACATAAGAGTTTAAAAAAAAAGAAAATGTTGGTTGCATGTCATTTACAGGGTGTGACATTCAACCCCAGCATTCTTAAAGATGTTTGATTTACTAGGGCATTGTTAGATTCAGTAGTTTGCCATTACTTTCTGAGTAACCAAGGCTCATACCATCAAAATCAGTGCAAAGAAGTCTGTACCTTGGATGTCCATTTCTTTTCCCCTGGAATTTACGTCCTGTCTTTTATAAGAAATGACAAATTCAAGATATTAATGAAAACTATTAGTTGCCAGTTTCCTTGATCCCCTGTAAGCAAAATTGGTAAGAAACAATTTCAGGCACTACCGGGCACAAAACCTGGCTCTCTGTCTCAGCAAGTAGGTTCATTAAGTGCTATGCCAGCTGGGCTACATAAAATGGCACTTAAATAGCAACATAGTTTTAGCTGATTTATTTTTCTTATGTGGTTTAATTTATTCATACATGTGTTTACATTTTTGTGTTTGTAAATGTCCAGTCGGTCTCTGTGGCTAAGGGCTTGCGAACACGGTTTGTGAACCCGTATACCCGGGTTCGAAACAGCGGTGCTGGTTTTTTTTTCGAAAAAGGTGTAGTAGCCAGTCGTTCAGAAAGCAATGGCAAACTACTGAACGTAAGATTTGCCCAGGAATCACGAACAGCGAAAATGCTGGGGTTGACTGCTACGTCCTATGAAGGACATGCAACTTAAAAAAAAACATGTCCAGTATCCTGTTAGTGGTATTACAGAGACCAGAAATGTTATTTTCTTTGCGAGGAAAGGTATGCATTCATAATTTCTCTGTGTGGTAAAATGCATAGCTTTGGTTTCTTTGTGAGATCAAATGTGAAGTTAGTTGTTTCTCTGCAGGTTGTCAAACCACTATATTTGTACTATTTTATATAGTAACACATACATATACAATAATGTACAGTGAAACAACATGTGGCAACATATTAGTTCACACAATATATTAGTTCACACATGAACATATTAGTTCACACATGTATATATTAGTTCACACATGTATATATTAGTTCACACATCTACATATTAGTTCACACTTGTATATATTAGTTCACACATGTATATATTAGTTCACACATGTACATATTAGTTCACACATGTATATATTAGTTCACACATGTATATATTAGTTCACACATGTATATATTAGTTCACAATTGTATATATTAGTTCACACTTGTATATATTAGTTCACACATGTATATATTAGTTCACACATGTACATATTAGTTCACACATGTATATATTAGTTCACACATGGAGATATTAGTTCACACTTGAACATATTAGTTCACACATGAACATATTAGTTCACACTTGTATATATTAGTTCACACTTGTATATATTAGTTCACACATGAACATATTAGTTCACACATGTATATATATTAGTTCACACTTGTATATATTAGTTCACACATGTATATATTAGTTCACACTTGTATATATTAGTTCACACATGTATATATTAGTTCACACATGTATATATTAGTTCACACATGTATATATTAGTTCACACATGAATATATTAGTTCACACATGTATATATTAGTTCACACATGTACATATTAGTTCACACATGAACATATTAGTTCACACATGTATATATTAGTTCACACATGTATATATTAGTTCACACATGTACATATTAGTTCACACATGTATATATTAGTTCAAACATGGAGATATTAGTTCACACATGTATATATTAGTTCACACATGTATATATTAGTTCACACTTGTATATATTAGTTCACACATGAACATATTAGTTCACACTTGTATATATTAGTTCACACATGAACATATTAGTTCACACATGAACATATTAGTTCACACATGAACATATTAGTTCACACATGAACATATTAGTTCACACTTGTATATATTAGTTCACACATGTATATATTAGTTCACACATGAACATATTAGTTCACACATGTATATATTAGTTCACACATGTATATATTAGTTCACACATGAACATATTAGTTCACACATGTACACATTAGTTCACACATGTATATATTAGTTCACACTTGTATATATTAGTTCACACATGTATATATTAGTTCACACTTGAACATATTAGTTCACACATGTACATATTAGTTCACACTTGTATATATTAGTTCACACACATATATATTAGTTCACACATGAACATATTATTTCACACATGTATATATTAGTTCACACATGTATATATTAGTTCACACATGTATATATTAGTTCACACATGTACATATTAGTTCACACATGTATATATTAGTTCACACATGAACATAGTTCACACTTGAACATATTAGTTCACACATGTATATATTAGTTCACACATGAACATATTAGTTCACACATGTATATATTAGTTCACACATGAACATATTAGTTCACACATGAACATATTAGTTCCCACATGAACGTATTAGTTCACATATGAACATATTAGTTCACACATGAACATATTAGTTCACACATGTACATATTAGTTCACACATGTACATATTAGTTCACACATAGACATATTATTTCCTACATGTACATATTAGTACAGTAAATGCTGTGTATATGCTGCGAACAGTTATTGAACGTGCTATAGAAGTAAACAAGGATATACATCTTTGCTTTATTGACTATACAAAGGCTTTTGATAGCGTTAGACATGTCAGCATGGTGGATATGCTTGCAGATCTACAAATTGATGGGAAAGACATTAGACTTATAAAAAACATATATTGGAAACAACAAGCTGCAATAAGGATTGATAATGAAGTGGGACAGTATCAGCCAATTAAGAGAGGTGTTAGGCAGGGATGTGTGATGTCTCCAGATCTTTATTCCCTGTACAGTGAAAATATTTTCAGAAATGTAGAGGATATAAATGGAATCAGCATTGGAGGACGAAACATCAATAACATTAGATATGCAGATGATACAGTATTAATTGCAGACAATGCGCAGGACCTGCAACAATTAGTAGATGCGGTTGTTGTACACAGTGAGCAACTGGGGTTAGAATTAAATTGTAAAAAGACTCAGGTTATGGTCGTCAGTAGGAAGGAAGAAGTGCCACAATGTAATATACGAGTAAATGGAAATATTCTTCAACAAGTGAATCGGTACAATTATCTTGGAACAGTTATAACATCTGATGGGAGATGCCTTGAAGAGATTAGAACAAGAATCGCCATGGCGAAAGTAGCCTTTAGCAAGATGAAAAACATTCTGACCAATAAAAAGATGTCAATTGAAATGAGAAAAAGAGTGTTGAGGGGATACATAGAGCCTGTTCTTTTGTATGGATGTGAAACTTGGACAATGAGCAGTCAAGCTGAAAAGCATCTGATGGCTGCAGAAATGTGGTTTCTGAGGAAAATGCAAAGAATACCATGGACAGACAGAAAAACCAATGACCAAGTACTACAGGAGACAAATGAACATCGTAGACTGATTAGAGAAATTAGACGTAGACAGTCAAAATTTTTTGGACATGTTATGAGAAGAAATGGGTTGCCCCTCTGCTGTGCGTCCACCTTGACGAGATAGAGGGGCTTGCGCGTTCCAATGACCCCAAGAGCTATGCCGACGGTAGCACAGCTACTGGTAGGGTCACCCATGTCGGACAGGTCAAGGGAGAGGGACCAGACGAAGTGACGCACAAACCTGCTGCCTTGTAGGTAGACTGGGGACAGTCAAAGGCTAGGGAAAGCATCCCGAATAATGCTTGTCGAAATCGGATGTACTGAGCCACAGGCTTGACAAAGAAGTGCAACGTAACTTTATCATTTCATGATGCCACAGATGAAAATTAATCGTTATGGTGCTAATCCCGTGAAGTCCCATCAGGCGGTGATAGTGTCGGGCCCCCTGCCTCGAGGGGGTCCACCCATGACTACTGGTGGTCACCTTCCCCTGTGCTGTGAAGTCAAGGCACAGAGGAGTAGGTTAAGAGCTATTGACCAAATACCAAGGACACTCAACATACTACAGTGGAATGCCAAAGGAGTTTATAACAAGAAAGAATCCCTGACACAGCGTCTTCATAAAGATAGAATAAATGTGGCATGCATTCAAGAGACACACCTCAACGCCAATCGCAAATTCTCAGTCAGAGGATATCAGGCCACACGTTTCGACCGCGAAGGACACAAAGGAGGAGTTCTAATACTTACACGAAATACAATATCTTGCAGCGAAGTATCTGTGATCTCTGACAACCAAACAGAAATTATAGGTGTTGATATAATGATAAAGGACGTGAAAATAAGAATTTACAATCTTTATAGCCCAGCAGATAAGGATCTTACACTCTCAAACATGAAAATAACTGACACAAATTGCATTATTGTCGGAGACTTTAATAGCCGTTCAGAAAGATGGGGATACCCAGATACTGACAAAAGAGGAGATGAAGTGGAGGACTGGGAAATAGACTCAAATCTCCATCTACTCAACAAAGCGGATGACACACCGAGCTTCTACTCTAGAAGATGGATTACCACTTCTACTCCAGACTTAGCTTTCTGCACAGGAGACATCCTCCACAAAATCGATCGCCATGTGCTGGATCAATTAGCAGGTAGTGACCACAGACCAATCAAGCTTGTAATGAATATGGAGTATGTTCCACAGGAGCAAAAGCCCTTGCCCCGCTGGAATTACAAACGAGCAGATTGGGACAGATTTGCCACACTAACAGACAAATATTGTGAAAACATAAATACACGATATGGCAACATGAAGCAAATGGTGGAAAGTCTAAACAGAGCAATAATACAGGCAGCCACTGAGTCCATTCCAAGAGGAGCGAGGAAAAATTACAAACCATACTGGACTGAAGAACTACAAAGTTTGGAGGACAAAGTTGAAGATGCCAGGAAGACAGCAGAGAGAGAACAAACAATTGAAGCGAACATCTCTCTCAAAGCCATCTCAGCAAAATATAAAAGAACAGTAAATCAAACAACAAGAGATTGTTGGAGGGAAAAAAACAGAAAACCTGAATTTTGACAGGGATGGAAACAAACTATGGAAACTAGTGAAAGCCATGAACAATGAAGGACCTAGAAACAAACAAATAACAATTAAACAAGGAAATGCCTTGCTTACAGGAAAAAAGGCTGCAAATGCACTAATGGAACACTATGCCAGTGCAAACCACATTGATATTACAACCGAACAGAAGAAAGCAATCAAAGATAAACAGATACATCATAGTAATACAGAGACAGCAGCAGAATATATGATGGCAAATCTAACAATGGAAGAAATGGAACAGGCAATGAATACCCTAAAAAAGAAGAAATCACCAGGAAAGGATGGAATCACAAATGAAATGCTAATAGGACTAGGGACAAAGGCAAAAAAGAAACTACTAGCAGTCCTAAATTACAGCTGGAAGAGGGGAATAGTCCCACAGGCATGGAAGGAAGCTATACTAATACCAGTCCCAAAGAAAGGAAAAGACCTGGAAGAACCAAATGGCTATCGACCTATCAGTCTACTTAGCTGTGTAGGAAAATTAATGGAACGCATTATCAATGGCAGGCTAACATGGCATCTGGAAGAAAACAAACTCTTAACACCACACCAAGCAGGATTCAGAAAGTACAGATCCACTGAAGATCAAATAACCTATATAGCTCAGGAAATAGAGGATGCCTTCCAAGAGAAAACGCACACACTAGCGGTCTGGATAGATTTAGAAAAAGCATTTGATAAAGTATGGAAGGAAGGACTGAAAGTAAAACTGCAAAAAATGCATGTTTGTGGGAAAATGTACAAATGGATCAGCCACTACCTTGAGAACAGAACTGCCAGGACAAAAGTACAAGGACAAACCAGCAAAATGATGCTGTTGGAGCAAGGTGTCCCCCAAGGAGGAGTTCTTTCACCAACATTATTCCTAGCATATATAAATGACATCACGGAAAATTTTCCAGCCAGAGTACACAAATCATCCTTTGCAGATGACCTAGCCATATGGACATCTGAAGAATATATTAGTACAGCTAACAGCAGAATACAGCAAGCCCTATTAGCACTAGAGGACTGGTCAAAATCATGGCTAGTGAAGATAAGTGAGGAGAAAACAACATGCACAGTGTTCTCCCTCTCAAATAAAACTCAGCAACCTAAGCTGGTATTGAATGGAAAAATATTGCGCCATGAAGAAAATCCAAACTATCTCGGAGTCACCTTTGATCGTCGCCTGACATGGAAAACACAGGTTGAGAAAAATCGAACAAGAGCAAGGCAAAGAATGGCAATCATGAAAAAGCTTGCTGGTACAACGTGGGGAGCAGATGAGAAAGTTCTCAAGAAGCTATATACTGGACGGGTGAGGCCAGTACTGGAATATGGCATTGCAGCTTGGGCAACAGCAGCTAAGTCAAACTTTAACAAAATAAGTAGAGTCCAAAACCAAGGAATGCGAATCATAACTGGAAGCCTGAAGACAACGCCTATTAATGAACTAGAAAAGATCACTTGTTTACAACCAATGCAGGACAGAAGAGATAGCAGAGCCCAGCAACAAGCAGAAAAATTTAGAAGATTGACAGACCACCCTATGTATAACAGGTTTAATGGTTTTGGAAAAGGAAGACTGAAGCGTAGCAACTTTGTAGAAACTGCAAAACGAAAGATTAGGGCAGATCCCATACTTAACATATCAACAGTCAAGCCCATTTACTATGCACACAACTTCCCAGCTTGGAGACAGCAGCAACTGCCTGAGATGATAGAAAACATTCCTGGTATTGAGAAAAAGAACACTCAGCATGAAACCGAAAGAAGAGAAATAACCCTAAACTACATAAAAGAACATTACCCAAGCAGCAATTGGACCCATGCATATACAGATGGATCAGCCAAAAATTCAATAGAGAATGGAGGAGGAGGAATTCTCCTAAATTTAAAAAATGGAGTGAAAAAAACACATTCAGTGGCAACTGGAAAGTTTTCAAGTAACTTCAAAGCAGAGGTAGAGGCTCTGAAAACTGCAGCAGAAATGCTCTTGATGGAGGAAAATAAAGAGAAGCAAATAGCTATCTTCACAGATGCAAAGTCAGCTGTCTCAATACTGAAGAGCAATAACAGCACAGAAATAGCTGACCTAAGAGCAGCACTCCATGGTCTAAGCCAGAAATCCAAAAAAGTTGTAATACAGTGGATCCCATCACATTGCAGTATACCTGGAAATGAAGAGGCTGACAGACTGGCAAAAGAGGGCGGACGACTACCACAGCCTGACATAGACATAACTTACAACGAGGCAAAGAGGTTGATAAAAAGCACCTATAAAACCAAATGGGAATCAGAGCATCCAGGCCACCAGAAGGATGATGCATATTACAAACTCGACCGAAGAGAACAAGTAGCAATCTTCAGACTCCGCACAGGACATAACAGGCTGAAATACCACTTGTTCAATAAACTAAAAATAGGAGATACCGATGAATGTAATTGTCGAACTGGAAAAATGACAGCAAAACATTTGCTGCAGGATTGCCCAATATATGCAGAACAGAGAAAGATATTTTGGCCCACACCTGCTTCATTTGAGGACAAGCTCTATGGAGATATCAACAAGCTCAAGTTGACCGCAGCTTACTTTAACTACATACAGGTTGACATTTAAAGGTGTATGAAGAAGTATTCAGACTGCCACACTTCATACCACAGGTATGTCGGTTACAAAAGCCTCCCAGAGGCATGAAATGGAATATTGCTCGGATAGCAAATCCATTACGTGGAAAGTCCGAATCAAAAGCTCACTGTGTGAGCTTCATAAAAGGTGGAAAAAGTGTCCTAGTGGCACGAAATGGAATATTGCTTGGATAGCAAATCCATTACGTGGAAAGTCCGAATCAAAAGCTCACTGTGTGGGCTTCAAATAAGGTGGAAAAAGTGTCCTAGTGGCACGAAATGGAATATTGCTCGGATAGCAAATCCATTGCGCGGAAAGTCCGAGTCGAAAGCTCACTGTGTGGATGTCATCTGCACACTGCATTCTTCTGGTTTCCGGAAGAACAGCCTTTGGTGAACGGAAGGCCCAATATACGGAAGTGAGGCTAAGCAGCCATGTGCAGGACGTGACGATTCCTTGGGTGAGCCCAGTACCAGAGCGCTGTGTGTTGGCTCTGCAATTATGGAAGCCTCCTTGGATGGCGGGGAATGCCCATGGTCTGCCCCTGCCTTCCCTTGAGGGCTGACCAGGATGTCTTTGGCTGTTCTATATGGGCCAGCTAGGATGGGAGATAACACCACACCAGTGAGAGTCAAACGTCCTAAGAAACCCCCGGGAAGGTTAACCCGGTCAACAAATTCCCGCAGAAGTCGGATGTGTCGGCCTAACGGCGCAAGAACGCAGCTCTGCTGTAAACAGGCACAACGCAATCACATCCGGAAAAAAAAAACTCCGGATGAACGAAGAAGAAGAAGAAGAAGAAATGGGTTGGAGAACTTAGTGACAACTGGCAAGATCGAGGGGAACAGACCAAGAGGAAGACCGAGAGGAAAATACCTGGATGGCTTGGCTACATGGCATGGACGAGACAGGAACACTGAGCTGATCCACGACACTGGTGATCGAGTGAAATGGCGAGTCATGACCGCCCACGCTTTCTGGCATGGCACATGATTGATTGATTGACATATTAGTTCACACATGTACATATTAGTTCACACATGAACATATTAGTTCACACATGAACATATTAGTTCACACATGTACATATTAGTTCACACATGAATATATTAGTTTACACATGTACATATTAGTTCACACATGTACATATTAGTTCACACATAGACATATTAGTTCACAAATGTACATATTAGTTCACACATAGACATATTAGTTCACACATGAACATATTAGTTCACACATAGACATATTAGTTCATACATAGACATATTAGTTCACACATGGACATATTAGTTCCCACATGTACATATTAGTTCCAACATGAACATAGTTCACACATGAATATATTAGTTCCCATATGTACATATTAGTTCACACATGAACATATGAGTTCCCACATGTACATATTAGTTCACACATGAACATATTAGTTCACACATGAACATATTAGTTAACACATGTATATATTATTTCACACATGAATATATTAGTTCACACATGTATATATTATTTCACACATGAACATATTAGTTCACACATGAACATATTCATTCACACATGGACATATTAGTTCACACATGAACATATTAGTTCACACATGAACATATTAGTTCACACATGCATATATTATTTCACACATGTATATATTAGTTCACACATGTATATATTAGTTCACACATGTATATATTAGTTCACACATGAATATATTAGTTCACACATGTATATATTAGTTCACACATGAATATATTAGTTCACATATGAATATATTAGTTCACACATGTATATATTAGTTCACACATGTATATATTAGTTTACACATTTATATATTAGTTCACACATGTATCTATTAGTTCACACATGAATATATTAGTTCACACATGAATATATTAGTTCACACATGAACATATTAGTTCACACATGAATATATTAGTTCACACATGTATATATTAGTTCCTTCATGAACATATTAGTTCACACATGAACATATTAGTTCACACATGTATATATTAGTTCACACATGAACATATTAGTTCACACATGAACATATTAGTTCACACATGAACGTAGTTCACACATGAATATATTAGTTCACACATGTATATATTAGTTCACACATGTATATATTAGTTCACACATGAATATATTAGTTCACACATGAACATATTAGTTCACACATGAATATATTAGTTCACACATGAACATATTATTTCACACATGAACATAGTTCACACATGAATATATTAGTTCACACATGTATATATTAGTTCACACATGAACATATTAATTAACACATGTATATATTAGTTGACACATGTATATATTAGTTCACACATGAACATTTGAGTTCACACATGAACATATTAGTTCAAAAATGAACATATTCATTCACACATGTATATATTAGTTAACACATGTATATATTAGTTGACACATGTATATATTAGTTCACACATGTATATATTAGTTGACACATGTATATATTAGTTCACACATGTATATATTAGTTAACACATGTATATATTAGTTCACACATGTATATATTAGTTGACACATGAACATATTAGTTAACACATGAACATATTAGTTCACACATGAACATATTCGTTCACACATGTATATATTAGTTGACACATGTATATATTAGTTCACACATGAACATATTAGTTCACACATGAACATATTCATTTACACATGTACACATTAGTTCACACATGTATATATTAGTTCACACATGTATATATTAGTTCACACATGAACATATTAGTTCACACATGAACATATTAGTTCACACATGAACATATTAGTTCACACATGAACATATCCGTTCACACATGTATATATTAATTCACACATGAATATATTAGTTCACACATGAACATATTAGTTCACACATGAATATATTAGTTCACACATGAACATATTCGTTCACACATGAACATATTAGTTCACACATGGACATATTAGTTCACACATAGACATATTAGTTCCCACATGTTCATATTAGTTCACACATGAACATATTAGTTCACACATAGACATATTAGTTCATACATAGACATATTAGTTCACACATGTACATATTAGTTCCCACATGTACATATTAGTTCCAACATGAACATAGTTCACACATGAACATATTAGTTCCCATATGTACATATTAGTTCACACATGAACATATGAGTTCCCACATGTACATATTAGTTCACACATGAACATATTAGTTCACACATGAACATATTAGTTAACACATGTATATATTATTTCACACATGAATATATTAGTTCACACATGTATATATTCGTTCACACATGTATATATTAGTTCACACATGAACATATTAGTTCACACATGAACATATTCATTCACACATGTACACATTAGTTCACACATGTATATATTAGTTCACACATGTATATATTAGTTCACACATGAACATATTAGTTCACACATGAACATATTAGTTCACACATGAACATATTAGTTCACACATGAACATATCCGTTCACACATGTATATATTAGTTCACACATGAATATATTAGTTCACACATGAACATATTAGTTCACACATGAATATATTAGTTCACACATGAACATATTCGTTCACACATGAACATATTAGTTCACACATGGACATATTAGTTCACACATAGACATATTAGTTCCCACATGTTCATATTAGTTCACAGATGAACATATTTGTTCACACGTAAACATATTAGTTCACACATAAATAGATGTGTGCTGACCTTGATGTGTGGCTTCTTGTGGAGGTGCAGGAAACGGGTGTGCACGCTGAAATGTGAAATATGAATAACATTAGTGGAACTGCGGTAAACCTGTGGAAATATAAGCAATATCAAATAACACAAAGTCATGCAACTTTACAGAACATAAATATGACACAATTGCTGACTAGCCTTCATCAGCAAACAAATACATACACAGCACACAACATACAATCACAGAAAACAACCTCCAGTGACTAAATTAAGGCATAAGAATGGAATGAGAAGAATAAAAAGATGAAAAAATTAGAACAATGAAGAGAAAAGGAAAAATTAAAAATAATTTTTTTTGCTATTTATCACAGAATCCCAGGCTGTAATTTAAAAAAAAAATCATATTCTCTTCATTGCTCTAAAATTTTGATCTTTTTATTCTTCTCATCCCATTCTTATGCTTTAATGTAGTCACAGGAGGGTCTTCTCTGTGATTATATATTGTGTTTTGTGTGTGTATTTGTTATGAAGGCTAGATGCTGCAACGTCCTTGTATTGTTTGTAATTCTGTGCTGTAAAGCTGCATTACTTTGTGTTATTTCAAATTGTTTACACTGAAATGTAAACATAACAACCAGCTGTAAGCAGCAGCTATAACAAGTGTGGCTCTAACACCCAACTATAGTAAACAGCTGAAACAATCAGCTGTACCTGGCTGACACAACCAGCTGTACCTGGCTGACACAACCAGCTGTACCTGGTTAAAACAACCATCTGTACCTGGCTGAAACAACCATCTGTACCTGGCTGACACAACCAGCTGTACCTGGCTGACACAACCAGCTGTACCTAGTTAAAACAACCAGCTGTACCTGGCTGACACAACCAGCTGCACCTGGCTGAAACAACCAGCTGTACCTGGCTGAAACAACCAGCTGTACCTGGCTGAAACAACCAGCTGTACCTGGCTGAAACAACCAGCTGTACCTGGCTGAAACAACCAGCTGTACCTGGCTGACACAACCAGCTGTACCTGGCTGACACAACCAGCTGTACCTGGCTGAAACAACCAGCTGTACCTGGCTGAAACAACCAGCTGTACCTGGCTGACACAACCAGCTGTACCTGGCTGACACAACCAGCTGTACCTGGTTAAAACAACCAGCTGTATCTGGTTAAAACAACCAGCTGTACCTGACTGAAACAACCAGCTGTACCTGGCTAAAACAACCAGCTGTACCTGGTTAAAACAACCAGCTGTACCTGACTGAAACAACCAGCTGTACCTGGCTGACACAACCAGCTGTACCTGGTTAAAACAACCAGCTGTACCTGGCTGAAACAACCAGCTGTACCTAGTTAAAACAACCAGCTGTACCTGGCTGACACAACCAGCTGTACCTGGCTGAAACAACCAGCTGTACCTGGCTGAAACAACCAGCTGTACCTGGCTGAAACAACCAGCTGTACCTGGCTGAAACAACCAGCTGTACCTGGTTGACACAACCAGCTGTACCTGGCTGACACAACCAGCTGTACCTGGCTGAAACAACCAGCTGTACCTGGCTGACACAACCAGCTGTACCTGGCTGACACAACCAGCTGTACCTGACTGAAACAACCAGCTGTACCTGGTTAAAACAACCAGCTGTACCTGGTTAAAACAACCAGCTGTACCTGACTGAAACAACCAGCTGTACCTGGCTGACACAACCAGCTGTACCTGGTTAAAACAACCAGCTGTACCTGGTTAAAACAACCATCTGTACCTGGCTAAAACAACCAGCTGTACCTGGCTGACACAACCAGCTGTACCTGGCTGACACAACCAGCTGTACCTGGCTGACACAACCAGCTGTACCTGGCTGACACAACCAGCTGTACCTGGCTGACACAACCAGTTGTACCTGGCTGAAACAACCAGCTGTACCTGGCTAAAACAACCAGCTGTACCTGGCTGACACAACCAGCTGTACCTGGCTGACACAACCAGCTGTACCTGGCTGACACAACCAGCTGTACCTGGCTGACACAGCCATTTGTACATGGCTGAAACAATAATCTGTACATGGCTGAAACTGTGCACACAACAACTATGGTGTAGTAAAGCACATTTTCTCCTTCTCTGAAACTGTCAAGCCACATAATCATTGTGCATTTTTGTGGACATGGACGATCAGTATTATTTGGCAACTTTGATAAAGCAAACATAAAATAATTTTCTTAGGTTCAGTAGCGGGTGTATAAAAGTATTACTCCTGGCAACAAATATTCATCTGACACGATTTCAAATTCTGAAACAGGATGAAGTCAGATTCCAGGGTTAAACATCTTCTGACCTAATTAAACATTATTATTGTGTGACGATAGGACACCATTCCCATGCTATCGTCCTGTACTGGGGTCAGACACACAAGCGCAGAACCCTATCTCCCCACTGACGTGTCTCCACCTTGCCATGATAGAGGGTCCCAGTGACCCCAAGAGCTATGCCGACGGTAGCACAGAACCCTATCTCCCCACTGACGTGTCTCCACCTTGCCATGATAGAGGGTCCCAGTGACCCCAAGAGCTATGCCGACGGAAGCACAGAACCCAATCTCCCCACTGACGTGTCTCCACCTTGCCATGATAGAGGGTCCCAGTGACCCCAAGAGCTATGCCGACGGTAGCACAGAACCCTATCTCCCCACTGACGTGTCTCCACCTTGCCATGATAGAGGGTCCCAGTGACCCCAAGAGCTATGCCGACGGTAGCACAGCTCAAGGGATAGGGACCAGACCAAGACAGACACGCACCTGCTGCTCTGTAGATAGACTGAGGACAGGCAGTCAAAGCAAATCCATTCCACTCAAAGTTTGAATCAGGTGCACGATGCCACTACTTGGTCCAGACACATACTCTACGGCCCTCAGCTGAGGGATATGGCTGAACGCCTCTAAGTCAATATCCCCCAGATGTGAGGACCGGGCCGATACTCACCCACTGCTATATGGAGGTGAGATGCTGAGCCTGCTACATGCTTGGTCCAGACATGTGTTCTGTGGCTCTCAGCCGAGGGATATAAGGGATCCCCCGGATGAGAGGGTCTGGCCGTGTACTCACTCTCTGCTGCATGCAGATAAGGTGCTGAGCCGGCAAAACATGTAGCCTACCTCGTGAGCGTTACTAAAGGTGAAATAGCATCCCAATCACATGCAGTGGTTACGAAGCAAGTCTGTACTAGAGCTCACTGAGTGAGCATAATTAGAGGTGGAGTATCATCTCATTAACACGAAATGGAACGCTTGGCTAGTGAATCCATTACATGGAAGTTCGAATCAAAAGCTTGCCGAGTGGATGTCGTCTCACTAAAACAAAATGGAATGCTTGGCTAGCGAGTCCATTACGTGAGTTCTGAAGCAAAAGCTTGCTGAGTGGAGGTTGCCTGCAAACTAAGGTGGAGAAACATCTCATTAACACTAAATGGAACGCTTGGCTAGTGAATACATTAGTGTAAGTCTGAAGCAAAAGATTGCTGAGTGGATGTCGTCCGCAGACTGACCGTTCCTGGTTTGCGTGGGGAGCAGCCAGTGGCGAACGAGATACCCAACAAATGGAAGTGAGGAATTATAGCAGCCATGAGCAGGACGTGGTTATTCTTTGGGTGAGCCCAGTCCCAAAGCTCAATGAGCCAGCTCTGCAATTATGGAAGCCTCCTTGGATGATGTGGAATGCCCATGGTCTGCCCCTGCCTTCCCTTGTGGGTTGACCTTGAAGTCTTTGGCCATTCTAACTTGACCAGCTGGGATGTGGACGGCACCACAAAAGTTAGTCTCCCAGGATTGCTAACCTGGTTTTAAAAAAAAACCGCTCGCTAAAGTCGGATGTGTTGACCTAAGTGTCCTGGCCCAAGGGTGCATAACAAACACACCACAATTGCGACTGAAAAAATAAACACTCCAGATGAGCGCAGAAGAAGAAGAAGAAGAAGAAGAAGAAGAAGAAGAAGAAGAAGAAGAAGAAGAAGAAGAAGAAGAAGAAGAAGAAGAACCGTGTCACATGCCATCCTCCTGTACTGGGGATATGGCCAGCCCCATGTATGTATTGACCAATCAGCATTCAATGAGTGTTATGATCGATACAGCCCCATGTACGTATTGACCAATCAGCATTCAACGGCTGGTGTGGTCGGTGTCACAGTCACCGCCTTCACTCCCCAAACATTTGCTGGTACATACTTTAGACTGGATCTACCTCAGAGCTGAGGTCAATTAAACAACTCCCTTCTTACAGAGGATTTGAACACATGATCACCGCAGTCAGTGCTCGGCTCATATTGTGAGTATCTGAGCACACGGCACACACTGGCTTATGTGACCAGTGTCATGCCAGCCATTGCACCTGCCACATTGTCTGCTGTCCACTTATGAGGCAGAGCCTATGATCCTTGCGCCATGTCATTTATGAGGCACAGCCTATGATCCTTGCGCCATGTCATTTATGAGGCACAGCCTATGATCCTTGCGCCATGTCATTTATGAGGCACAGCCTATGATCCTTGTGCCATGTCATTTATGAGGCACAGCCTATGATCCTTGCACCATGTCAATTATGAGGCAGAGACTATGATCCTTGCGCCATGTCATTTATGAGGCACAGCCTATGATCCTTGCACCATGTCATTTATGAGGCACAGCCTATGATCCTTGCGCAATGTCATTTATGAGGCACAGCCTATGATCCTTGTGCCATGTCATTTATGAGGCCCAGCCTATGATCCTTGCACCATGTCATTTATGAGGTACAGCCTATGATCCTTGCGCCATGTCATTTATGAGGCACAGCCTATGATCCTTGCGCCATGTCATTTATGAGGCACAGCCTATGATCATTGCACCATGTCATTTATGAGGCACAGCCTATGATCCTTGCGCCATGTCATTTATGAGGCACAGCCTATGATCCTTGCGCCATGTCATTTATGAGGCACAGCCTATGATTCTTGCGCCATGTCATTTATGAGGCACAGCCTATGATCCTTGCGCCATGTCATTTATGAGGCACAGCCTATGATCCTTGCGCCATGTCATTTATGAGGCACAGCCTATGATCCTTGTGCCATGTCATTTATGAGGCACAGCCTATGATCCTTGCGCCACATCATTTATGAGGCACAGGCTATGATCCTTGCGCCATGTCATTTATGAGGCACAGCCTATGATCCTTGCGCCATGTCATTTATGAGGCACAGCCTATGATCATTGCGCCATGTCATTTATGAGGCAGAGCCAATGATCCTTGAGCCATGACATTTATGAGGCAGAGCCAATGATCCTTGAGCCATGACATTTATGAGGCAGAATCGATGATCCATGACATTTATGAGGCAGAGCCAATGATCCTTGAGCCATGACATTTATGAGGCAGAGCCAATGATCCTTGAGCCATGACATTTATGAGGCAGAGCCGATGATCCTTGAGCCATGACATTTATGAGGCAGAACCAATGGTCCTTGAGCCATGTCATAAAAAACTCCTGCCTTCAGGTGGGTTTGAATAGAGGACTACTGCATCACAAGCGAGTTCCCTAGACTCTCTATGATACTGCAGCTCCACAATAATTACTTGCATGAAGTGGCTCTGTGACAAGGCAGACAACTCTGTCACAAAACCACAGTTAAGGAATGATTGAAGATGTCAGCTACAACCACCAGGCTGCATGTTTGTGTTGAGTTAGTTACATGTCCTTGTACCTGATGTCGCAATCAACCCCAGCATTTATTGGCTGTTTGTGATTTGCTAGGCAAGTTTACATTTAGTAGTTTGCCATTGCTTTATGAACAACTGATACTCATACTGTTGTGAAAATCAACAAAGCAATTGACTTCCAAATCGCCGTCAACTTACTTTGAAATAAATATGTTGGGATTGTGGAACTGTACTCACAACCCCAGACCACAGATACTGGTTTGTGTTTGGACCAAACTGATATTTGACCAGTCACTGTTACAATGAAAGCTTACGTCAACAGAAGGGCCATGTCAGGACTCAACTTACGCAAACAGCAGTCCTACATATGCCCCAGAGCCGGCAAAGATATGCCACCAGGCATGGCACTCAAACAGCATTCCTGACGACCTGCCTACAAACTGGTTTCGTATAGACCTGGCGGGGAGTTTTACACACAAAGAGAAATTGTTATTTATATCACACATCTTCAAAGAAAAAGATAATATAACAACAGAAGGGAAAATGTTGAATTAAGTTGATACTTCTGAGCAATTATAACATCAGATGGAAGATGCAAGGCACAGATTAAGAGCAGAGTAGGTTAAGTAAAAATTGCATTTCAGAAAATGAAAAGTATCTTGTGCAAATAGTCACTATCATTGAATGTCAGAAGCTGAGTACTGACATGTTATATAAAACCTGTTTTGCTGTATGGCAGTAAATCCATGAACATCCATAAACAAATTAGGAAGAGCTTTGAAGCAATGGAAGTGTGGTTCTTGAGATGAATGTTGCGAATACCTTGGACTGCCAGAGTAACTAATAACAATTGCATGAAAAAGCCTATTGAAAGTAGAACATTTTATGTAAATATGAGAAAGAAACAAACAGCTTTCTTTGGTCTTGTGATGAGAAGAGAAAAAAACAATGTGACGACTGGAAAGATCATTGGGAGAAGTGGCAGAGGCAGACCTAGAGAAATGATGCTGGATGGACTGAGATGGTGGCATGGAGGAATATCATCAGCAGAGTTGATCCAGAACGCCAAGAATCAAGATCTGTGGAGAGACATGAACATCTCCGCCAGCTGGCAGGGCACAAGATGATACTTATCAAAAGTCTATAAAGTTCAGAATGGAAATCAAGTGATAAGTGAAAAATAGTATTTTGTCTGTCCATAATTTACTGTCACTGTCAAACTTGGTTGCTGTCAGTATCCCATCTGAGAAGATTGGTCCCACAGGAGAGCAGATGCTTCAGACAGGCTCCGAGGGTTTCCATGCCAGACAGGATGTGAAACGACAACATCAGAAATATGAAGGCTGTACTTTCACGCTTCGATTTCACCAAGAAACAAAAAAATATATAAAATAGTCTGGATGTCTTGTGATAATTAACCCTGATCAATGATAAGGGCATAATTAAAAAAAATCAACAACCATGTTAAGGTCAAGGACCATGATGACTATAAGGCATACACTGCTAGACCCATATTTAAATAGACCAATCAGAACTTCAGGGGTCATGGGGTCAACATCATACTGGCCTCCTTCACCCCTGAAGACATTTCCTGGCAGCCATGTTTGGCTGACTTTACCTGGCACTCATGTTTGGCTGACTTAACCTGGCAGCCATGTTTGGCTGACTTTACCTGGCACCCATGTTTGGCTGACTTTACCTGGCAGCCATTTTGTGGCTGACTTTACCTTGCAGCCAGTTTTGACTGACTTAACTGGCAGTCATTGTGGCTGACTTTACCTGGCACCCATTTTGGTTGACTTTATCTAGTGCCCAAGAACTATGCTACCACAGCTTCCATTATGGGCAGCTGACACCACCCAAAACAAACATCTGGATATATAGAGAGAGAGAAGGACCAAAACAGCAGTGGATGGACAAGTAGACGACATTGAGTAATGTAAACAAATATGGACAGAACACAACTGAGGTCACAAATCAGGTCTGTGGAACGCAAGCTTTGAGTCCCCATGATCAGGACACTGAACCTGGGATATCTGGGCGAGGCAACATGACATCCTCGTGTGGATTATAGACCATGGATTATTTGCAGTTGTGCTTAAATCGGCAAACGATTACCATGCCCTAATTGAGCATTCATTGGTTTAGACTAGTTACACAGGTCGTTCGTCTTCTGTGAGAAGGAAGTTTGTAAGGAATTATGCACACCTCACACTATACACGCACACACCTAAAATGGAACACAAACTAGACATCCATTTACACTCATACAAGGAAATAACTCTCATGAATACATGTGCACGCACGCACACACACAGACAGAGAGAGAGAGAGGTACCTGAGATTGGAGCAGTAGATGTTGTCAATGTTCCACAAGAGAAAGCCCAGGGCATACATCAATGAGGCCACCAGGAAGAAGGTCTTGCTACAGTTGCTGGTACTGGCAGGGAGAAATGGAACAATATACCAGCTTATGGTTGACTGGTTCATCCTTGATAGAACAATATCATCATCATTATGTGCCATGCCGGTAAGCGTGAGCGATCATATTTTGCCATCTCACTCGAACACAAGAGTCGTGGATCAGCTCCGTGTTCCTGTCTCAACCATACAACGTGGCCAAGCCATCCAGGTATTTACTTCTCTGCTCTCCCTTTGATCTCTTCCTCTTGATCTTGTCAGTTGTCACCAAGTTCTTAAATGTGACCAAAAAATTGTGACTATCAACGTCTAATTTCTCTAATCAGTTTACGATTTTCATTTGTTTCTTGTAGGACTTGGTCATTGGTTTCTCTGTCTGTCCATGGTATTCTTTGCATTTTCTCCAGAAACCACATTTCCACAGCCATCAGATGTTTTTCAGCTTGACTGCTCATTGTCCACGCTTCACATCCATACAAAAGCACAGGTTCTATGTAGCACCTCAACACTCTTTTTCTCGTTGCAAATTATATCTTTTTATTCGTCAATACATTTTTCATCTTGCAAAAGGCTACCTTCGTCATGCCAATTCTTGTTGTAATCTCTTCAAGGCATCTCCCATCAGATGTTATGACTGTTCTGAGATAACTGTACCGATTCACTTGTTTAAAAATATTCCCTTTTACTTGTATATTACATTGTGGTATTTCCTTCTTTTTAGTGATGACCATAATCTGTGTCTTCTTACAGTGTAATTCTAATCCTATTTATTCATTGTGTGCAAACAACCTCATCTACTAAATGTTACAGATCCTGTTCATTGTCTGCAGTCAATACTGTATTATCCGCAAGAAATACATGAAGCTGATGTGTTGATTACTCACAGACAAGCCTGATACAACACTTTTACAAGATGAAATAAATGAAGCTGATGTGTAGAATACTCACAGACAAGGTGAAATACATGGAGCCAATGTGTTGAATACTCACAGATAAGGTGAAATACATGAAGCCAATGTGTTGAATAGTCAAGACAAGGTGAAATACGTGAACATGATGTGTAGAATACTGACAGACAAGGTGAAATACATGAAGCCAATGTGGTGAATACTGACAGACAAGGTGAAATACATGGAGCAAATGTGTTGTAAACTCACAGACAAGGTGAAATACATGGAAGCAATGTGTTGAATACTCACAGACAAGGTGAAACACATGAAGCAGATGTGTTGAATACTCACAGACAAAGTGAAATACATGGAACAAATGTGTTGAATACTCACAGACAAGGTGAAATACATGGAACAAATGTGTTGAATACTCACACACAAGGTAAAATACATGGAACAAATGTGTTGAATACTCACAGACAAGGTGAAATACATGAAGCCAATGTGTTGAATACTCACAAACAAATTCTGCTGGCCAGCCCCATGATGCAGAATACCATGACAGCGTAAGACACCTGCGAGGTCAACAGAGAGTCATGAACACAACAGAGAACTTTGTATCACAACAAGTTTTATACTTAGACCTATGGAAAGTCTCAAAGCATGAATCGTTATTTTGATGTTATTGTCGGAACAAATGTCTGCCAAGATGGTGGTAGATTTGAATGACCTGAGCTCTAGCGTGTCTGTGAGGATTCATGGTGAGGAATGTTTATAAATAATGGACAGGATGCTTTCTTTCCCCTAATCCTGGCACAGTGGATTGGACATGTATTCTTTCCGTGTTCCTTCTGTTTTATTCTTCTTCGTCTTCTTTCTCTATTTCTCTTCTTCTGCTCCTTCTTTCATTTGTTTTTCTCATTCTTTAAACTCTTCTTTCTCTTCTTCTTCCTATTCTTATTCTCCACATCCTCTTATTTCTTCTTTCGTTTCTTCTTCTCCTCATTTCACAACTTCTTCTTGTCATATTCTAATGCAGTAGAGACCCTGAAGCCAATTCACACCAAACCCTTCGTGTACTTAGTCACGAATGCTTGGATGTTGCAGTTACAGTTTTCTACAGGATGAGATAATCAGCCTGACACCAAACCTTCATGTTTGCCTCTTATGGCACACTTGGTTTGTGACACTATTACAATCCTTTGCTTTCCCATTGAGTTCACGTGTTTGTGGCATTCTCCTTGTGCTACAGCAGTGGTTCTCAACCGGTGGGGAATTCCCCCCCCCCAGGGGGGAATTTTGGGGTTTCCAGGGGGGGAATGAAGATTATTTCAAGATCGTGTTAATACAAGAACCGATTACTTGATCTTGTTTTTCCTTTCATACTTTACGCTTCTGTACGCATCACCCTTCTGAAATTCATTTTATAACGTAAGTAGATCCGTAAATCACATTTTATGTACATGTCTAGACTTGTTTTAGTATGTGCTATTGAATTTAGCTTCAATTATTACGTATACTGTGTAGGGGCAGGGGGAAATTTTTAGGGAGGAAATACAAAAGGGGGGGAATGACGTTCTAAAAATATGGTAAGGGGGGAACGGATCAAAAAAGGTTAAGAACCACTGTGCTACAGGATTCACATGTTGGTGGCATTCTCCTGGTGCTACAGGATTCACGTGTTTGTGGCATTCTCCTGGTGCTACAGGATTCACATGTTGGTGGCATTCTCCTGGTGTGATCTAGGGAGGTAATCAGAGCTCTATCTAGGTGTTTGTATGCAGACAAAGTGATCCCTGATGAAGCAACAGAACCTCCCCCCCCCCCCCCCCCCCCCCCCCCCCCCCCCCCACCCAAAAAAAATAGTGTGCCAACAAACAAAACACAAAAAACATGGTCTGCCAAGAGACAAGACACACAAATCAAAGTTCTCCAAGAAACAAAATAACATAGTTAGCTAATAAATATACACATTTGAGTTATATATCCTCTGTAGGACTGAAGATAACTGCTCAGGTTATCATCTGGCTCTTGCCTGCTGTATAATGTTGCGAGCAGTCTGAGTTGTCTCTCTTGTTGTGTGGTTTCCTGGCAGTGAGGTCCCTTGATGCTGTAGAATCCCTCTGTTGTTATATCATTAACATCCACGTAGTACACAGCTTGAAAACTCAATATTTCACTGTTGCAGGCAAACAGGAGCAGGCGGATACAATGTATGGGGTGGATCGCCAGATGAGGTGGACTAGATAAACTAGCCTAGAACACTCTAGAGCATGAGTGTAGAACATTCTAGAATCAAGATATATTTGTTGGAACACAGAAAACTCTAAAACATTCTAGAATCAAGATATTAGTTTAGTTTAGTCGATGGATCAACATCACGGCACATGGGTGCAACCCATAAGTGCTCCGTTCTCCTCCTAACTCAAACCTGAGTTGGAGAAACTCAGCTCAGTACACGAACTCCGTAGCACCGGCGAGGATCCTGAAATACTTTGAGTAGATTTTTAACTCGAAATTTTGCCCGGGCAGCGCCGTTAGGCTACTCTTTTTCGATGTCCAACTGCCAAGGGATTTTTTACGTGAGCAACAATACACACGGGCGTCCTATCTCACTACCCAGAGACCAGGGGAAATTTTATTACTGGAAGTCCACGTGAAAAATTCCTGGCCTTCACCGGGGCTTGAACCCGAGACCTCCAGCACTCGAGGCGGACACCATACCTCGAGACCACGCAGCCCCTCTAGAATCAAGATATATTTGTTGGAACACAGAAAACTCTAAAACATTCTAGAATCAAGGTACAACATTTGTTGGAACAAAAGAGGCAAAGAGAGTGATGGGGAGACTCACCTGATGGAAGATGGGATCATTGATGAGAATATATACCTGCAGACAAAACCAGACAGATCCAGTTAGCGCTCAAGAACATCAGTTTCATAGAGAAATGAAGAAACTAATTACAGGTGTACTGTATTTTAGGTGTACTGTATTTTAGGTGTACTATATGTTAGGTGTAGTGTACGTATGCAACTATGTTATATTGCAGGTGTGACTGTCCCTTATAGTGTAATTATGTTACTTAAAATTGTAATTATATTTCTTATAGGTACAAATGTGACTTGCAGATGTAACTATGTCACCTTGCAGGTGTAACAATGTCAAATACAGGTGTAACTGTCACTTGCAGGTGTAATTGTCACTTACTAGTGTTGTTATGTTACTTACAGGTGGAACTTTTACATACAGGTATAACTGCTACAGGTGTAACACCTGCAGTGTAATTATGTTACAGGTGAAACTGTGGCTTCAGGTGTAATTGAGTAACTGTCACTTACAGGTGTAGCTGTTTCAATGGGTGTAGCTATGTAACTTACAGGTGTAACTACATCTTTTAAAAGTGTAACTGTTACTCATAGGTATGTTACTTTCAGGTGTAACCATTACTTTTTTTCCACCGCATATCCTTTTATAGGATATTACAATCAACACCAGCATTTTTCAGCTGCTGTTGATGTCTTGGCAAGATTACGCTCAGTAGTTTGCCAGTGCTTTCTGAACAACCGGCTCACGTACCCCCGTGAGAAACCAATGTGACGCGATCCACTACCAAATCTCGTGCAGCTGCGTTACCCACGTGAATATGCGGGATTACGGAGAAAGCCCTTTACACCTTTGCCAGGGAGACCGGCAACCATTACTTATTGGTTAATTATATCACTTTCAGGAGAAACAATACCACTTTCAGGGGTAACTTGATCAGTTACAGGTGAAACAATACCACTTTCAGAGGTGTAATTATGTCACATACAGGTGTAATTATGTCACATACAGGTGTAACAACAGGTGTGACAGATACTTACAAGTGTAACAATGATGCAGTAGCCAATCAACAGCAGACGCATCGTGCTACTTTCTTCGTCCGGTTTGCTCCTCATCAAATATCTGCAACCACAGACAGGCTCACAGTCATTTTGCCATTCATGTGTTTGTGTGTTTCTGTGGGGGTGTATATGTGTGGGCAATTATGTGAGGGTGTGTAGTGATGTGAGGATGTATGGGGTTTGTGTCTGTGTGGGATGTATGTGTGTGTGGGATGTATGTGTGTGTGTGATGTGTTTGTATGGCTGTGCATGGGGGTGTATGAAGATATATTTTACATGTGAGCGTGTGTCAGGCTGAATGTATGTGTGGAGGTGAATGTATGTGTGGAGGTGAATGTATGTGTGGAGGTGAATGTATGTGTGGAGGTGAATGTATGTGTGGAGATGAATGTATGTGTGGAGGTGAATGTATGTGTGGAGGTGAATGTATGTGTGGAGGTGAATGTATGTGTGGAGGTGAATGTATGTGTGGAGGTGAATGTATGTGTGGAGGTGAATGTATGTGTGGAGGTGAATGTATGTGTGGAGGTGAATGTATGTGTGGAGGTGAATGTATGTGTGGAGGTGAATGTATGTGTGGAGGTGAATGTATGTGTGGAGGTGAATGTATGTGTGGAGGTGAATGTATGTGTGGAGGTGAATGTATGTGTGGAGGTGAATGTATGTGTGGAGGTGAATGTATGTGTGGAGGTGAATGTATGTGTGGAGATTCAGTGTATGCAGCAGTATGTGGGGATTGTATGACCTCAGTTTCTCATCAACAACTTTCAGAAGTTCGCCTTCTTCTTCTGCGTTCATCTGAAGAGTTTTTTTTATATGATTGCATTGTGCCTGTTTACAGCAGAGCTGCATTCTTGCACAGTTAGGGCGACATATATGACTTCTGCTGGCATTTGTTGACCAGGTTAACCTTCCTGGGACTTTCAGAATTTGAAAACCCACACACAGCTTGTGAAATTTTGGTGTACACACATTAGGATTCTCTTTGGTGCTAAAGAGTTTGTGGACTGAGCTGAAGTTCTCCTTGTGTGATCTAGGAGAGGAGACTGGAGCACTTACAGAGATATCCTTGTGTGATCTAGGAGACTGGAGAACTTACAGAGATGTTCTTGTGTGAGCTAGGAGACTGGAGAACCTACAGACATATACTTGTGTGAGCTAGGAGACTGGAGAACTTACAGAGATGTTATTGTGTGAGCTAGGAGACTGGAGAACTTACAGAGATATTCTTGTGTGATCTAGGAGACTGGAGAACTTACAGAGATATTCTTGTGTGATCTAGGAGACTGGAGAACTTACAGAGATATTCTTGTGTGATCTAGGAGACTGGAGAACTTACAGAGATATCCTTGTGTGATCTAGGAGACTGGAGAACTTACAGAGATATTCTTGTGTGATCTAGGAGACTGGAGAACTTACAGAGATATTCTTGTGTGATCTAGGAGACTGGAGAACTTACAGAGATATTCTTGTGTGATCTAGGAGACTGGAGAACTTACAGAGATATTCTTGTGTGAGCTAGGAGACTGGAGAACTTACAGAGATATTCTTGTGTGATCTAGGAGACTGGAGAACTTACAGAGATATTCTTGTGTGATCTAGGAGACTGGAGAACTTACAGAGATATCCTTGTGTGAGCTAGGAGACTGGAGAACTTACAGAGATATTCTTGTGTGATCTAGGAGACTGGAGAACTTACAGAGATATTCTTGTGTGATCTAGGAGACTGGAGTACTTACAGAGATATTCTTGTGTGATCTAGGAGACTGGAGTACTTACAGAGATATTCTTGTGTGATCTAGGAGACTGGAGAACTTACAGAGATATTCTTGTGTGATCTAGGAGACTGGAGAACTTACAGAGATATTCTTGTGTGATCTAGGAGACTGGAGAACTTACAGAGATATTCTTGTGTGATCTAGGAGACTGGAGAACTTACAGAGATATTCTTGTGTGATCTAGGAGACTGGAGAACTTACAGAGATATTCTTGTGTGATCTAGGAGACTGGAGAACTTACAGAGATATTCTTGTGTGATCTAGGAGACTGGAGAACTTACAGAGATATTCTTGTGTGATCTAGGAGACTGGAGAACTTACAGAGATATTCTTGTGTGATCTAGGAGACTGGAGAACTTACAGAGATATTCTTGTGTGATCTAGGAGACTGGAGAACTTAGAGATATTCTTGTGTGATCTAGGAGACTGGAGAACTTACAGAGATATTCTTGTGTGATCTAGGAGACTGGAGAACTTACAGAGATATTCTTGTGTGATCTAGGAGACTGGAGAACTTACAGAGATATTCTTGTGTGATCTAGGAGACTGGAGAACTTACAGAGATATTCTTGTGTGATCTAGGAGACTGGAGAACTTACAGAGATATTCTTGTGTGATCTAGGAGACTGGAGAACTTACAGAGATATTCTTGTGTGATCTAGGAGACTGGAGAACTTACAGAGATATTCTTGTGTGATCTAGGAGACTGGAGAACTTACAGAGATATTCTTGTGTGATCTAGGAGACTGGAGAACTTACAGAGATATTCTTGTGTGATCTAGGAGACTGGAGAACTTACAGAGATATTCCTTGTGTGATCTAGGAGACTGGAGAACTTACAGAGATATTCTTGTGTGATCTAGGAGACTGGAGAACTTACAGAGATATTCTTGTGTGATCTAGGAGACTGGAGAACTTACAGAGATATTCTTGTGTGATCTAGGAGACTGGAGAACTTACAGAGATATTCTTGTGTGATCTAGGAGACTGGAGAACTTACAGAGATATTCTTGTGTGATCTAGGAGACTGGAGAACTTACAGAGATATCCTTGTGTGATCTAGGAGACTGGAGAACTTACAGAGATATTCTTGTGTGATCTAGGAGACTGGAGAACTTACAGAGATATCCTTGTGTGATCTAGGAGACTGGAGAACTTACAGAGATATTCTTGTGTGATCTAGGAGACTGGAGAACTTACAGAGATATTCTTGTGTGATCTAGGAGACTGGAGAACTTACAGAGATATTCTTGTGTGATCTAGGAGACTGGAGAACTTACAGAGATATTCTTGTGTGATCTAGGAGACTGGAGAACTTACAGAGATATCCTTGTGTGATCTAGGAGACTGGAGAACTTACAGAGATATTCTTGTGTGATCTAGGAGACTGGAGAACTTACAGAGATATCCTTGTGCAATCTAAGTGATTTCTAATCAATACCAATATCAAGCCATCAGTGTGAGTGCATGTGTGTGTGTGTGTGTATGTGTGCGGGGGTGTATGTCTGTGTACGTGTGTAACTGGCAGTGTGCTTCTGTGTGTGTGCATATGTGCGCGAGCACTCGCGAGCGCATGTGCATGTGCGTGTGTCAAATAACATCTGCATCAAAGTGTTGTGTTACAATTGTTCTAAATCATGAAAATTGTTTATTTCACTGCTTTGTCTTAAAACAAGCTGTTTTCTCCTCAAACACACACTTCTACATGTAGAAATAGGATTTTACCCCAAACACAATCTTCTACTTAGAGAGAATAGATTTGACTGGAAACACAATCTTCTATTAGAGAGAATAGATTAGAACAGGAAAACACAATCTTCTACTTAGAGAGAATAGATTTGACTGGAAACACAATCTTCTATTAGAGAGAATAGATTAGAACAGGAAAACACAATTTTCTACTTAGAGAGAATAGATTAGAACAGGAAACACAATCTTCTACTTAGAGAGAATAGATTTGACCGCAAGCACAATCTTCTACTTACTTAGAATAAATTTGACCAGAAACACAATCTTCTACTTAGAGAGAATAAATTTGACCAGAAACACAATCTTCTACTTAGAGAGAATAAATTTGAACATGAAAACACTCTTCTACTTTGAATAGTTTTAAAGAGGCAACAAAATTGTCTACTTAGAGAGAATATATTTCAATATCAGATGCACTTTTCTCTTTTCAGAGAATAGATATGAACACCAACAGCATTCTTCTACTTACAGAGAACAGATGTGAACACCAACAGCACTCTTCTACTTACAGAGAACAGATGTGAACACCAACAGCACTCTTCTACTTACATAGAACAGATATGAACACCAACAACACTCTTCTACTTACAGAGAACAGATGTGAACACCAACAGCACTCTTCTACTTACAGAGAACAGATGTGAACACCAACAGCACTCTTCTACTTACATAGAACAGATATGAACACCAACAACACTCTTCTACTTACAGAGAACAGATGTGAACACCAACAGCACTCTTCTACTTACATAGAACAGATATGAACACCAACAACACTCTTCAACTTACAGAGAACAGATGTGAACACCAACAGCACTCTTCTACTTACATAGAACAGATATGAACACCAACAACACTCTTCTACTTACAGAGAACAGATATGAACACCAACAGCACTCTTCTACTTACAGAGAACAGATGTGAACACCAACAGCACTCTTCTACTTACAGAGAACAGATGTGAACACCAACAGCACTCTTCTACTTACAGAGAACAGATATGAACACTAACAACACTGGAGGAGATCCGAGGGGATGACGTAATGCAACGTTTGCAGGACCGGCTCATCACAGTAGTTGGGCGAACATTCTGTGCTGCAACTCCGGTTATCAGGTACAAAACCACACCGATCCCCATCCCAGCAGTTAAAGAACCTGTAGCTTTGTACACCAAATCGAATTGTATTTACCAATTTACATGTAGGTGCGAGGCCATCTACATAGGTAGAACAGAGCGACAGTTACATAACAGGGTGTTGGAACACATTCCGAACTGGGTGGACAAGATACTACACACAGAAGATGGTAGCCTAGGCAGACCGACACACCGGAACAGTCCTGCTTCATCGGTCACGAGACACGTGCTCGAGAGTGGTCATGTGGTTGAAAGAGACAGTGCCTTCCGTATGTTGTTCAACACACACAGTAGTCGGTTGTTAAGGTTTGATGAAGCCATAGTGATCAACCTGCGTAAGCCGGCCTTGTGCAAGCAGAAAGACATGTTAGTCAGTTTAAAATTACTGTGGTAGACAATCGACATTACTGTGCAAATATGTGTATATTTCAGATTGAAGGATTTATCTAGTTATTTCACTTTACGTTGTGTGATTTCTGCAGTATGTACCTGACGAGATGCAGCGAAATATGCCAGGCAATAAATCATGCAATCTATTGTTTGTGTCTTCGTTATTCAAACTAACAACATTCTTCCACTTATAGAGAACAGATATGAACAACAGCACTCTTCTACTTACAGAGAATAGATTTGAACACTGCTGCCCCAGATCATTGGCAGTTCATCCATCAGCTGGGGAGGAGAATACAAACACCAGTAGTCATCACTACCATTTGCTCCCCAGACAAATAGACCAATGGAAATGTGTGAATATTTAATTCTTTGACTGCTCAGACCAAGAGACAAACAAAACTTTATACAAGATCAAATTCTTCTCTTGGAATATTCTGAGATGTCAAAAGGCACTCAAGTATCTCAGCATGGCTCTGGTCGCTGGTTCTCAAATATTGCTGCATGGCTCTGGTCGCTAGTTCTCAAATATTGCTGCATGGCTCTGGTCGCTGGTTCTCAAATATCTCTGCATGGCTCTGGTAGCTGGTTCTCAAATATTGCTGCATGGCTCTGCTCGCTGGTTCTCAAATATCTCCGCATGTCTCTGGTCGCTGGTTCTCAAATATCTCCGCATGGCTCTGGTAGCTGGTTTTCAAATATCGCCACATGGCTCTGGTCGCTGGTTCTCAAATATCTCCGCATGTCTCTGGTAGCTGGTTCTCAAATATTGCCGCATGGCTCTGGTCTCTGGTTTTCAAATATCGTCACATGGCTCTGGTCGCTGGTTCTCAAATATCTCTGCATGTCTCTGGTAGCTGGTTCTCAAATATTGCCGCATGGCTCTGGTCGCTGGTTTTCAAATATCGCTACATGGCTCTGGTCGCTGGTTCTCAAATATCTCCGCATGTCTCTGGTAGCTGGTTCTCAAATATTGCCGCATGGCTCTGGTAGCTGGTTCTCAAATATTGCCGCATGGCTGTGGTCGCTGGTTCTCAAATATCTCCGCATGGCTCTGGTTGCTGGTTCTCAAATATCTCCGCTTGGTTCTGGTAGCTGGTTCTCAAATATTGCTGCATGGCTCTGGTCGCTGATTCTCAAATATCTCAGCACCACTTTTTTCTCTGGTTCTAAAATATTTCTTCATGGCTCTGGTCGCTGGTTCTCAAATATCTCCGCACGGCTTTTTCTCTGGTTCTCAAATATTTCTTCATGGCTTTGGTCGCTGGTTCTCAAATATCTCCTCGCGGCTCTGGTCTCTGGTTCTCAAATATCTCTGCATGGCTCTGGTCACTGGTTCTCATATATTGCTGTGTGGCTCTGGTCGCTGGTTCAATCTCCTCCTCCCACAGCCTAGACTGTTGGCTCATTTGTTGTCAGGTAATTTTTGTTATCTGTAGATTAACGTTTCTTCAACTCCAGAAATTAATCCTGGATTGAACAGATCTGATGTAAAATTTAGCTGATATGTTGTAGGATTGAGAAAATGTGATGTAGGATTGAACAGATGTGATGTAGGATTGAGCAGATATGATGTAGGATTGAGCAGATGTAATGTAGGATTGACCAGATGTGATGTAGGATTGAGCAGATGTGATGCAGGATTGAGCAGGTGTGATGTAGGATTGAGCAGATGTGATGCAGGATTGAACAGAGTGGATCAGAGGCCATGATGTCAACCCCAGGCTCATGAAGATCTGATTTAACCGATCGTATAGAACATGTTTCACTAAATAAGAAAGCAATACTACACTTTTCCCAGCTCCTTTGGCAGTGCCTTGGATATCTAGCCCTCTCGGACAAGAGAAAAACTGAAGCATAGCAGGCCAAAAGGCAGCAAACTTTCAGAATTAGTAAAACCTACCCACGATGTTTACAGCACAGAGTTTGTGCACTGTGCTTGATTCTCCATGCATGATCTATGGGAAGAGACTGGAGCACTTATGGAGAAATCTGTGAGAAATTACAATGATCAATGACCAAAACCAAACTCCTCATCTTACATTAACTCACACCTCACAATAATTCACACATATTATCACACTATAGCTTACACTTCACAATAATTCACAAATCTCACCACACAATAACCCACAATGAACTCAACAATGGTTCTGTCAGGTTTGACATCAAACACAACCGCCCCTCCCCCCACTAACCACACAACCTACCTGCATGCTGTACCTCAAGGTCATGTGGAACAGCCATGATCCAATTCCAACAACTGAAACATAATGGACAAGTTATAAACATACTTTTCTCTTCACTAAACAACACTATTCTAAAGAAAACGTATACCTGACATAAAATAAACAAATAACCTATCACCCCAGGTTAGAGGTCAGCGTTTGGCTTATTTGTGTCATCATAATGCAGAAATTATATTAACTGTAATTAATTATATAAACTGGCATGGGCTTCATCCAACACTCGACTCCGTCAGACTGAGAGCAGAAATGATGCTTCTGTTATATTTCCCCAGTGACGTCCAAGTTAGCATGCCTCTCTGTTGTCCGTCTTTATGTTCTTAGTGATTTGTTTTTGTTGTCTCGATAAAGACAAAATGTGGATGTGTGTGTGAACTTTCAACTCCCAAGCTTCTCAGTCAGTGTGTCATCTCAAGAGCAGAAATGATGCTTCTGTTATATTTCCCCAGTGACGTCCAAGTTAGCATGCCTCTCTGTTGTCCGTCTTTATGTTCTTAGTGATTTGTTTTTGTTGTCTCGATAAAGACAAAATGTGGATGTGTGTGTGAACTTTCAATTCCCAAGCTTCTCAGTCAGTGTGTCATCTCAAGCATCCCTCCAGACTGGAACCACACTTAAATCCAAACAGAAGCATCCTTACATGTGTTCTTTCATCTGTGATTGTGTTTTCATTCACACAGCAGTTGTTCACAGATAGTTTTCAAAATATCTCCCTGTCAACTGTGAGTGTTCCAACTACTGGTGCTCTTGAAGATAACATCTTGGTACTTTAGATGTGCTTTACAGCACAATAAGATAACAGAAATAAAACCCTGAGCTGCACAAGGGATCAAACCTTGTCATTATTTATTTCTTACACTGTGGGGGTGGGTGTTGGAAAGCTTGCTATAGACAATGATTTCTACAGGGTGTCTAGTTGGCTGTGTACCCTAGCTAGATTTTAAAATTTTTTTTACACAAAAGTATTTCTAAGCACCTTATTTCTGCTACAAGACCCAGAAATATGAAGGCATCCCATACAGCAGCACTCATTTAACATTGGAGTTTAACATTCATACAGCAGCACTCATTTAACATTGGAGTTTAACATTCATACAGCAGCACTCATTTAACATTGGAGTGTTACATTCATACAGCAGCACTCATTTAACACTGGAGTTTTACATTCATACAGCAGCACTCATTTAACATTGGAGTGTAACATTCATACAGCAGCACTCATTTAACACTGGAGTTTTACATTCATACAGCAGTACTCATTTAACATTGGAGTTTTACATTCATACAGCAGCACTCATTTAACACTGGAGTTTAACATTCATACAGAAGCACTCATTTAACATTGGAGTTTAACATTCATACAGCAGCACTCATTTAACATTGAAGTTTTACATTCATACAGCAGCACTCATTTAACACTGGAGTTTAACATTCATACAGAAGCACTCATTTAACATTGGAGTTTAACATTCATACAGCAGCACTCATTTAACATTGGAGTTTTACATTCATACAGCAGCACTCATTTAACACTGGAGTTTAACATTCATACAGAAGCACTCATTTAACATTGGAGTTTAACATTCATACAGCAGCACTCATTTAACACTGGAGTTTAACATTCATACAGAAGCACTCATTTAACATTGGAGTTTTACATTCATACAGCAGCACTCATTTAACACTGGAGTTTAACATTCATACAGAAGCACTCATTTAACATTGCAGTTTAACATTCATACAGCAGCACTCATTTAACATTGGAGTTTTACATTCATACAGCAGCACTCATTTAACACTGGAGTTTAACATTCATACAGAACCACTCATTTAACATTGGAGTGTAACATTCATACAGCAGCACTCATTTAACATTGGAGTTTAACATTCATACAGCAGCACTCATTTAACATTGGAGTTTAACATTCATACAGCAGCACTCATTTAACACTGGAGTTTAACATTCATACAGCAGCACTCATTTAACACTGGAGTTTAACATTCATACAGAACCACTCATTTAACATTGGAGTGTAACATTCATACAGCAGCACTCATTTAACATTGGAGTTGAACATTCATACAGCAGCACTCATTTAACACTGGAGTTTAACATTCATACAGCAGCACTCATTTAACACTGGAGTTTAACATTCATACAGGAGCACTCATTTAACACTGGAGTTTTACATTCATACAGAAGCACTCATTTAACATTGGAGTTTAATATTCATACAGCAGCACTCATTTAACATTGGAGTTTAACATTCATACAGCAGCACTCATTTAACACTGGAGTATAACATTCATACAGCAGCACTCATTTAACACTGGAGTTTAACATTCATACAGAACCACTCATTTAACATTGGAGTGTAACATTCATACAGCAGCACTCATTTAACATTGGAGTTTAACATTCATACAGCAGCACTCATTTAACACTGGAGTTTAACATTCATACAGCAGCACTCATTTAACACTGGAGTTTAACATTCATACAGCAGCACTCATTTAACACTGGAGTTTAACATTCATACAGCAGCACTCATTTAACATTGGAGTTTAACATTCATACAGCAGCACTCATTTAACACTGGAGTTTAACATTCATACAGAACCACTCATTTAACATTGGAGTGTAACATTCATACAGCAGCACTCATTTAACATTGGAGTTTAACATTCATACAGAACCACTCATTTAACATTGGAGTTTAACATTCATACAGCAGCACTCATTTAACACTGGAGTTTAACATTCATACAGAACCACTCATTTAACATTGGAGTTTAACATTCATACAGCAGCACTCATTTAACATTGGAGTTTAACATTCATACAACAGCACTCATTTAACACTGGAGTTTAACATTCATACAGCAGCACTCATTTAACACTGGAGTTTAACATTCATACAGCAGCACTCATTTAACACTGGAGTTTAACATTCATACAGCAGCACTCATTTAACACTGGAGTTTTACATTCATACAGAAGCACTCATTTAACACTGGAGTTTTACATTCATACAGCAGCACTCATTTAACACTGGAGTTTTACATTCATACAGAAGCACTCATTTAACACTGGAGTTTTACATTCATACAGAAGCACTCATTTAACACTGGAGTTTAACATTCATACAGCAGCACTCATTTAACACTGGAGTTTTACATTCATACAGCAGCACTCATTTAACACTGGAGTTTAACATTCATACAGCAGCACTCATTTAACACTGGAGTTTTACATTCATACAGAAGCACTCATTTAACACTGGAGTTTTACATTCATACAGCAGCACTCATTTAACACTGGAGTTTTACATTCATACAGAAGCACTCATTTAACACTGGAGTTTAACATTCATACAGAACCACTCATTTAACATTGGAGTGTAACATTCATACAGCAGCACTCATTTAACATTGGAGTTTAACATTCATACAGAACCACTCATTTAACATTGGAGTTTAACATTCATACAGCAGCACTCATTTAACACTGGAGTTTAACATTCATACAGAAGCACTCATTTAACACTGGAGTTTAACATTTTAGGTTCAGTGCTAAGTTTAAACTTCCTTTGACTTCCACACATTTCCAAGTACTATGAAAGCTTCTCCTGCCTTTTGTATGCTTAAGTTAACATCAGTATTTGTTTCCCATGTTTGTCTACACTGCTTCCCAAACAGTTTATGATTCAGTGTCTTGAAGTGAGATTTCATCAAAGGAGATTGAATTGTTATTTGAACAGAGTAATCTCGTCTTTGTCTTTTCCCTATGCATAAACTGGCATCTGATTATGTGAGTGTGACAGGAGTGCAATTTTGTCGGCAAAGTCCAGATCATGAAGTTGCTTTGTTAGAGTCCATTGAATCTATTTCTGGTTGTATTGTTGTCTTCATAACCCAGACTATAGTCAGTAAGAAATATAGGCATGTAACCACAAGAAATAAGACAAAGAAAATGTAGGCATGTTTAAGTAGAAGAAGTAACTCAAGACATGGAAGTGTGTAGTAGTAGTAGGCCTCTTTCAGTCATGAAGGACTACAGAGTTGTGCTGCTACGGAGGTACCTAAAAGCACCACTGGTGACTGTAAAGTCCAAAGCGAGAGTGACAATCTCTGTCACAGTTTCCGCATCTGTAAGATGAGGTATAGATCCCACAGCAAGTGACTGCATTTTATGCCTGTGCCGTCTCTCCTCAGTTTGTTGGATCAGATTGTGCTCAAAGAGCACCAGTCCGTTTCGTACATCTCTTCTCCAGGAAGATCTGTTTGTTGCAACTCTTTCCCACGTGTCTGGATCTATGCCAAGGGTTTTCATATCTTGTTTACACACATCCCTATATCGCATTTGGGGTCTTACGGTTGGCCTCTTCCAAGTGGCTAGTTCTCCGTATAGGAGATCTTTGGGAATACGTTCAATCCTCCATTTGAGATATGTGGCCCAGCCACCAGAGGTTCTGCTTGAGGAGGGAGTGCACTGTGGTAATATCCGCTCTTTCAAGTACGTGTTTGTTTGTTTATGGTCTTTCTACGATATGCCCAGGATACGTCTCAGACATCTCATGTAGAAGGAATTCTACTTTCTTTCCTGTCATGGAAATGTGTAAGTAGAAGAACTAACTCAAGGCATGAAAGTAGAACAAATTACCTGACAATGCCAGGAAGCTGTAGATGAAGCGTTTCTCATGGTTTTCCTTGCATCCAAAATAAACCATCACCAGAGGAGCAAATATCATCACTGCATTAGACACTGTGTTCCCTGAAGATAGCAGAGGTGGCCAGAAATGATTACATCAAGGCTGGTAACTTCATTCACAAAATACAGTAGTGGTTACATCAAAGCTGGTAACATTCATTCACATGATACAGAAGTGGTTACATCAAAGCTGGTAACATTCATTAACAAAATACATAAATGGTTACATCAAAGCTGGTGACATTCATTCACAAAATACAGAAGTGGTTACATCAAAGCTGGTGACATTCATTCACAAGATACAGTAGTGGTTACATCAAAGCTGGTAACATTCATTCACAAAATACAGAAGTGGTTACATCAAAGCTGGTGACATTCATTCACAAGATACAGGAGTAGTTACATTAAAGCTGATAACACTCATTCACAAGATACTGAAGTGGTTACATCATGGTTGATAACACTCATTCACAAGATACTGAAGTGGTTACATCAAAGCTGGTGACATTCATTCACAAGATACAGGAGTAGTTACATTAAAGCTGATAACACTCATTCACAAGATACTGAAGTGGTTACATCATGGTTGATAACACTCATTCACAAGATACTGAAGTGGTTACATCAAAGCTGATAACACTCATTCACAAGATACTGAAGTGGTTACATCAAAGCTGATAACACTCATTCACAAGATACTGAAGTGGTTACATCAAAGCTGATAACACTCATTCACAAGATACTGAAGTGGTTACATCAAAGCTGATAACACTCATTCACAAGATACTGAAGTGGTTACATCAAAGCTGGTAACATTCATTCACAAGATACTGAAGTGGTTACATCAAAGCTGATAACACTCATTCACAAGATACTGAAGTGGTTACATCAAAGCTGATAACATTCATTCACAAGATACTGAAGTGGTTACATCAAAGCTGGTAACATTCATTCACAAGATACTGAAGTGGTTACATCAAAGCTGGTAACATTCATTCACAAGATACTGAAGTGGTTACATCAAAGCTGGTAACATTCATTCACAAGATACTGAAGTGGTTACATCAAAGCTGGTAATATTTATTCACAAGGTACAGAAGTGGTTACATCAAAGCTGGTAATATTTATTCACAAGGTACTGAAGTGGTTACATCAAAGCTGGTAACATTCATTCACAAGATACTGAAGTGGTTACATCAAAGCTGGTAACATTCATTCACAAGATACTGAAGTGGTTACATCAAAGCTGGTAACATTCATTCACAAGATACTGAAGTGGTTACATCAAAGCTGGTAACATTCATTCACAAGATACTGAAGTGGTTACATCAAAGCTGGTAACATTCATTCACAAGATACTGAAGTGGTTACATCAAAACTGGTAATATTTATTCACAAGATACAGAAGTGGTTACATCAAAGCTGGTAATATTTATTCACAAGGTACTGAAGTGGTTACATCAAAGCTGCTTTGTTTAACTCTTAGTTCTATCTTAATGTTTTCCAAGTATATGTGTGTATGTTTACATGTTTGTTTACGGTACTTGGTGGGGGAGATATATTAACCAGGGAGGACACTTGCCTTGCCTAATAGTCAGTTAAGTGATACAATTCTAGGCACCTAACCTGCTCCTTCCCACTCCTTGGGGATACCAAGACCAGCTACATATACTTTTCTAGGAACCATTTCCAGCTGTGCGCTTGTGTTATCTGGGGACTTTGTCTTTATTCAGCTTAACAGAGACATTTGTCCCGAGTTTGCTTGTTTGGATTGGGAGCACTGGGGATTTGAACCCGCACCCCTAAAACATCAGTGTGAGCGCTTACTTAATATACGAAAAGTTGAGACAGCTTGCATGGTATAGAATCACGTTAAAGTCAATTATTGACAGGTGTAGAGATACCTTACAGTCTTGTTTAGTCTTTCCTCTTCTACCCTGGGATGTAGAGATACCTTACAGTCTTGTTTAGTCTTTCCTCTTCTACCCTGGGATGTAGAGATACCTTACAGTCTTGTTTAGTCTGTCCTCTTCTACCCTGGGATGTAGAGATACCTTACAGTCTTGTTTAGTCTTTCCTCTTCTACCCTGGGATGTAGAGGTACCTTACAGTCTTGTTTAGTCTTTCCTCTTCTACCCTGGGATGTAGAGATACCTTACAGTCTTGTTTAGTCTTTCCTCTTCTACCCTGGGATGTAGAGGATACCTTACAGTCTTGTTTAGTCTTTCCTCTTCTACCCTGGGATGTAGAGATACCTTACAGTCTTGTTTAGTCTTTCCTCTTCTACCCTGGGATGTAGAGATACCTTACAGTCTTGTTTAGTCTTTCCTCTTCTACCCTGGGATGTAGAGGTACCTTACAGTCTTTCCTCTTCTACCCTGGGATGTAGAGGTACCTTACAGTCTTGTTTAGTCTTTCCTCTTCTACCCTGGGATGTAGAGGTACCTTACAGTCTTGTTTAGTCTTTCCTCTTCTACCCTGGGATGTAGAGGTACCTTACAGTCTTGTTTAGTCTTTCCTCTTCTACCCTGGGATGTAGAGGTACCTTACAGTCTTGTTTAGTCTTTCCTCTTCTACCCTGGGATGTAGAGATACCTTACAGTCTTGTTTAGTCTTTCCTCTTCTACCCTGGGATGTAGAGGTACCTTACAGTCTTTCCTCTTCTACCCTGGGATGTAGAGGTACCTTACAGTCTTGTTTAGTCTTTCCTCTTCTACCCTGGGATGTAGAGGTACCTTACAGTCTTGTTTAGTCTTTCCTCTTCTACCCTGGGATGTAGAGGTACCTTACAGTCTTGTTTAGTCTTTCCTCTTCTACCCTGGGATGTAGAGGATACCTTACAGTCTTGTTTAGTCTTTCCTCTTCTACCCTGGGATGTAGAGGTACCTTACAGTCTTGTTTAGTCTTTCCTCTTCTACCCTGGGATGTAGAGGTACCTTACAGTCTTGTTTAGTCTTTCCTCTTCTACCCTGGGATGTAGAGGTACCTTACAGTCTTGTTTAGTCTTTCCTCTTCTACCCTGGGATGTAGAGGATACCTTACAGTCTTGTTTAGTCTTTCCTCTTCTACCCTGGGGTGTAAAGGTACCTTACAGTCTTTCCTCTTCTACCCTGGGATGTAGAGGTACCTTACAGTCTTGTTTAGTCTTTCCTCTTCTACCCTGGGATGTAGAGGTACCTTACAGTCTTGTTTAGTCTTTCCTCTTCTACCCTGGGATGTAGAGGTACCTTACAGTCTTGTTTAGTCTTTCCTCTTCTACCCTGGGATGTAGAGGTACCTTACAGTCTTGTTTAGTCTTTCCTCTTCTACCCTGGGATGTAGAGGTACCTTACAGTCTTGTTTAGTCTTTCCTCTTCTACCCTGGGATGTAGAGGTACCTTACAGTCTTGTTTAGTCTTTCCTCTTCTACCCTGGGATGTAGAGGATACCTTACAGTCTTGTTTAGTCTTTCCTCTTCTACCCTGGGATGTAGAGGTACCTTACAGTCTTGTTTAGTCTTTCCTCTTCTACCCTGGGATGTAGAGGTACCTTACAGTCTTGTTTAGTCTTTCCTCTTCTACCCTGGGATGTAGAGATACCTTACAGTCTTGTTTAGTCTTTCCTCTTCTACCCTGGGATGTAGAGGTACCTTACAGTCTTGTTTAGTCTTTCCTCTTCTACCCTGGGATGTAGAGGTACCTTACAGTCTTGTTTAGTCTTTCCTCTTCTACCCTGGGATGTAGAGGTACCTTACAGTCTTGTTTAGTCTTCTCTTCTACCCTGGGATGTAGAGGTACCTTACAGTCTTGTTTAGTCTTTCCTCTTCTACCCTGGGATGTAGAGGTACCTTACAGTCTTGTTTAGTCTTTCCTCTTCTACCCTGGGATGTAGAGGTACCTTACAGTCTTGTTTAGTCTTTCCTCTTCTACCCTGGGATGTAGAGGTACCTTACAGTCTTGTTTAGTCTTTCCTCTTCTACCCTGGGATGTAGAGGTACCTTACAGTCTTGTTTAGTCTTTCCTCTTCTACCCTGGGATGTAGAGGTACCTTACAGTCTTGTTTAGTCTGTCCTCTTCTACCCTGGGATGTAGAGGTACCTTACAGTCTTGTTTAGTCTTTCCTCTTCTACCCTGGGATGTAGAGGTACCTTACAGTCTTGTTTAGTCTTTCCTCTTCTACCCTGGGATGTAGAGGTACCTTACAGTCTTGTTTAGTCTGTCCTCTTCTACCCTGGGATGTAGAGATACCTTACAGTCTTGTTTAGTCTTTCCTCTTCTACCCTGGGATGTAGAGATACCTTACAGTCTTGTTTAGTCTTTCCTCTTCTACCCTGGGATGTAGAGGTACCTTACAGTCTTGTTTAGTCTTTCCTCTTCTACCCTGGGATGTAGAGGTACCTTACAGTCTTGTTTAGTCTTTCCTCTTCTACCCTGGGATGTAGAGGATACCTTACAGTCTTGTTTAGTCTTTCCTCTTCTACCCTGGGATGTAGAGGTACCTTACAGTCTTGTTTAGTCTTTCCTCTTCTACCCTGGGATGTAGAGGTACCTTACAGTCTTGTTTAGTCTTTCCTCTTCTACCCTGGGATGTAGAGGTACCTTACAGTCTTGTTTAGTCTTTCCTCTTCTACCCTGGGATGTAGAGGTACCTTACAGTCTTGTTTAGTCTTTCCTCTTCTACCCTGGGATGTAGAGATACCTTACAGTCTTGTTTAGTCTTTCCTCTTCTACCCTGGGATGTAGAGGTACCTTACAGTCTTGTTTAGTCTTTCCTCTTCTACCCTGGGATGTAGAGGTACCTTACAGTCTTGTTTAGTCTGTCCTCTTCTACCCTGGGATGTAGAGATACCTTACAGTCTTGTTTAGTCTTTCCTCTTCTACCCTGGGATGTAGAGATACCTTACAGTCTTGTTTAGTCTTTCCTCTTCTACCCTGGGATGTAGAGGTACCTTACAGTCTTGTTTAGTCTTTCCTCTTCTACCCTGGGATGTAGAGGTACCTTACAGTCTTGTTTAGTCTTTCCTCTTCTACCCTGGGATGTAGAGGTACCTTACAGTCTTGTTTAGTCTTTCCTCTTCTACCCTGGGATGTAGAGGTACCTTACAGTCTTGTTTAGTCTTTCCTCTTCTACCCTGGGATGTAGAGGTACCTTACAGTCTTGTTTAGTCTTTCCTCTTCTACCCTGGGATGTAGAGGTACCTTACAGTCTTGTTTAGTCTTTCCTCTTCTACCCTGGGATGTAGAGGTACCTTACAGTCTTGTTTAGTCTTTCCTCTTCTACCCTGGGATGTAGAGGTACCTTACAGTCTTGTTTAGTCTTTCCTCTTCTACCCTGGGATGTAGAGGTACCTTACAGTCTTGTTTAGTCTGTCCTCTTCTACCCTGGGATGTAGAGGTACCTTACAGTCTTATTTAGTCTTTCCTCTTCTACCCTGGGATGTAGAGGTACCTTACAGTCTTGTTTAGTCTTTCCTCTTCTACCCTGGGATGTAGAGGTACCTTACAGTCTTGTTTAGTCTTTCCTCTTCTACCCTGGGATGTAGAGGTACCTTACAGTCTTGTTTAGTCTGTCCTCTTCTACCCTGGGATGTAGAGGTACCTTACAGTCTTATTTAGTCTTTTCTCTTCTACCCTGGATGTTACAGTCTTGTTTAGTCTTTCCTCTTCTACCCTGGTGTTTGAGATACTTTACAGTTGTATTTAAAACTACAAGTGTCAAATCCTGGAGAGTGAATTATTGTTATCCTGATATACTCTGTACTATAGATGAGACACCAGAGATTTAATTGTTATCCTGATATACTTTGTACTATAGAAGAGACAGCAGAGATTGAATTATTATCCTGATAGACTTTGTACTATAGATGAGACAGCAGAGATTGAATTATTGTTATCCTGATAGACGCTGTACTATAGAAGAGACAAAAAAGAGTGAATTATTTTTATCCTGATATACTGTGTACTATAGAATGATATAGTGGAGACACCAGCGAGTTAATTATTGTTATCCTAATATTGTCTATATTTTAGAATGGTATACTGGAGACAACAGGGAATGAATAATTGTTATCATGATATTTACTAGACTTCAGAATATACCATGATAATAATACTACACTGAGACCAGTTGCAGTAAGAAGTGTGACTGTATGCTGAACACAGTCTATAATGACATAATGATGACAAGTATGTAAATGTAATAGTAATCATAATGCCTAGCAATGGCTGGTCCCAGCAGTGATACTGCTGTCACAACTGATACACGGACAGCCTGTTACTTCGCTGTTTAGTTTAACTTTTAAGTAACACACCACTGGCAGTAGTAATAGTATTATATAAATTAACTGTGTACTATTATGCCTTGTTTTTTAAGCACTGTAAATAAACAAAGAAGAAACTATTGTATGTCAAGACGGCGGTAAGGGCGACAGAATACTCAGATACTAACTAAACTACAATTGTTTATATTTGAATATAAATATATATCAGTTATTACGGGACATGTCAGGCCTATAAGTCAGCACGTAAATACATTTACAAGTATTGAAATGATTGGCACTCATAGAAGTAGACTAGAAGTAAGGAAACATTCACAAGTGAAGTGCTTCTCCTTTGGATCTCTGTAAATACTTAAATACTATTTATATTATACACTTTATTTTAGTATTTTGATGAGACTGTTGTGTGACAGTATAGTGAGTTATTATTTATAGCACGAGAAAGGCGCCAGCATCGAGTTCTGGTACTAAACAACTTACAGAATTCAGCCACATAGTAACTGACAACATAGTTCTCCTCGCACCAGTCGATGGTGGCCGTTGGCCTGCCCCAGTAGCCTTCCAGTGGAGCCATGAATGTACTAGGACCTGGCTAGCTTGCCTGTCTCCCAGCAGCTACCTGACCCTGACCTACCTGGCGGAAGTGTACACCTTCTACAGGTGTCGCTTACAGGTTGAACAATTACACCTGTATTAGGTCAGAGGTCGTGAGGGTCCAGGGAGTTTTATTATATCAGTGTTATAGTTAGTCGGCAGATCATCCTCATTGCACATCGAACCATTCAGTCCATAAGTGCTCGGATACCCTCCTCAGCAAATCCCGCAGCGTGTAGCGGCTAACGACGCCAGTTCTGTGTTGGTTTATCAATCTTCTTTGGCTTCCCGCGTAGTGTTCTGTTCTTGTTTCGCCAGTTCACAAATAAACACACATAGTATTGTTTGGCGCTCACAGCAGGAGAAGAAGGAAGTACAGATTACAGGACGCACTAGACAACATACAATTTGAAAGCCATTAGTTACCGAACGGGATTCGAACCTGTCACCTCCAAATGACGACGGTGCCTCGCTGCTCTGTTTATTTGTGTACTGTCTTGGTGGCCTCAAAGGGTTCCCCAACTGATTGTTTGGCCACAGTGTTATAGTTATAAGACAGTGTTATGAAACATTCACCACACTTAAGACACGAGACATTCACCACACTTAAGACACGAGACATTCACCACACTTAAGACACGAGACATTCACCACACTTAAGACACGAGACATTCACCACACTTAAGACACGAGACATTCACCACACTTAAGACACGAGACATTCACCACACTTAAGACACGAGACATTCACCACACTTAAGACACGAGACATTCACCACACTTAAGACACGAGATATTCACCACACTTAAGACACGAGATATTCACGACACTTAAGACACGAGATATTCACCACACTTAAGACACGAGATATTCACCACACTTAAGACACGAGATATTCACGACACTTAAGACACGAGATATTCACCACACTTAAGACACGAGATATTCACCACACTTAAGACACGAGATATTCACGACACTTAAGACACGAGATATTCACCACACTTAAGACACGAGATATTCACCACACTTAAGAAACGAGATATTCACCACACTTAAGACACGAGATATTCACCACACTTAAGACACGAGATATTCACCACACTTAAGACACGAGATATTCACCACACTTAAGACACGAGATATTCACCACACACTTTTCTTCTGCGTGTGCGACAACGTTTGCTATGCATGGTACATGGCATCCATTGTTGTACGTAGGTCGCTTTCTAGCCTCATGTCATTAGGCCAACATCTTCCGACTTTGACGGTTGAAGTTTCTGTTCTGTAATCCCAAAAATATCAGGTTGTGCATCATAAGTGATAGGTCGTGTGCTTGTGTTTCTGTCGTTGTTTATCTGTGTTGTCATTGATAAAGATTCTTAGAATCGAAACGTCTGTGTGTCTATTGTATGCGTTCGTGTGTATTTTATCTTATTTTATTATTCATTTGTATTATATTTATTGAGTGCTTCTGATTTCGGATTTTTCACCTGTATTTCGCGACACGTGGATCTCCTTGTAAGGTATGTGCAACGTTTGTTAATGTTTAGTTCGTTTTTTCTCGCAGGAATTTAAAATACCTATTTGTTTCCATTTCATATTGTTATATCCTGCTGCAGCCGCTGCTTTTTCTCTCTATCCCATATACAGGTTGCCTTTCTTGGTTGTTGGGCTCTGTCAGCCCACATTTTCTGTCGGGCTTTGTTGTCCTAGCCTTTTTTTTTTCTTTCATACAAGAACATCCACTACAAACAGTACGGCAACAATACACGAAACAATATCTACCTTACACAACAACATTGACAAACAGCACACACTTGTCCTGGTTGTAACGGACTCACAGAGCATGCTGAGAAGGGTGAAAGCAGGTTAACTTCGTGCAGGGTGGTATTCTTCCATTCAGAAATCAAAGATACGGTGCCACTGTTGGATTTTATCCCCAGGACATGCCGGTGTGGCGGGAAACCAGTAAGCGGACAGATTGGCTGGGTCTGCACCGTTGGGAGGGGTATGGCATGATAAGGTAGATGTGATCAGAATCCTTCGGGATCATGCGTATAGTGGGGAGAAACTTCGGGATCATGCGTATAGTGTGGAGAAACTTCGGGATCATGCGTATAGTGTGGAGAAACTTCGGGATCATGCATATAGTGTGGAGAAACTTCGAGATAATGCGTATAGTGTGGAGAAACTTCGGGATCATGTGTATAGTGTGGAGAAACTTCGGGATCATGCTTATAGTGTGGAGAAACTTCGGGATCATGCGTATAGTGTGGAGAAACTTCGGGATCATGCATATAGTGTGGAGAAACTTCGGGATAATGCGTATAGTGTGGAGAAACTTCGGGATCATGCGTATAGTGTGGAGAAACTTCGGGATCATGTGTATAGTGTGGAGAAACTTCGGGATCATGTGTATAGTGTGGAGAAACTTCGGGATCATGCGTATAGTGTGGAGAAACTTCGGGATCATGTGTATAGTGTGGAGAAACTTCGGGATCATGCGTATAGTGTGGAGAAACTTCGGGATCATGCGTATAGTGTGGAGAAACTTCGGGATCATGTGTATAGTGTGGAGAAACTTCGGGATCATGTGTATAGTGTGGAGAAACTTCGGGATCATGCGTATAGTGTGGAGAAACTTCGGGATCATGCGTATAGTGTGGAGAAACTTCGGGATCATGCGTATAGTGTGGAGAAACTTCGGGATCATGTGTATAGTGTGGAGAAACTTCGGGATCATGTGTATAGTGTGGAGAAACTTCGGGATCATGCGTATAGTGTGGAGAAACTTCGGGATCATGCGTATAGTGTGGAGAAACTTCGGGATCATGTGTATAGTGTGGAGAAACTTCGGGATCATGTGTATAGTGTGGAGAAACTTCGGGATCATGTGTATAGTGTGGAGAAACTTCGGGATCATGCGTATAGTGGGGAGAAACTTCGGGATCATGCGTATAGTGGGGAGAAACTTCGGGATCATGCGTACAGTGGGGAGAAACTTCGGGATCATGCGTACAGTGGGGAGAAACTTCGGGATCATGTGTATGGTGTGGAGAAACTTCGGGATCATGTGTATAGTGTGGAGAAACTTCGGGATCATGAGTATAGTGGGGTCATGTGTACAGTGTGGAGAAACTTCGGGATCATGTGTATAGTGTGGAGAAACTTCGGGATCATGTTATAGTGTGGAGAAACTTCGGGATCATGCGTATAGTGGAGAAACTTCGGGATCATGCGTATAGTGTGGAGAAACTTCGGGATCATGCGTATAGTGTGGAGAAACTTCGGGATCATGCATATAGTGTGGAGAAACTTCGGGATAATGCGTATAGTGTGGAGAAACTTCGGGATCATGCGTATAGTGTGGAGAAACTTCGGGATCATGTGTATAGTGTGGAGAAACTTCGGGATCATGTGTATAGTGTGGAGAAACTTCGGAGATCATGCGTATAGTAGTGGAGAAACTTCGGGATCATGTGTATAGTGTGGAGAAACTTCGGGATCATGCGTATAGTGTGGAGAAACTTCGGGATCATGCGTATAGTGTGGAGAAACTTCGGGATCATGTGTATAGTGTGGAGAAACTTCGGGATCATGCGTATAGTGTGGAGAAACTTCGGGATCATGCGTATAGTGTGGAGAAACTTCGGGATCATGCGTATAGTGTGGAGAAACTTCGGGATCATGCGTATAGTGTGGAGAAACTTCGGGATCATGTGTATAGTGTGGAGAAACTTCGGGATCATGTGTATAGTGTGGAGAAACTTCGGGATCATGCGTATAGTGTGGAGAAACTTCGGGATCATGCGTATAGTGTGGAGAAACTTCGGGATCATGTGTATAGTGTGGAGAAACTTCGGGATCATGTGTATAGTGTGGAGAAACTTCGGGATCATGTGTATAGTGTGGAGAAACTTCGGGATCATGCGTATAGTGGGGAGAAACTTCGGGATCATGCGTATAGTGGGGAGAAACTTCGGGATCATGCGTACAGTGGGGAGAAACTTCGGGATCATGCGTACAGTGGGGAGAAACTTCGGGATCATGTGTATGGTGTGGAGAAACTTCGGGATCATGTGTATAGTGTGGAGAAACTTCGGGATCATGAGTATAGTGGGGTCATGTGTACAGTGTGGAGAAACTTCGGGATCATGTGTATAGTGTGGAGAAACTTCGGGATCATGTTATAGTGTGGAGAAATTTCGGGATCATGCGTATAGTGGAGAAACTTCGGGATCATGTGTATAGTGTGGAGAAAATTCAGGATCGTGTGTATAGTGTGGAGAAACTTCGGGATCATGCGTATAGTGGGGAGAAACTTCGGGATCATGTGTATAGTGGTGAGAAACTTTGGGATCATGCGTATAGTGTGGAGAAACTTCGGGATCATGTGTATAGTGTGGAGAAACTTCGGGATCATGTGTATAGTGTGGAGAAAATTCAGGATCATGTGTATAGTGTGGAGAAACTTCGGGATCATGCGTATAGTGTGGAGAAACTCATGTGTATAGTGGGGTCATGTGTACAGTGTATAGTGTGGAGAAACAGATAGATCATCACTATCTGGGTAGAATGGTGTGGCATGGATTGATCAGCGTTTCTGGCCGACGCTCACAGGAAAACAACTCACAACTCACAGGAATTGGGCAAACGGACACTGAAACGGAAACTGGTACCATTAGTATTACTGGCTGTCGAAGACAGATGAGGACGGAGCACGTATGTGAATCTCTATCTCTTCCTCTCTCTCTCTCTCTCTCTCTCTCTCTCTCTCTCTCTCTCTCTCTCTCTCTCTCTCTCTCTCTCTCTCTCTCTCTCTCTCTCTTTGTTCGTTTGTTCGCTCGTTCTAGTCCTCTTTCTCTGCCTCTCTCTCACTCCCTCTCTCTTCCTCTCACTCCCATCTCTCTCCCCCTCTCTCCCCTTTACAGCTTCTCTCTCTTCTTCTGTCTTCTCCTCTCTGTTCCGTCTCTCCCCGTCTCCAGCTCTTTTCTCCTCTCCATCTCTCTGACGTCTGATGTATCATTGTTGTGCACCATAGATACACTTCCAGTCTAATGTGTCATTCTTGTATATCATACAGTAGATTCACTGAAGTTTGGTCTATCATGTTTGTATATCAGACAGTAGATTCACTGAAGTCTGGTCTATCATGTTTGTATATCATACAGTAGATTCACTGAAGTCTGGTCTATCATGTTTGTATATCAGACAGTAGATTCACTGAAGTCTGGTCTATCATGTTTGTATATCATACAGTAGATTCACCGAAGTCTGGTCTATCATGTTTGTATATCAAGAACAGATCCGCTAGATGTCCACGCCATGAAAGAGTCCAACAGACAACAGATGACACGAGCTCGCGAACCTGGAGTAGTTATGATAATGAGGTCTGGTTACCGGCCTGTCTAACTACCCTCGGGCTAGTCAGGGCTGGTGACAGCGGCGCAACCAGCTTTTAGCGTTAGGGAGAGCGAACATATGAAACGGCGCCATGACATATATGAAACGGTACCATGACACATATAAAACGACGCCATGGCACATATAGAATAGTACCATGTCTCATATAAAACAGTACCATGACACATATAAAAACGGCGCTATGACACTTGTAAAACATTACGATGACACATAAAACAGTATCATGATTCATAATTGTTCTCCGATGTAATTAAATTACTGCTTGGATCTGCGACTGCTGTTGTATATGTAGTGGTACTGTTGGGATCTGCGTCTGCTGTTGTATATGTAGTGGTACTGTTGGGATCTGCGTCTGCTGTTGCATGTGTAGTGGTAATGCTGGGATCTGCTTCTGCTGTTGCAAATGTAGTGGTACTGCTGGGATCTGCTTCTGCTGTTGCAAATGTAGTGGTACTGCTGGGATCTGCTTCTGCTGTTGTATATGTAGTGGTAATGTTGGGATCTGCGTCTGCTGTTGTATATGTAGTGGTGCTGTTGGGATCTGCGTCTGCTGTTGTATATGTAGTGGTACTGTTGGGATCTGCGACTGCTGTTGTATATGTAGTGGTACTGTTGGGATCTGCGTCTGCTGTTGTATATGTAGTGGTACTGTTGGGATCTGCGTCTGCTGTTGTATATGTAGTGGTGCTGTTGGGATCTGCGTCTGCTGTTGTATATGTAGTGGTACTGTTGGGATCTGCGACTGCTGTTGTATATGTAGTGGTACTGTTGGGATCTGCGTCTGCTGTTGTATATGTAGTGGTACTGTTGGGATCTGCGTCTGCTGTTGCAAATGTAGTGGTACTGCTGGGATCTGCGTCTGCTGTTGCAAATGTAGTGGTACTGCTGGGATCTGCGTCTGCTGTTGCAAATGTAGTGGTACTGCTGGGATCTGCGTCTGCTGTTGCAAATGTAGTGGTACTGCTGGGATCTGCGTCTGCTGTTGCAAATGTAGTGGTACTGCTGGGATCTGCTTCTGCTGTTGCAAATGTAGTGGTACTGCTGGGATCTGCTTCTGCTGTTGCAAATGTAGTGGTACTGCTGGGATCTGCTTCTGCTGTTGCAAATGTAGTGGTACTGCTGGGATCTGCTTCTGCTGTTGCAAATGTAGTGGTACTGCTGGGATCTGCTTCTGCTGTTGCAAATGTAGTGGTACTGCTGGGATCTGCTTCTGCTGTTGCAAATGTAGTGGTACTGCTGGGATCTGCTTCTGCTGTTGCATATGTAGTGGTACTGCTGTGAACGCCACAGCTTCACTGGTCTCCTCCGGCTCTGATTTTATCTTCCCGGCTGCAGAGATTGCGTGTCTCTGCGCGCCATTTGTAATGCGAGCCATCCTCTGTACTATCAATTGGCGATAATACTTCTCGATAGAACGGCGAGTCGTGAAAGAACACATAAAACGACGCATGGAATGGCTTTCATCACACATGTAAACTAGGCGCCACTTTTCAAAAACAAGGCACAGGAGGAGAAGCAGATGTCCCTGCATCCATCCGTACTACGCCACTGGCTGGCCGTCAAAGCTAACCTCTCTGTCATTGACACTTGTGAATGAATATTCCCTGATCTTCCTCCGGGAGGGGTTGGGGGGGGGGGCGATGGGGGTAAATAACGTCCCAGTATTGTGTAGTTGATGTCCGCATGTGCATATCAGCGCTTATTTGACTGAGCGCACGTGTCGCGAGCAATCCAACAGCCACAAGTAACGTTAATTTGATAATGACGCTAGCATTCAAGTATCCCGTTGGTTAATGATTCTGACTCATTCCGTGCCCCGTCGGGGCATGGGGCAGCTTATTGGGCGCAATCAGGGCACCAGGCGTTTACTGATGAGCCAGTGGGAGATAGTTTACACTGATACTAGCGGACGAAGATCACAGAAAGATAATCATCGAGATAATAGGACTGACTCAGATATATCTACCTCGGTTGTCGTTCCTGGCAGGGAGATAAATCAGATTCTGTTGTTGTCGTGGCACACGTTTCCATGGTTTGTTTGAGTGATTTCTGAAAACAAATGCTCTCTCTGCAGGTTATCGCAGGTAATTATTCACTTGGGCAGTCACTATTTTGGATGAGAGCTTCTAAAATAGTCGGCGGGAATACTTGAGTGTCTTCTTTATGGGACGTAACCAAAATGTGACAATATTTATGAATGTTATAGCCCTTGGCATATGAAGACTTGTTTTTCTGACTTCTTTCATTTTGGACTATTTGCTAATTTATTAAATATGTTAGCTAGTTTATTAGTCAGTTAGCTAGCTAGTTAATTACATAGTTAGCTGGATAACTAGCTAGTTAGTTACATATTTAGCTAATTATGTAGTTAGAAAGTAAGGTAGTTAGCTAGTTAGTTATTTGGGGAAGTTAGCTAGCTAATATGGTAAGTTAATTAGTTAGCTGGTTAGTTATTTGGAGAAGTTAATTAGCTTGCTAGTTAGCTAGCTAGCTAGTTAGTTAGCTAGTTAGTTATTTAGGTAAGTTAATTAGCTTGTTAGTTTGTTAGGTAAGTTAGTTAGCTAGTAAGCAGGAAATGTAAGCCAGTTACTTAGTTATTAAGTTAGTTACCTAGCGAGTTAGTTGGATAGCTAACTAGTTAATTAGCTAGTTAGCCAGTTGGTGGCACGAGAGCGTCAGTCTGGTTGATTTCACGTCCGCTCCCCACAGCAGCGAAGACTGCAGTTGACGAAATGTCTGTGATCTTCTAAACTACGTCTACTCCATGCACACTGTCCTTGGCGTCTCTTCACAGAACTGCCAGCGTTCCCGTGTGATCACATTCAGGGACACCAACAGAACCATGCACGCTGAGACATTTACACAGTCCGGTGGTGCATGATTTAACGGTGGCCATACAGTAGAAGGAAGAAACAAACAGCTTATTATGACCTCACAAAGCCAGATGTTGGACATACTACGGGACATCGATCAACCCGGTGTCTCTCATGGCTGTCCCTGGACAGGGATATCATCTGCACAGACCTACCTCCAGACCCTGCATCTAATGTCGGCCAGATGTCAGACGGACAGAATGTCAGCTCTCCAAGGACTAGACGATCGCCCACTGTATGCTCTCAGTATCGGGCGCTGCCCAGACTTTTCGCACCTTTGCTGCCATTCTGACAGACCAAATGTTTGGCCTCAGCTAAGTCAGAGCTTTGACATGAACTTGCTTTTCACAAAACAGTTTTATCAGCCTCTGTTTGAAGCAGCATCTTGCCCTGGAGTTAGACCAGACTTGCGTGCCGTGTCCTCTACTTACAGCGGTTCCCAGAATGTTCATATAGATTCATACTATTCAGTATCTTCCCGGGACATGTGGGCTTCATGCCTGGGTAAACCGTACTCCAAGGACACAGCCAAGGCCAGAACTGACCAGAAGAAGCACCATGGGGTTCTGACAAAGCAGCTTTCTGTTACAAAATCCGAGCATGTCGCCACAAAACTGAATTCACATCAAGGCGATGTTACTGATGCAGGGAATATCACAGCAAGGACATCGCCACTTCTGCAAGTCAAATCTCTCTCCACGGAACACAGCAGAGCTCACACTTCATATGCTAGTAGACCTGTGCCACGAGACAAGAGCCACAGCGAAGTGGAGCTGCAGACACCACCAGGCGAGAGTCTGTGCGAACGTAGGGCAGAAGAAACGATCTCACAAGAGTCAGAAGACACCGGGTTAAAAAGGCCCAGAAGCAGGTAGGACTTTTGTTTCATAAGGGTCAGGTAGGAGTTAACTGTACTAATACTAGATACTGAATGTAAGAATCTAGGTCACGACAGTGGGAACATCTCTGCACATGCTCTGTTCCCCTCTATAAAACACATCACGCACATCCATGCTGATAATTCCTGTAGTAGTTTGATTAAATGTCAGCCTGGTCTTTCCTCTACTATCAGGGAATCGTCCAGACCTTTTACTCACTCCCTTCGGGGCCATTCTTTCGAGAGATGGAGACACCGTCTGCCCAAACTCCACTCACCCAGAACATCACTGTTATCATATGGTCAGTTGTCTGCCTACAGGGGCAGGGGCATCTCAGTACCCCACACACCTGCATGCCCCGGGCAGAACATTCATGATATGCCCGAGGTCTCCATCCTGTCGGATAGCCACCCCCACCCTCCCACCCTCCTCCACCACCTCCGAGACTATAGTAGATCGCTACAGCAATCGAAGGACTCCACATGGTCAGTGATACTGCGTGTTTGTGGACAGCGATAGTGTGTGTTTGTGGTCAGTGATACTGCGTGTTTGTGGACAGCGATAGTGTGTGTTTGTGGTCAGTGATACTGCGTGTTTGTGGACAACGATAGTGTGTGTTTGTGGTCAGTGATACTGCGTGTTTGTGGACAGCGATAGTGTGTGTTTGTGGTCAGTGATACTGCGTGTTTGTGGACAGCGATAGTGTGTGTTTGTGGTCAGTGATACTGCGTGTTTGTGGACAGCGATAGTGTGTGTTTGTGGTCAGTGATACTGCGTGTTTGTGGACAGCGATAGTGTGTGTTTGTGGTCAGTGATACTGCGTGTTTGTGGACAGCGATAGTGTGTGTTTGTGGTCAGTGATACTGCGTGTTTGTGGACAACGATAGTGTGTGTTTGTGGTCAGTGATACTGCGTGTTTGTGGACAGCGATAGTGTGTGTTTGTGGTCAGTGATACTGCGTGTTTGTGGACAACGATAGTGTGTGTTTGTGGTCAGTGATACTGCGTGTTTGTGGACAGCGATAGTGTGTGTTTCCAATAAGGCAACCAGTCAGCCAACCACCCATCTAATTGACCAATTAACCAACCACCCATCTAATTGACCAATCAGCCAACCACCCATCTAATTGATCAATCAGCCAACCACCCACCTAACTGATCAATCAGCCAACCACCCACCTAACTGATCAATCAGTCAACCAATTAGACACCCATCCACTAGCAACCAAGCAACCAGACAACGAACCAAAAAAAAAAAAAAAAAAACAATCAAACAAACCAATCAATCAAGCAATCAGTCAACCCAGTAACCAGCCTGCCAGTCCAGCGACCAATAAACCAACCACTCGACTATAATTGGATTACGGTGAATGAGATAAAAGACAGGAAAGAGACGAGGTGCGACTGGCTTGTACTGCTCATTCAGTGATGTATGTGGTTCAGGAATGATAAAACACTAACAGATACACTAATTTAGGCACTTCAGATTAGCAGTTCAGTATCAATCAATCAGTCATGTGCCATGCCGATAAGCGCACGCGGTCATATTTCGCCATATCACTCGATCACTAGAGTCGTGGATCAGCTCCGTGTTTCTGTCTCGACTATGCCACGTGGCCAAGCCATCCAGGTATTTACTTCTCGGTCTTCCCCTTGGTCTCTTCTCTTCGATCTTTCCAGTTGTCACCAAGTTCTCAAATTCATTTCTTCTCATAACAGCTTGTATGTATATATGGTTGATCATTAATCTGTCGCCAGCTTGTGTGTGTGTGTGTGTGTGTGTGCGTGTGTGTGCGCGCGCGCTCGAACGTGAGTGTGGGTGTGTGCCCGTGCCGATGACACCTTTGTAGCCATACATGGGAAAGCTTTAGCCTTTAAGAAAACTGCAGGCTTCCGGTGTAAATTATGAGCAAGTCCCACAATCCGGGGTGGGCCACTTCTGTTCAGGGTGGAATGCAAACAATTACAATTAATCTATGTGATGCATTCGGCTTATAAGAGTAATTAACCAGGATTAACATATTATGTGAGTGGTCACGACAGCTCGTGCAGGACCTCACATGGCTGCAAAAATGGTACCCACGGCATCGGCAACCTGTGGCCATCAACATTGCCGGAGGTGATGTTCTGTCTGTGGCTGGCCGACTGTGACATTTGGTGTGCCACATCTGTTCACATCAGTTGTATTTAGTTTTTAGTTGTCTAATTAGTTGACTTAGTTGAGCTGTAAATAAAAAGATGTAAACTGCTACGAGAAAAAGAGATGTGCTACACAGAACCTGTACTGTTGTATGAATGTGAAGCGTCGGCAAGACAATTAGCAGACAAGCTGAAAAACATCTGATGGCTGTGGAAATGTGGTTTCTGGGGAAAATGCAAAAAATACTATGGAAAGACATAAAAACCAACGACCAAGTCCTACAAGAAACAAATGAAAATCATAAACTGATTAGAGAAATTAGACGTAGACAATCAAAATTTTGTGGACATGTTAAGAGAAGAAATAAATTGGAGAACTTGGTAACAACTGGCAAGATCAAGGGGAAGAGAACAAGAGGAAGATAGAGAAGTAAATACCCGGATGGCTTGACCAACGTGGCATGGTCGAGACAAGAACACTGAACTGATCCATGACTCTGGTGATCGAGTGAAATGGCGAATCATGACCGACCACGCTTTCCGGCATGGCACATGATGGATGGATGGATAGAGTTGAGTTGTGCATGAACCGATATCACAGCACTCGAGGCACTTCCACACTTGCTCCGTCGCCACCTGCAACAGCCAGCGAAGAGTCCTAATACTAATGGTACCGGTAGCACTCTGATTATGTGTCCGTCTGCTGTCCTCGGAGTCCTGATTGTCGGCCAGATCCTCTGGTCATTTCCCGCAGCACCATTATCTCCAGGTTGTGAGGATCTACCAGTTCTTCTGCACCATCCACAAGATCCCACAAGAACCCGACAACATCTACCTTATAATGAACCAATACCCCGCCGAGCGGGCAGACCCAGCCAATCTGTCCGTCTGCTCGTTTCCCGCCACACCAGCATGTCCAGGGGGAAAATTCCAACACATGCTCTCTTATTTTTTGTTTTTAAATTCTGGTATTGACGCCTGTCACTCTGTCCGAAGCAAGCCTGTCTTCAACTTCCTCATCACACTTTGTGAGTTCGTTACAATCACGACATGCGTGAGCTGTTTATCCTCCAGCCAGCGGAACGCCAGCAGCGCTGTCCCCACCTCCATTCTCAGACTAGATGTTGTGGTATCATATGCCAGGCTCTCCTGCACCAAAATCCGTCTACCAAGCTTGGCCACGAACCATTAGGCACATCTGTTACCTCTTACCAAAGAGCCATCCGTGAAGATGATTACATCGCCTGGGAGCAAATTATCGTGGATCAATTGTTGCACCTTCTATTCAGTGCAGCCTGTCGGTCAATCCCTACATTCCTGATGCAGTGTTTTTATGACCCTATACAGGTCTGAAATTTCCAGTTTTCCAGTTTAAAAAAAAAAAAAAAAAACTTTTTTGGAGGACAAACAGCACACAAATGCCGTGATTGTATCCTGGAGGGCAAACAGCACACAAATGCCGTGATTGTATCCTGGAGGACAAACAGCACACACATGCCGTGATTGTAACGTGGAGGACAAACAATACACACATGTCGGGATTGTAAAGGACTCATAGAGAACACACGTGTGGTGATTGTAAAGGACTCATAGAGCACACACATATCGTGATTGTAAAGGACTCACAGAGCACACACATATCGTGATTGTAAAGGACTCATAGAGCGCACACATATCGTGATTGTAAAGGACTCATAGAGCGCACACATACCGTGATTGTAAAGGACTCATAGAGCACACACGTATGATGATTGTAAAGGACTCATAGAGCACACACGTATGATGATTATAAAGGACTCACCGAGCATGCTGAGAAGGATGAGGACAGACATGCTTCAAGTAACACATCAAAGGCAGAGAGTTAAAGACTTTATCGTGCACGAGGACTCTGGTGTCTAGTTGAGGTAGCTGATTCACTGCCTCTGTGTGTCTTCTTATACAGAACGACGTTCACGGCCCAGCAGCTACAACTGATGGAGATTGCCTTCAGAAAGACTCCTTACCCAGACATGGCGACCAGGCAGAATCTAGCCGACCAGTTGGGTCTCCACGAGTCACGTGTTCAGGTTGGTCGTTACTTCCAAGTTCTTCTATCCATCCCATGTGTAAATGTTCCCCCCCCCCCCCATTTCTTCATTTCTCTCTATTCCGTGTGCAAGTGTGTCTTTTTTCCATTTCTACATTTCTCTCTATCTCGTGTGCAAATGTATCAGTTCTATATTTCTCTCTATCCCGTGTGTAAATGTGTCTTTTTTCCATTTCTACATTTCTCTCTATACCGTGTGTAAATGTATCTGTTCCAATTCTATATTTCTCTCCATCCCGTGTGTAAATGTATCTGTTCCAGTTCTACATTTTGCTCTATCCAGTGTGTAAATGTGTCTTTTGTCCATTTCTACATTTCTCTCTATCCCTGGTGTAAATGTGTCTTTTTCCATTTCAACATTTCTCTCTATCCCTGGTGTAAATGTGCCATTTCCAGTTCTACATTTCCCTCTATCCCGTCTGTAAATGTGCCATTTTGAGTACCACATTTCTCTATATCCAGTCTGTAAATGTATCTATTCCAGTTCTACATTTCTCCCTCTCCCGTGTGTAAATGTGCCATTGAAAGTTCTACATTTGTGTCTATCCCGTGTGTAAATGTATATTTTCCAGTTCTACATTTATCTATATTCCATGTGTAAATGTGTCTTTTCTAGTTGTACATTTCTCTCTAGACGGGCCTGCGTTCCCAATTTGTGATCATCTTTCGTTCGATGGTTCTATCATTCGTGTGTTTCTAATTCACACACAAAAGCATTGATTTAATGCTGAGTTATAATGGTTCAGTTTTGTATGAAGCGCCGAATGTTGGGCGGCGCTTACCAAACCCGACACCCCACATTGTGCCAACGGCTTCGGACGGAAGAGCGCAATTGGGAGGGTACTAGCCTTATCCTGATGCGAGGAAATGCAACCCAAAGACAAAATAAGTCATGGCAGGGCAGACCGGGTCCTAAGCCTTGGTTGGCAGCTGGTCTAGGATCGAAGCTCCGACAGGCGGACAGTTAGAGCATTGCTTTGCTGATCCGGCAGCTTCTGCAGCTTGTCTTGTTCCAGATTATAGGTGTCAACTTTCCTCTGGAGTGAACTAGGCAGGCCGAGAGAGGGATCATGCTGCATGGGCAACACATGGTTTCTTTATTTTAGCCCAGGCTTTGTGCTATGGAGAGGCAATAACTCCATCCCTGGTCTTAACCGGTCTCGGAATCAAAGCGAGAGGCAACTGTTACGGGTTATAAGTCCTTGTCAGTTGGCGTAGACATGGGGCGCCACGCGTTGCCTCTGACAGTGGGAGACACCTACAGGTGTCACTGATCAGCTACCGCCCGCCTCAAGCTGGGCAGCCCCCCAGCCAATTGGGTGCTGATCCGCCACACCTGCCTGCTTCAATGGGTGCTTGGGGCTAGGACAAAATCTGAATCGCAGGCTGTATAACCAATGCACCAGGTACTAATAAAAAGAATAGAAACCTCAAGCTACGGCTTGCAACCTGGAACGTGAGAACCATGTGTCCAGGATTTTCCACTGACTTGACAAATATTGACGATGTGAGAAAAACGGCTGTGATTGATGCTGAACTCGATCGTCTTAACATTGATATTGCTGGCCTGCAGGAGACTCGCCTCGCTGAGGAAGGGTCACTCAGGGAAAACAATTACACCTTTTTTTGGAAGGGAAGAGGGCAGGCAGAAAAAAGGCAACATGGTGTGGGCTTTGCAGTGAAGAATTCGCTACTGGGAATGATTGATATCCCAGCTGGAGGTAATGAAAGATTATTATCACTGCGCTTGGCAACCTCCTGTGGATTTTCCACCATTCTCACTGCATATGCACCGACACTCGCTTCCTCTGATGATGTGAAGGATATGTTCTATGAGCAGCTAGACTCTGCGATCAAGGCAGTTCCAAAATCCGACTACATTTATATGCTCGGTGATTTCAATGCTCGTGTGGGCAAGGACTCGAGTTCATGGCCAGTGTGCCTTGGAAAATACAACATCGGTCGCATGAATGATAATGGGCAAAGGCTGCTGGAGCATTGCACTAGAAATGACCTATGTATTACAAACTCCTTTTTTAAAACAAAAGAGATGCATAAGGTCACATGGAAACATCCAAGATCCGGCCATTGGCATCAGCTGGACTTCATTATCACACGGAGACAACATCTGAACCATACATCATTAACTCGAAGTTACCACAGTGCTGACTGTGATACAGATCATTCTTTGGTTGTTGCAAGGGTTAGACAGACCAAAGACAATCTACACAGCTAAACACAAGTCTAGCCCCAGGATTAATATTACTAACACTCACGATCCTGGAAAGTGCTTTGAATTTCAACAGCAACTTGAAGACGCTTTCAATGATACATCAGAAAATTGTATAGTAAATGATAAATGGAGTAAACTTAAGGAAACTATTTATAAAACAGTGGTAGGGGTTTACGGCTGTGGATCATAAGAGGCAGGACTGGTTTGCGGCAAACAGCCAGATACTGCAGCCCTTGATTGATAAAAAGAAGATAGCTCTCTTAAGAAACAAGGAAAGACCAACGCGTAACACTCTGAGTGAGCTGAAGCAAGCAAGGAAGGATGTACAAAAGGCTGCCAGGCAGTGTGCGAATGACTATTGGATCAAGTTATGTGAGTCCATTCAAATCGCAAGTGATAAGGGAAACATCAGAAGCATGTATGAAGGGATAAAGAAAGCCTGTGGTCCAATGATCAAAAGAAGTGCACCGCTGAAAACCTTGACTGGAGAAATCATCACTGATAAGAAACAGCAGATGGATAGATGGGTCGAGCACTATTTAGAGCTTTACTCAAGTGAGACCAAGCTAGCGGATGATGCCCTCAACGCCATAGAGGCCCTGCCAACTCTTGACCACCTGGACACACTTCCGACTATAACAGAAGTTAAGTGTGCTATAAATGAGCTTGCATCTGGCAAGGCTCCAGGTAAGGATGGGATTCCAATAGAGGTGATCAGGAGTGGGCAATACACCCTCGCTCTACAGATCCACCAGCTAATAGAGCTCTGCTGGCGAGAAGGACAAGTCCCACAGGATTTCAAAGATTCAAACATCATAACGCTGTACAAGAACAAGGGAGATCGGAGCGACTGTAACAACTATAGGGGTATCTCACTTCTGTGTATTGTTGGGAAAGTATTTGCCAGAATTGTCCTGCACAGACTTCAAGTCCTGGGAGATCAAGTCTACCCCGAATCACAGTGTGGCTTCCGTCAGAACCGGTCTACCATTGATATGATATTCTCATTGCGACAGATGCAAGAAAAATGCCGGGAACACAATCAGCCACTGTTTATTGCCTTCATCGACCTCACAAAGGCATTCGATTTGGTCAGTCGTGAGGGTCTGTTCAAAGCACTAAAGAAGATTGGCTGCCCACCAACTCTTCTGTCCATTGTGGAATCGTTCCACACAGGCATGAAGGGTATAATCAAGTTTGATGGCTCAACTTCAGAAGAGTTTGAAATCAAGAGTGGAGTTAAGCAAGGCTGTGTGCTAGCACCCACCCTCTTTGGGATATACTTTTCACTTCTACTGAAATATGCCTTTCGTGATCAGGATGATGGTATATACATTCACTCACGCTCAGATGGTGGCCTCTATAATGCTCAGAGATTGAAGGCCAAGACCAAAATTAGCAGGGTACTAATCAGAGAGTTGCTTTTTGCGGATGATGCTGCGATTACGACCCACTCTGAGGAAGAATTACAACATCTACTATCTGCATTCTCCAATGCTTGTTCTGAATTTGGTTTAACAATTAACAAAAAGAAGACACAGATTATGTCACAAGGTGCACATGGTGTACCATCAATCTTTATTGACGACGCCGAACTGGAGATAGTAGACCATTTTACATATCTAGGATCAGAGGTAAATAGCAAATTATCCCTCGATCAGGAAATCAACATCAGGATTGGCAAGGCAGCAACAACAATGAACATGTTAGCAAAAAGAGTCTGGGAGAACAGGAAGCTTACTGCCAAAACAAAAGTCCTCGTCTACCAAGCCTGTGTCCTTAGTACTCTTCTTTATGGCAGTGAAACCTGGACAACTTACTCACGCCAAGAGAAACGTTTAAACAGCTTTCATATGCGGTGTCTGCGAAGAATACTTGGTATTAAGTGGCAAGACAAAATCACAAATACTGAAGTATTGGAAAGATCAGGTTGTGTGACGGTGTATTCCATGCTCAGTCTTCGTAGACTTAGATGGATAGGACACGTTAGGAGGATGGATGATGGTAGAATACCAAAGGAAATCTTTTTTGGTGAATTACAGACGGGTAGGAGATCTCAGGGTCGGCCTCTACTACGATACAAAGATGTGTGTAAGCGGGACATGATTGATACAGGCATTGATAATGCACATTGGGAGCTCGTCGCCGCTGAACGTGTTGCATGGAGGGCAACTATCAGAAACGGAATAAAGACAAAGGAGAAAATGATTGCAGATAAAGCACACACAGAGCGTGAGAGACGTAAGATGGTGCAAAATGGTGGAAATGACCATGTTTTCACATGCACCTACTGTGGGCAAACATTTGCAGCAAGAATTGGCCTTATCAGCCACACTCGCCACCGCCATGGATCGTAGTTATTAAGCCTTTTTAAAGCACAATGTACCAAACTATCGTCTGTCAAGACGGAAAGGTGCCAATGATGATGAAGTTAATATCTGTTGCTTTCCACCAATTTCCTGGTGCTACGAAAGTTCTCGTTGCTGTTTGTATTCTGATTCTTATACCCGTAACTTCTTAACACCCCTACCCCCCGACACCCCTTCCCTGAAAAAAAAAGACAATAATAATGGTAAATTATCTTTAAAAAAAAACAACTAGCCAAAAAAAAAAAACATTCCCATATGTATGGCACGTTACATCTTCCTTAGGTATTTATAATGTCAATGTTAAACATTGCCTCACTGAGTAATGTATTATTGATTACTTTTCATGTGTTTTAATGCTTATTGTTCTTTTCTTGTCAAAGATTTGCTTCATAAGTGATGTTGAATGAAAGAATGTATGAGAGGAAATAGAGAAGAAGGGCAGAATGTCAGACGGGCCTGCGTGTCCAATTCTTAACCCTTTGAAAATAAGATTGTTCGTTGTCTTTACAAAGAAAGAAAATCATGCAGTAGGACCTGGCCATGTCTCTGTGTTGTAGGCCTGGATGCACGGGGCCATATGTAGCCCATCTTGTCCTCATTTAGCGGACGACGAACCTCGGCGTGGGAGCCTCGTCGACCACGCTCATGACCTCATCATTGCAGCCCCCTTTCAATTACTCTAACGCATCTCCTCCCTCCCGTCTCGTTGTCTATATTACTATTTAAATAAGTGTATGACTCCTCCTCTTAAAGCTGGACTTCACCTGGTTGATTGGGCGATCATCTGCTTTATTTATTCTCATTGTCTTTGTCTTTTCTCTATGGATGCTTAGACCTAATAGATGTGACTTCCCACTAAATGTGTTTGGCTTGTTTTACATGAGCTACCGTATAACAGTAGACGGTACTACCTGGTTTCTGTTAGCGCCGAACGTTGGGCGGCGCTTACCAAACCCGACACCCCACATTGTGCCAACGGCTTCGGGCGGAAGAGCACAATTGGGAGGGTACAAGCCTTACCCTGGTGCGAGGAAATGCAAGCTAAAGACAAAATTGTCATGGCAGGGCAGACCAGGCCCTAAGCCTTGGTTGGCGACTGGTCTAGGATCGAAGCTCCGACAGGCGGACAGTTAGAGCATTGCTTTGCTGATCCGGCAGCTTCTGCAGCTTGTCTTGTTCCAGATGTAGGGGTGTTACCTTTCCTCTGGAGTGAACTAGGCAGGCCGAGAGAGGGATCATGCTGCATGGGCAACACATGATCTCTATATTTTAGCCCAGGCTTTGTGCTATGGAGAGGCAATAACTCCATCCCTGGTCTTAACTGGTCTCGGAATCAAAGCGAGAGGCAACTGTTACGGGTTATAAGTCCTTGTCAGTTGGCGTAGACATGGGGCGCCACGCGTTGCCTCTGTCGGTGGGAGACACCTATAGGTGTCACTGATCAGCTACCGCCCGCCTCAAGCTGGGCAGCCACCAGCCAATTAGGTGCTGATCCGCCACAGCCTGCCTGCTTCAATGGGTGCTTGGGGCTAGGACAAAATCTGAATCGCAGGCTGTAAAACCAATGCACCAGGTAGAAACAAAAATATAAATAGAAACCTCAAGCTACGGCTTGCAACCTGGAACGTGAGAACCATGTGTCCAGGATTTTCCACTGACTTGAAGGGTCACTCAGGGAAAACAACTATGGAGGGCAAATATCAGAAATGGAATAAAGTCAAAGGAGAAAATTATTGCAGAAAAGTCACACACCAAGCGTTTGAGACGTAAGATGGTGCATGATGGTGGAAATGACCACGTGTTCACATGCACCCACTGTGAACGGACATTTACAGCGCAAATTGGCCTTATCAGTCACACTCGCTACCGCCATAGTTAAAAGTTATTATGCCTTTTTAAAGCACAAACTATCGTCTGTCAAGACGGCAAGGTGCCAATGACATGACATCCAATTTGGCACGTGGGACTGGAGGAAAATATCATCAGCGAAGTCCAGATCTTCTACTGCAATGAAGGAGGAGTATGATACAATAAGCACAGTTATGGAACAATTGAAGTATTTAGAACATAACTGGATGGTTTGTGTAGATCTTAAAATGATGAACTTCTTGCTTGGAGCAAGGTGACAGATTTTACCAAGATATAAAAACAATGGATGAGAGGTACCAGGGACTTTGGGATGCCCACATGATGGCAGATTACTGTTGGACTCTTAAGCATGACTGTCTGAGCATATCACATTCCAGGAAGTCCTCGAAAAGAATCTTTTTGTGTTGACTACAGAAAACAAAATTGCTTGTGATACAGTTTTAATACATTTTGTGTGTGTGTGTTTCATGTGACGGAAATAAATGCACAGTAATTACATATAATATGAATGCAGATTACAGTCACAAGGCCACCAGATGGCACCTAACTCTAGTCTTGTACATAACAAGTGCCCTACTAAGAAGATTATTCTTAGTTATCTCAAACACTAGAGCTGATAGAAAAAAAAGTAAGTTTTGCAATCGGCAACACAAAATACCCATAGACACATGTAATATTTAAGGCGCAAAAATGTGTGTAAACCAGTGTAATGTTGACACTCATGCTTGTTCCTTCTTTGGCAGCTTCACTAGATGTCTTCTCTCCGGTCTGCCGGTATTTCTTCCGTCTCTCAGTCTGCTAAATAATTCGTGCAGTCATTCCGTTAAGGTGTTTATATTGGCTGTACAAGTTTCTGCTTCATCAAATCCGTCCCAAGAAGCATGGGGGGTCGGCAATGATACTGGCCACCTCAGCCAACTGGTGCTGTTCGGTCAAGAAAACGTGATCCTAGCACCATATCCCATGATCCCGCGAAATCATGCAAGTGTCATCCTTGACCTCTGACCTTTCCTAGATTGAACCAGAGCCGTGCCGTGCTATGATACAGAGAGGCGACACCGTAAGTGGGCTTCATAAGGGGCCGGCATTTTTAAAGAAAATAACATGTAATGACGACATTTCGAAGGAGGTAAATATCGGTGATACTAAAGACGAGGCTGTGACGAGAGCCATATTGTGTGAGTAACACGTGTGTTGTTGACATCCCCAGGTCTGGTTTCAGAACAGACGAGCCAAGTGGAGGCGTCTCGGCCCCGAGAGCATTCTTCGTGTCAGGAAAGGTGAAGATTTCAGCCAATGTTGATGTTTTACAGCGTCCGGATTTTCCCCTCCTTTGAGTTGGGAGGAGGGAGGGATGGGATGTCTGACTATACTGATAATTTTTAGAGTATCTAGGACAACATATGTAGGTGCTTAATTGAATGTACGGACACAACTTGTAATATAGATGTTTATTTGAACTTAGGTAAAAAAATTGATGTTTGCTTGTGGATGTACTGATGTTTTCTGGAGACATTTTGATGTTTGATAGAGACATATTGATGTTTTCTGGAGACATTTTGATGTTTGCTAGAGACATATTGATGTTTGCTGAAGACATACTGATGTTTGCAAGAGACATTGATGTTTGCTGGAGACATTGGTGTTTGCTAGAGACATTGATGTTTGCAGGAGACATACTGATGTTTCCTAGAGACACATTGTTGTTTGGTAAAGACATATTGATGTTTGCTGGAGAAATACTGATTTTTGCTGGAGACATATTGATATTTGCTGGAAACATATTGATGTTTTATATTGGACATACTGATGTTTGCTGGAGACATATTGATGTTTGCTAGAGACATATTGATGTTTGCTAGAGACATATTGATGTTTGCTGGAGACGTATTGATGTTTGCTGGAGACGTATTGATGATGACTGGAGACATTGGTGTTTGCTAGAGACATATTGATGATTGTTGGAGACGTTGATGTTTACTAGGGACACTGATGTTTGATAGAGACATCTATGTTTGCTAGAGACACATTGACTTTTGTTAGAGACATTGATCTTTACTGGAGACATATTGATATTTGCTAGAGACATTGATGTTTGCTGGAGACATATTGATGTTTGCTAGGGACACATTGATGTTTGCTAGAGACATTGATTTTTGTAAGAGACATTGATGTTTGCTGGAGACATATTGATGTTTGCTAGAGACATTGATGTTTGCTGGGGACACTCATTTTTGCCTGAGACATTGATGTTTGCTGGAGACATAGTGATGTTTGCTAGGGACACATTGATTTTTGCTAAAGACATTGATTTTTGCAAGAGACATTGATGTTTGCTGGAGACATATTGATGTTTGCTAGAGACATTGATGTTTGCTGGGGACACTTCATTTTTGCTTGAGACATTGATGTTTGCTAGAGACACATTGATTTTTGCTAGAGACATCGATATTTTCTGGAGACCTATTGATGTTTGCTAGAGACATATTGATGTTTGCTAGAGACATATTGACTTCCGGTACAATGGCGACGCAATGACGACGCGTTATTTTTCGGGGAAACGCTGTTTTGTGTTTTCCTGTGAATTTCCTGGGAATTTCATGTGGATAGTGTTTTCCTGTGGATTATGTGATGTTATTTTGTGTTCGTTTATTGGAAGTTTTTAAAAGAAGCCACGGAAGGCAGGTGGTGGATGAAATTTTGAGGGCAGCCGACAGATATTTGTTGGTCATGGTCTCGAGTTTCGCGACGGCAGGCAGAGGATCTCCTTCGAGAGACAATGATTGCGGTCATCCGGCCAGTATGGTCACTGCCATAGAGGAAAGCAACGGCAAACTACCTCTATGAAAGTGCCTAGTATATTATGATTCGCTTAAAGACTGATCATCGCAAGACAAGGACAGAGACATTAAAATTAGCAACATGGAACGTTAGGACGTTAAACGACGACGGAAAATTAGAGAACATAAAACAAGAAATTCAAAGAGAAAAAATTAATATTTTAGGGATGTGCGAAACGAGATGGACAGGAGCGGGCATCAAGATAGAGGAAGATTTTAAGATTATTTATTCTGGAGGTGAAGATCGACACAGGGGAGTGGCAATAATTTTGGACCGGAAAACATCAAAATCTGTTCAAGGATATTGGGCCGTGTCGGACAGAGTTCTACTAGTTAAATTGAGTGGCAGACCTTTTAGCATAAATGTTATTCAAGTATATGCCCCAACAGGAGAGTCCAGTGAAGATAGTGTAGAGGAATTCTATAATGACATAGAGTCTGCCTTAAAGAAATGTAAAAATTCAGAAATAAACATCATAATAGGAGACTTCAATGCAAAAGTAGGAAATCAAGGTGATAAATACACAGTAGGAAACTATGGTTTAGGAGAGAGAAATGAAAGAGGATACAGACTCGTAGAGTGGGCTAAAGAAAAGGAAATGATTGTAGGAAACACCTGGTTTAAGCAACACCCTAGAAGATTATGGACATGGAGGAGTCCTGATAGCAGGATCAGAAACCAGATTGACTACATTCTGATTAGCAGAAGATTTAGAAACGCAGCTAACAGTACCAAAAACAGTTCCCAGTGCTGATTGTTATAGTGACCACAGACTACTTTCAGGAACATTGAGGATAAAGCTGAAGAAAGTCAAGTATATAACAGAAAACACTAAATATTATTTGTGTACATTGAGTAATGACAAGGAACTACAAAACAAATTCAACATAGAAGTACAGAACAGATTTGATATATTGTCTGATCTAGAGATATTATTCCAGGATGTGAATGATCAATGGGAAATGTTAAAGAATTCAATCAGTTTGGCTGCAGAAACAACTATTCCAAAATTAAAGAAGGTGGGTCGTAAGAAATGGATGACTGAAGAAATTTTACACCTAATGGAAACAAGAAGACTCAACAAAAATAATCCTGACAAATATGAAGAAATTCACAGACAAGTCAGAATATTATGTAGGAAGGCAAAAGAATCATGGCTTGAGGAAAAGTGCTTAGAAATTGAAAAACAACACAACAGTCAAAATACCAAATTAGTGCACAAAAGAATTCAGGAACTTACTAATAAAAGAACAAGTACATCAACAGGCTGTCTAAAAACTAAAGATGGCAAAATCATAATAGAAAAAGATCAGATTCTACATGTATGGACAGATTATGTGAAAAACCTGTATAATGATAACAGAGAGGAACAGTATGATATTAGATTTAATAATGAAGGCCCACCAATTTTAAAGATGGAGGTTCAAAATGTTCTTAAGCATATGAAAGCTGGCAAGGCCCCTGGTGCAGATAACATCACAACAGAAATGATTAAAGCTTTAGAAGAATTTGGACTAGAGCAAGTCACCAGACTGCTGAACACATTATATGATACTGGAGATATACCTTCTGAATTATGTAATTCTGTATTTATTGCAATCCCAAAGAAATCAGGAACCTTGGAATGTGATCAACATAGAACAATTAGTATAATGAGTCACATCACAAAGATCTTTTTACGAATTATCATGCAAAGAGTGAGGAAGAAGATACAACCTGAAATAGGGGAAGAACAATGTGGGTTTGTAGAAGGAAAGGGTACAGTAAATGCTGTGTATATGCTGCGAACAGTTATTGAACGTGCTATAGAAGTAAACAAGGATATACATCTTTGCTTTATTGACTACACAAAGGCTTTTGATAGAGTTAGACATGTCAACATGGTGGATATGCTTGCAGATCTACAAATTGATGGGAAAGACATTAGACTTATAAAAAACATATATTGGAAACAACAAGCTGCCATAAGGATTGACAATGAAGTGGGACAATATCAACCTATTAAGAGAGGTGTTAGGCAGGGATGTGTAATGTCTCCAGATCTTTTTTCCCTATACAGTGAAAATATTTTCAGAAATGTAGAAGACATAAATGGAATCAGCATTGGAGGACGAAACATAAATAACATTAGATATGCAGATGATACAGTATTGATTGCAGACAATGCACAGGATCTGCAACAATTAGTAGACGCGGTTGTTGTCCACAGTGAGCAGCTGGGGTTGGAATTAAATTGTAAGAAGACACAGGTTATGGTCGTCACTAGGAAGAACGAAGTACCACAATGTAATATACAAGTAAATGGGAATATTCTTCAACAAGTGAATCGGTACAATTATCTCGGAACAGTCATAACATCTGATGGGAGATGCCTTGAAGAGATTAGAACAAGAATCGCCATGGCGAAAGTAGCCTTTAGCAAGATGAAAAACATTCTGACCAATAAAAAGATGTCAATTGAAACGAGAAAAAGAGTGTTGAGGGGATACATAGAACCTGTTCTTTTGTATGGATGTGAAACTTGGACAATGTGCAGTCAAGCTGAAAAACATCTGATGGCTGCAGAAATGTGGTTTCTGAGGAAAATGCAAAGAATACCATGGACAGATAGAAAAACCAATGACCAAGTACTACAGGAGACAAATGAAAATCGTAGATTGATTAGAGAAATTAGACGTAGACAGTCAAAATTTTTTGGACATGTTATGAGAAGAAATGGACTGGAGAACTTAGTGACAACTGGAAAGATCGAAGGGAACAGACCAAGAGGAAGACCGAGAGGAAAATATCTGGATGGCTTGGCCACATGGCATAGACGAGACAGAAACACGGAGCTGATCCACGACACTGGTGATCGAGTGAGATGGCGAGTCATGACCGCCCACGCTTTCCGGCATGGCACATGATTGATTGATTGAGAGACATATTGATGTTTGTTGGAGACATATTGATGTTTCCTAGAGACATATTGATGTTTGTTGGAGACATACTGATATTTCCTAGAGACATATTGATGATTCCTAGAGACATATTGATGTTTGCTGGCAGCCACGTGTCCATGATACTAAAGATGTGCACATCCTGAGTTGAGTGTTGTTCCAGAAGTCAACAGGTGTTATACAGTCTCCTGCGGTGTCACACAAAAATGGCTGTCTCTCTTGTCATTGTTGTATTACTGGCGCCTGCACCACGTCGTCGTCTTCCCCTTCTTGTGCTGACTCATTCTAACCTGCCCTTACACTTATTCTACATCATCATCATCATCATCATCATCATCATCATCATCATCATCATCATCATCATCATCATCATCATCATCATCATCATCATCATCATCATCTTCATCATCTTCATCATCATCATCATCATCATCATCATCATCATCATCATCATCATCATCATCATCATCATCATCATCATCATCATCATCATCATCATCACTATCATCATCATGTGCTTGTTTGTGTGAGTGAAAGAACCGTATTGTAACGGTTGTAAATAAGATGCGAACAACACTTCGTTGAATGAGTTAAAACCTGTTTGTGATCAACAGGCCAGCACACACACATACATATACACACACACACATAGATCAAGCAACACACCCACACACAGGTACAAGCGGATGGTAGCTACAACAGAGCCGTGGAATTCGATGCCTGACACCCTGTAAACACCCCATCAAACACCGGACCCATCTCCAGATATAATGATCTTATTTCACTTTCCGACGTCTGTCCTAGCCTCCCATAACCCAGCCCCAGATATAATGATCTTATTTCACTTTCCGACGTCTGTCTCTACCTCCCATAACCCAGCCCCAGATATAATGATCTTATTTCACTTTCCAACGTCTGTCCCTGCCTCCCATAACCCAGCCCCAGATATAATGATCTTATTTCACTTTCCAACGTCTGTCCCTGCCTCCCATAACCCAGCCCCAGATATAATGATCTTATTTCACTTTCCGACGTCTGTCTCTAACTCCCATAACCCAGCCCCAGATATAATGATCTTATTTCACTTTCCGACGTCTGTCTCTACCTCCCATAACCCAGCCCCAGATATAATGATCTTATTTCACTTTCCAACGTCTGTCCCTGCCTCCCATAACCCAGCCCCAGATATAATGATCTTATTTCACTTTCCGACGTCTGTCTCTAACTCCCATAACCCAGCCCCAGATATAATGATCTTATTTCACTTTCCGACGTCTGTCTCTGCCTCCCATAACCCATCTCCAGATATAATGATCTTATTTCACTTTCCGACGTCTGTCTCTACCTCCCATAACCCAGCCCCAGATATAATGATCTTATTTCACTTTCCGACGTCTGTCACCTGCCCGCATAACTCCCGCTCCTAGCACAGGTACTCACGCTGACTTAACTGTGAGACGCTCTACAGGTACCGGGCGTTTAGCTATTGAAGCTCATCTGACCTTGACGACACCTGGCAGTCGCCATGTTCTATCAATATTGTCTCTACATCGCCCGGTTCCTCACATCCGCCATCGATCAGTAAATCATTGAACATCTGTCAAGAACTTTCCTCGCACGAACATCACCCAAGGTGTGCCTGACTTCCAAGACCTAGTTATCTCCAACTGTCGGACATTGTTCAAATCTCCGATGTGATTGCGGCAATTTCAGCAGGATTTCTGGATGTTTAATTGTTGCCAGCTCGACTGACGTGTCTTGCATTCAGAAATAATACAGACATTGGAGGAAAACAACAGATAATCATGGCGAACTTGTCTCACAGCCGCGCACATTTGATATTAATGTCATGATGTAAATTATAACAACAGCTGTAGATGGTGTGAGATGCCCATGTGTTTGACACAATGTGTTTGTTCACATCAGAATTTTAAATAACGGTGAATGAGGGGCGCCAACAGCCGTGTCTCAACCCAGACTTGAAAGTTTGGTACAAACATTTGGCGCCGCCATTCTTGCTCCAGACCCTGAATTCTGGCCGCCGCGAGCCTTCAGCTGGACAATCTGTCAGGACTGAGTCACATTCTGTCAGGACTGAGTCACGTTCTGTCAGGACTGAGTCACATTCTGTCAGGACGGAGTCATATTTTGTCAGGACTGAGTCCCATTCTGTCACCACCGAGGCATATTCTGTCAGGACTGAGTCCCATTCTGTCAGGAATGAGTCACATTCTGTTAAAACTGAGTCACATTCTGTCAGGATTGAGTCACATTCTGTCAGGACGGAGTCATATTCTGTCACGGCAGAGTCCCATTCTGTCAGGACTGAGTCACATTCTGTCAGGACTGAGTCACATTCTCTCACACATTCTGTCAGGACTGAGTCACATTCTGTCAGGATTGAGTCACATTCTGTCATGACTGAGTCACATTCTGTCAGGACTGAGTCACATTCTGTCAGGATGGAGTCACATTCTGTCAGGACTGAGTCACATTCTGTCAGGATGGAGTCACATTCTGTCAGGACTGAGTCACATTCTGTCAGGACTGAGTCACATTCTCTCACACATTCTGTCAGGACTGAGTCACATTCTGTCAGGATTGAGTCACATTCTGTCAGGACTGAGTCACATTCTGTCAGGACTGAGTCACATTCTGTCAGGACTGAATCACATTCTGTCAGGACTGAATCACATTCTGTCAGGACTGAGTCACATTCTGTCAGGACTGAGTCACATTCTGTCAGGACTGAGTCACATTCTGTCAGGACTGAGTCACATTCTGTCAGGTCGGAGTCACATTCTGTCAGGACTGAGTCACATTTTGTCAGGACTGAATCACATTCTGCCAGGAATGAGTCACATTCTGTCAGGACCGAGTCACATTCTGTCAGGACTGAGTCACATTCTACCAGGATTGAGTCACATTCTGTCAGGACTGAGTCACATTCTACCAGGATTGAGTCACATTCTGTCAGGACTGAGTCACATTCTGTCAGGATTGAGTCACATTTCTACCAGGATTGAGTCACATTCTACCAGGATTGAGTCACATTCTGTCAGGACCGAGTCACAGTGTGTCAGGACTGAATCAGGACGGGGTCACATTATGTCAGGGCTGAATCACGCCAGGATGTGGTGAGAGCGCGTGTGTGTGTGTGTGTGTGAGAGAGAGAGAGAGATAAAGAGAGAAAGAAAGAGAGAGAAAGAGAGATAAAGAGGAAAAGAGTGAGAATGAGAGAGAATGAGAGAGAGAGAGACAGAGAGAGAGGGAAAGAGAGAGAGAGAGAGAAAGAGAGAATGAGAGAGATAGAAAGATAGATAGATAGATAGAGAGAGAGAGAGAGAGAGAGAGAGAGAGAGAGAGAGAGAGAGAGAGAGAGAGAGAGAGAGAGAGAGAGAGAGAGAGAGAGAGAGAGAGAAGAGGTAAAACTGAAGTCTGGCTGACTAGGACAAATACTTCACACTTGATTTGCTTCAAAAAACCTTCAACCACAATGAAAATAAGCTTGGCTGCTCTGGGGGGAAATTGAGAATTCTATTGTTGTGGGATCTCATTTAACAGGCAGACAAGAAACACACAACACCGCCCTCTCTCTCCCCCACAGACAGACAGACCTGGCCTTAGTCGTGACGTCATCACCGGTGAAGACACAAATTCCATCCTGGTGTGAAATCACCACGGCTCCATTCAACACTTACAATTTTCCGCCTGCCCGTTCCCTTAACGATTCTTGGAAGTGGCGTTCCGTCAAATTGACCCCTTAATTTCATCAGCGGCCTCTGCCCTGGGGAGCCAGGCAATTGAAACCACAGTCGCCATTTCTCTCCCTAATCTACAAGGCGTCTGCGGAAGTGGAGGTTGGCGAAGATTTAGCGACCCCCAGGCAGGCTTGGTCACGTGACAGTTGACCACTGGTTTATGGTCTTCATTCAGCTGCTGAGTTCACAACTCTTAATGTTGTCATCATCATCTTCATCTTAGACATCATCGTCATTATCGTCATCATCTTAGTCATCATCATCATTTTAGTCATCATCATCTTAGTCATCATCGTCATTTTAGTCATCATCATCATCTTAGTCATCATCATCATCTTAGTCATCATCATCATTTTAGTCATCATCATCTTAGTCATCATCGTCATTTTAGTCATCATCATCATCTTAGTCATCATCATCATTTTAATCATCATCATCTTAGTCATCATCGTCATTTTAGTCATCATCATCATCTTAGTCATCATCATCATTTTAATCATCATCATCTTAGTCATCATCGTCATTTTAGTCATCATCATCATCTTAGTCATCATCATCATTTTAATCATCATCATCTTAGTCATCATCGTCATTTTAGTCATCATCATCATCTTAGTCATCATCATCATTTTAATCATCAAAATCATCTTACTCATCATCATCATCTTAGTCATCATCATCATTTTAGTCATCATCATCATTTTAATGCATCATCATCATCTTAGTCATCATCATTTTAGTCTTCGTAATGTCCCCCCTGAAGTGTCTCCACCTTGTCGTGGTAGAGGGGCTTGCGTGTCCCAATGACCCCAAGAGCTCTGCCGACGGAAGCACAACTACATGTCAGACCTTGGGATAGGGACCATACCAAGGGAGACACAACCTGCTGCTCTGTAGGTAGACTGAGGATAGACACAGACCGAATCAGGCGCACGATGCCACTAACTCTTGGTTCGGATACATACTTTAAGGCTCTCCGCTGATGGATTTTCTGCACTAGCCCCAAAATGTCGTCATTTACTTTAACTGCACATTTAGGCACAATCTGCTTCTTTGATATCATCATAACTTCTGTCTTTTATTCAAGCTAAGGCCCTTCTACAACCACTGTACTAGTATCTATCATTTCCTATAGTTCCTTCTGACTTGTTGCTATCAAGACGGTGTCATCAGTATAACGTAAGTAATTTATATTATGTCCACCAACCAGTATCCCTGACATATTTCCTATAGATCTCATTATATGTTCACTCTACAATGAGAACAAATCAGGAGGCAATACACAACCTTGTTTGATGCCCTTCTTTATACACTGAAATGTTCCTGCAAGGTTGTTGATTCTTACATATCTGCTGTTTGCTGCCAATATAACTTCTTTATTATTTGCAGATCTTTGCCGTCGATGTTCAGTTGCTTCAGTAATTGTATTACTCTTATTCCCTCATAATTCACAGTGTCTTGACTATTGTGGGAGTCAGGTCTTAGTCAGATATGACTGAGCTACCGTATGACAGTAGACGGTACTACCTGCTTTCTATCAGCGCGGAATGTTGGGCGGCGCTTACCAAACCCGACACCCCACATTGTGCCAACGGCTTCGGGCGGAAGAGAGCAATTGGGAGGGTACAAGCCTTATCCTGGTGCGAGGAAATGCAACCAAAGACAAAATAGTCATGGCAGGGCAGACCAGGCCCTAAGCTTTGGTTGGCAGCTGGTCTAGGGTCGAAGCTCCGACAGGCGGACAGTTAGAGCATTGCTTTGCTGATCCGGCAGCTTCTGCAGCTTGTCTTGTTCCAGATGTATAGGTGTTAATTTTCCTCTGGAGTGAACTAGGCAGGCCGAGAGAGGGATCATGCTGCATGGGCAACACATGGTTTCTTTATTTTAGCCCAGGCTTTGTGCTATGGAGAGGCAATAACTCCATCCCTGGTCTTAACCGGTCTCGGAATCAAAGCGAGAGGCAACTGTTACGGGTTATAAGTCCTTGTCAGTTGGCGTAGACATGGGGCGCCACGCGTTGCCTCTGACGATGGGAGACACCTACAGGTGTCACTGATCAGCTACCGCCCGCCTCAAGCTGGGCAGCCCCCTGCCAATTGGGTGCTGAACCGCCACAGCCTGCCTGCTTCAATGGGTGCTTGGGGCTAGGACAAAATCTGAATCGCAGGCTGTAAAACCAATGCACCAGGTACTAATAAAAAGAATAATAGAAACCTCAAGCTACGGCTTGCAACCTGGAACGTAAGAACCATGTGTCCAGAATTTTCCACTGACTTGACAAATATTGACGATGTGAGAAAAACGGCTGTGATTGATGGTGAACTCAATCGTCTTAACATTGATATTGCTGGCCTGCAGGAGACTCGCCTCGCTGAGGAAGGATCACTCAGGGAAAACAATTACACCTTTTTATTTGGAAGGGTAGAGGGCAGGCAGAAAAATGGCAACATGGTGTGGGCTTTGCAGTGAAGAATTCGCTATTGGGAATGATTGATATCCCAGCTGGAGGTAATGAAAGATTATTATCCCTGCGCTTGGCAACCTCTTGTGGATTTGCCACCATTATCACTGCATATGCACCGACACTCGCTTCATCTGATGATGTGAAGGATACGTTCTATGAGCAGCTAGACTCTATGATCAAAGCAGTTCCAAAATCCGACTACATTTGTATGCTCGGTGATTTCAATGCTCGTGTGGGCAAGGACTCGAGTTCATGGCCAGTGTGCCTTGGAAAATACAACATCGGTCGCATGAATGATAATGGGCAAAGGCTGCTGGAGCATTGCACTAAAATTACCTATGTATTGCAAACTCCTTTTTAAAACAAAAGAAGTGCATAAGGTCACATGGAAACATCCAAGATCCGGCCATTGGCATCAGCTGGACTTCATTATCACACGGAGACAACATCTGAACCATACATCATTAACTCGAAGTTACCACAGTGCTGACTGTGATACAGATCATTCTTTGGTTGTTGCAAGGGTTAGACTGAGACCGAAGAGAATCTACACAGCTAAACACAAATCTAGCCCCAGGATTAATATTATTAACACTTACGATACTGGAAAGTGCTTTGAATTTAAACAGCAACTTGACGACGCTTTCACTGATACATCAGAAAATTGTATAATAAATGATAAATGGAGTAAACTTAAGGAAACTATTTATAAAACAGCGGTAGGGGTTTACGGCACGTGGATCATAAGAGGCAGGACTGGTTTGTGGCAAACAGCCAGATACTGCAGCCCTTGACTGATAATAAGAAGATAGCTCTCTTAAGAAACAAGGAAAGACCAACGCGTAACACTCTGAGTGAGCTGAAGCAAGCAAGGAAGGATGTGCAAAAGGCTGCCAGACAGTGTGCGAATGACTATTGGATCAAGTTATGTGAGTCCATTCAAATCGCACGTGATAAGGGAAACATCAGAAGCATGTATGAAGGGATAAAGAAAGCTTGTGGTCCAATGATCAAAAGAAGTGCACTACTGAAAACCTTGACTGGAGAAATCATCACTAATAAGAAACAGCAGATGGATAGATGGGTAGAGCACTATTTAGAGCTTTACTCAAGTGAGACAAAGCTAGCGGATGATGCCCTCAACGCCATAGAGGCTCTACCAACTTTTGACCACCTGGACACACTTCCCACCAACGGTTGCCAACTATATGCAGGGCGAACTAGATCGAATTTCCTCATGGTGTGCTGATGCCGATGCCCTTGTCAACCCTGCAAAGGCAACGGTTACATGGTTCTCACTAAACAACCATATTGTGAAAACAGACCTGCCGGCAGTAAGAATGGATGGGAGCATTCTGGGTAGAACCCAGTCAATGACATATCTTGGCGTGAGGCTTGATCGTAGCCTGTCCTTCAGAGATCATGTCGATTATGTCATAACGAAGGCTCGAAAAGGTTTGGCAGCAATGAGAGTCATGGCGACTGCGAATATCGAGCAAAGACTGCTATTACTTCTGTTCCAAGGACTTGTGCTTTCACGCATCGAGTATGCCCTGGCCATCCTCACTGTCAGCCCTACACAGATTGGAAGACTTGAAAAGGTACAAAACGAAGCCATGCGCATCATTTTGGGCTGCACGAGAGACACCAGCTGTGTAGCAATGAGATACCTCCTTGACTTCCCGACAATGGAACACAGGATCAAGATCTGGAGAGCTCGTGCATACTTAAAAATAAGTGCAGATGAGCAGCACCCTCTGCATGACGCTGTATTCAGAGAAAAGGGTGACAGGCTAAAGAGGGGCAAATCATGGATGGGTCGGGCGGAAGATGTCGTCGGACAGGTCTGCAGTCTTACCAGTATCAACCCCGGCAAGGAATGGGTGCCGGTGCCTCCAGCTTTTAAGTGTACCTTCTCCTGCATTATCACACTCGACAGACGGTGCAGAGAGCAGAACCCTGCCGCTGTCAATGCAGAGGTTAACGCGCTCATCTATGATCACTCAGATAGCCCCGAAGTGCTCATCTATACAGATGGATCTGTTGTAAAGCAGCAGAGAAGTGCGTGGGCATTTACAGCCCGTTCAGCGGGCCGAACCGTTCAAGAATCCAGTGGTGCCCACTCTATGACCACGAGCAGCATGACGATGGAGGTGATGGCAGTTACACAGGCTTTCATATGGCTGGAATCACAGAATTATACCAACGTGTGTGTACTAAGTGATTCAATGAGCATGATTCAGAAGGTCGAAGCTGGATCTGTACGTAGACAGTGGACTGAGTCGCTGCGGAAGTCTGTTGTCCGCAAAGTCACCTCCATCTTCGTCCCGGGACATGCGGGAGTCGAGGGAAATGAACGAGCTGATAAATTGGCTGGCTCTGCACCCCCTGTAGATGGCCAGCCCATGGATCGTGCGGATGTTATTAACGCCCTTAAAGATATGGCGAGAACAGAGGATTTTGACGCCAGTGATTCCACATCGCTTTCCAGGATGAAAGACCTGGGAGTAAGAATCGGCACAGCCAGACGCGAGAGGTACATCGGGAAAACAAAGCGCCTCGTCAACCAACACAGAACTGGCACTATTAGCCACCGGACGCTGATGCATATGCTGGGGGGAGGATCTGAGCACCTATGGACATGTCCGGAGTGCAACGAAGATACCCCAACTGATAACTAACTAACTAACTTCCCACCATAAAAGAAGTTAAGTGTGCTATAAATGAACTTGCATCTGGCAAGGCTCCAGGTAAGGATGGGATTCCAATAGAGGTTATCAGGAGTGGGCAAGTCACACTCACTCTACAGATCCATCAGCTAACAGAGCTATGCTGGTGAGAAGGACAAGTCCCACAGGATTTCACAGATTCAAGCATCATTACACTGTACAAGAACAAGGGAGATCGGAGCGACTGCAACAACTATAGGGGTATCTCACTTCTGTGTATTGTTGGGAAAGTATTTGCCAGAATTGTTCTGCGCAGACTTCAAGTCCTGGGAGATCAAGTCTACCCCGAATCACAGTGCGGCTTCCGTCAGAACCGGTCTATCATTGATATGATATTCTCATTGTGACAGATGCAAGAAAAAAGCCGTGAACAAAATCAGCCACTGTTTATTGCCTTCATCGACCTCACAAAGGCATTCGATTTGGTCAGTCGTGAGGGTCTGTTCAAAGCACTAAAGAAGATTGGCTGCCCACCAACTCTCCTATCCATTGTGGAATCGTCTCACACAGGCATGAAGGGTATAATCAAGTTTGATGGCTCAACTTTAGAAGAGTTTGAAATCAAGAGTGGAGTTAAGCAAGGTTGTGTACTATCCCCCACCCTCTTTGGGATATACTTTTCACTTCTACTGAAATATGCCTTTCGTGATCAGGATGACGGTATATACATTCACTCACGCTCAGATGGTGGCCCCTATAATGCTCAGAGATTGAAGGCCAAGACCAAAATTAGGAGGGTACTGATCAGAGAGTTGCTTTTTGCGGATAATGCTGCGATTACGACCCACTCTGAGGAAGAATTACATCTAATATCTGCATTCTCCAATGCTTGTTCTGAATTTGGTTTAACAATTAACAAAAAGAAGACACAGATTATGTCACAAGGTGCACATGGTGTACCATCAATCTTTATTGACGAAGCCGAACTAGGAGATAGTAGACCATTTTACATATCTAGGAACAGAGGTAAATAGCAAATTATCCATCGATCAGGAAATCAACATCAGGATTGGCAAGGGAGTCTCTGTGGCGAAGTGGTCAAGCCGTTTGACTCGTGCTCCGAAGGTTGTGGGTTCGATTTCGGGTCACACCCTTCGGTTTACGAGTTAAATGTTTAGGAGACTCCTGTGGGTCGTCGCTAAAAGCTACGGAGTTCGTGCTTTATGCGACGCTTTCCGCGCTGCGGAAAGAGACCGAGCCATATGGGATAAACACCCGGTGCGATGAAGTCGACCCTGTCGACTTTTAAGCGACTTTTTTAAAGGCAGCAACAACAATGAACATGTTAGCAAAACGAGTCTGGGAGAACAGGAAGCTTACTGCCAAAACAAAAGTCCTCGTCTTTCAAGCCTGTGTCCTTAGTACTCTTCTTTATGGCAGTGAAACCTGGACGAATTACTCACGCCAAGAGAAACGTTTAAACAGCTTTCATATGCGGTGTCTGCGAAGAATACTTGGTATTAAGTGGCAAGACAAAATCACAAATACTGAAGTATTGGAAAGATCAGGTTGTGTGACGGTGTATTCTCAGTCTTCGTAGACTTATACAGATAGGACACGTTAGGAGGATGGATGATGGTAGAATACAAAAGGACATCTTTTTTGGTGAATTACAGACGGGTAGGAGATCTCAGGGTCGGCCTCTACTACGATACAAAGATGTGTGTAAGCGGGACATGATTGATACAGGCATTGATAATGCACATTGGGAGCAAGTCGCCGCTGAACGTGTTGCATGGAGGGCAAATATCAGAAATGGAATAAAGACAAAGGAGAAAATGATTGCAGATAAAGCACACACAGAGCGTGAGAGACGTAAGATGGTGCAAAATCGTGGAAATTACCATGTTTTCACATGCATCTACTTTGGGCAAACATTTGCAGCAAGAATTGGCCTTACCAGCCAGACTCGCCACCGCCATGGATCGTAGTTATTAAGCCTTTTTGAAGCACAATGTACCAAACTATCGTCTGTCAAGACGAAAAGGTGCCAATGACCTTGACTATTGTGTGATCCATGAAACATACTCTTAAATCTGTGTTTACTTTTATAGCTCTTTCTAATAGTGCCCTGGGAATATATAAGCCTTGTTAGTACACTTTCTAATAGTGCCCTGGGAATATATAAGCGTTGTTAGTACACTTTCTAATAGTGCCATGGGAATATATAAGCCTTGTTAGTACACTTTCTAATAGTGCCCTGGGAATATATAAGCGTTGTTAGTACACTTTCTAATAGTGCCCTGGGAATATATAAGCCTTGTTAGTACACTTTCTAATAGTGCCCTGGGAATATATAAGCGTTGTTAGTACACTTTCTAATAGTGCCCTGGGAATATATAAGCGTTGTTAGTACACTTTCTAATAGTGCCCTGGGAATATATAAGCCTTGTTAGTACACTTTCTAATAGTGCCCTGGGAATATATAAGCGTTGTTAGTACACTTTCTAATAGTGCCCTGGGAATATATAAGCGTTGTTAGTACACTTTCTAATAGTGCCCTGGGAATATATAAGCGTTGTTAGTACACTTTCTAATAGTGCCCTGGGAATATATAAGCGTTGTTAGTACACTTTCTAATAGTGCCCTGGGAATATATAAGCGTTGTTAGTACACTTTCTAATAGTGCCCTGGGAATATATAAGCGTTGTTAGTACACTTTCTAATAGTGCCCTGGGAATATATAAGCGTTGTTAGTACACTTTCCCTCTTCAAATCCATACTGTTCATCACTATTTTCTGGTTTAACCTTATTTCTTATTATTTTCATCATTATTCTCAGTAACAGCTTGGTCATGTGACTCATAAGACTTATTGTGCGATGCTCTTCTCATTTGAAAGCGCCTGGTTTCTTTGGCAGAGCTATAAAGATGGATTTTAATAGGTCACTAGGAATGTACCCACTAGTGACGATGTCATTTAGGAATTGTGTCAATATTTCGATTCCAAAATCACATAGAGCCTCAACTTCCTCCAATGTAAAGTTGTCTGGACCGGGAGACTTTCCTTTCTTCATGCGATGTATTGCATCATCAACTTCCGCTGCAAGTATTGGTGGACCCTCACCATTGTTTTGAATATTTACAACCGGCCTCCTATCATCACACAGCTCTTCCAGATATTCCGTCCATCTATTGACTATATCATCTTGTCACATCAATATTGCACCGTTCCTTGATTTTAACCATCCAGTGGCATTTCGTGTTTTCCCACCTGTTATTGTACTTGTTTGTTGATACAAGGAATGTAGGTGTTTTCCATAGTTTGTCCCTATTTTCATGCACTTTTGATTCAGACATGCTTCTTTAGCCACTTGGCATTTATTTACCATTTCTGTATGCATTATATTATATTGTTCTTTATCTTGGTTTTTTCTTTCTTCTCTCTGCATTATCTGCAAAAGTTAATCTGTCATCCAATTCGTTTTTGCTATTATATGTTAGGTGGCGTGATTTCTTTTGATGTCTGTTGGATTGATTCCCTCAGCGTGTCCCATTGCTCATCAATAGTCTGCGTTATGTTCATGGCATTATATCTATTCTGTACAGCAACATTGTACCTTTCTCTAATTTATGCGCCTGTTTTAAGTAATGCTTGTTGTTCTTTGGGGTTTTCTATATGGTTTTACGTCTTAACCTCATCTGACCTATAACTAGCAGATGGTCACTATGCCCATCTGCTCCTGGTCTAGATGTTGCTGGTACTTAACTGCTTCTGAGTCTCTTTGGAATCATTTGATTTGATTTGATTGCGTATATAATCGTCGAGGATGGTGTTTGAACCAGGTGTTACCTGTTATCATTGTAATGGTATTCTGGCCTTGCTATTAATCTGTCACCTCTCTCATTCCTCTCACCTTGGCCATAGCCACCAGTCACGGCACTCATCTTGTCGTTACCTACCTGGGCATTGAAATCCCCGATGTATGACAGTCATTTCACAAATTTTTTTACACTGGTCCCAGGGACATCTGTCTGTCTGTCTGTCTGTCTGTCTGTCTGTCTGTCTGTCTGTCTGTCTGTCTGTCTGTCTCTCTGTCTGTCTGTCTGTCTGTCTGTCTGTCTGTCTGTCTGTCTGTCTCTCTGTCTGTCTGTCTGTCTGTCTGTCTCTCTGTCTGTCTGTCTGTCTGTCTGTCTGTCTGTCTGTCTGTCTGTCTGTCTGTCTGTCTGTCTGTCTGTCTGTCTGTCTGTCTGTCTGTCTGTCTGTCTGTCTGTCTGTCTGTCTGTCTGTCTGTCTGTCTGTCTGTCTGTCTGTCTGTCTGTCTGTCTGTCTGTCTGTCTGTCTGTCTGTCTGTCTGTCTGTCTGTCTGTCTGTCTGTCTGTCTGTCTGTCTGTCTGTCTGTCTGTCTGTCTGTCTGTCTGTCTGTCTGTCTGTCTGTCTGTCTGTCTGTCTGTCTGTCTGTCTGTCTGTCTGTCTCTCTGTCTGTCTGTCTGTCTGTCTGTCTGTCTGTCTGTCTGTCTGTCTGTCTGTCTCTCTGTCTGTCTGTCTGTCTGTCTGTCTGTCTGTCTGTCTGTCTGTCTGTCTGTCTGTCTGTCTGTCTGTCTGTCTGTCTGTCTGTCTGTCTGTCTGTCTGTCTGTCTGTCTGTCTGTCTGTCTGTCTGTCTGTCTGTCTGTCTGTCTGTCTGTCTGTCTGTCTGTCTGTCTGTCTGTCTGTCTGTCTGTCTGTCTGTCTGTCTGTCTGTCTGTCTGTCTGTCTGTCTGTCTGTCTGTCTGTCATGTCTGTCTGTCTGTCTGTCTGTCTGTCTGTCTGTCTGTCTGTCTGTCTGTCTGTCTGTCTGTCTGTCTGTCTGTCTGTCTGTCTGTCTGTCTGTCTGTCTGTCTGTCTGTCTGTCTGTCTGTCTGTCTGTCTGTCTGTCTGTCTGTCTGTCTGTCTGTCTGTCTGTCTGTCTGTCTGTCTGTCTGTCTGTCTGTCTGTCTGTCTGTCTGTCTGTCTGTCTGTCTGTCTGTCTGTCTGTCTGTCTGTCTGTCTGTCTGTCTGTCTGTCTGTCTGTCTGTCTGTCTGTCTGTCTGTCTGTCTGTCTGTCTGTCTGTCTCTCTGTCTGTCTGTCTGTCTGTCTGTCTGTCTGTCTGTCTCTCTCTCTCTCTCTCTCTCTCTCTCTCTCTCTCTGCATCGCCGTGTTTGTGTTTCTGTCCGTGGACATGTCTCTGTTGTGTTGTGTGTGTTGTGTGTGTGTTGTGTGTGTGTTGTGTGTGTGTTGTGTGTGTTGTGTGTGTTGTGTGTGTGTTGGGGCTGCTGACAGTATCAAAGAGCCAGCTTGAAAGGTTGGAGTGCATACAAAATGCTGCCATGCGGTTAATCCTGGGGTGCACAAAGGGCACACCAATTATATGCATGAGGCATATCATGACGCTACCAACAATGACGGATAGGCCTAGGGTCCTTCAGGCCAAATGGTACCTGAGAGTTGCCTGCAGACAGGGATCACCCGCTGCATGCAGCAATGGATATGGTCAAGGGTCATAGACTAAGACGAGGCAGGTCCTGGATGGCACAGGCAGAACTTTCTATAAGTCAGGTGTGTGATCTAGAGACCATCAATCGTGAAAGAGAGTAGGCTGAAGTTCCAGAAGACATGGCGGACTGGCACATTGTAATAATAACACTGGGTCGTGAGTGCAGAGAATTGGCAGCGGGCCGCACTGAGTTTGAAGTGCAACAGCTGATCCAGAGCAACACACATCAAGGTGACATAGTCATCTACACCGATGGGTCAGTGGTGAGAAACAGACGTAGTGGCTGGGGCTTTATTGCAAAGGCTAATGGGCGAGTCTTGAAAAAGGAGAGTCTGGCATATGAGACTACGACCTCCAGCATGAGAATGGAGGTGGAGGCAGTAACAGCGGCATTCCGGTGGCTAGAGGAGACTACTGCAACACACGTTGTATTCATTACGGATTCAAAGAGTATGCTTAGTAAGGTGGAGAAAGGAATGTTTCGTGTGGAATGGCTCTCGTCGCTTCAGAGGTCACAGATTGTGAGAATTGTATGGATATTTTGCCCTGGCCATGCGGGGGTACGGGGGAATGAACAGGCTGATAGGCTAGCAGGGAATGCACCTCTTGGTGGTATCTTGCCTATGGACAAGGGGGAGGTGGTCGTGCGCTTGTGGGACCAGGTGGAGAAGGCGGAGGAACAGATTGAGAACCCATATGTGGAAAGAATGAGATTGCGGGGGATCGGCAGGGGTTCTGGAAGAATCTCAAAACTGAGAGAGAAGACCAGGAGAACTTTTAATCAGATAGCGGTGGGAACGATTAGTAGTATGACTCTTCGCTGGCTGTTGAACGAGGGGACGGAGCACGAATGGGAATTCCTGAGTGCAGTGATGTCGGTTCTTAATTCAACTCAACTTAACTCAACTGTGTGTTGTTTGTGCTGTGTGTTGTGTATTAGGTGTGTTGTGCGTGTGTTGTGTGTGTTGTGTGTTTTGTGTGTGTTATGTGTGTTGTGTGTTACGTGTGTTGTGTGTTACGTGTGTTGTGTATAACGTGTGTTGTGTATAACGTGTGTTGTGTGTATTGTGTGTTGTGTATTATGTGTGTTGTGTGTGTGTGTTGTGTGTGTTGTGTGCATTGTGATGTGTTGTGTGTGTTGAGTGTTGTGTGTGTTGTGTGTCTTGTGTATGTTGTAAGTGTTGTGTGTCTTGTGTGTGTGTGTTGTGCGTGTTGTGTTTTGTGTGTGTTATGTGTTGTGTGTGTGTTATGTGTGTTGTGTATGTTGTGTGTGTTGTGTCTTGTGAGTAGTGTGTGTGTTGTGTGTGTTATGTGTGTGTGTGTTATGTGCTTCGTGGTGTGTTGTGTGTGTTGAGTTTTGTGTGTTGTGTGCTTTGTGGTGTCTTGTGTGTGTTGTGTGTTTTGTGTGTTTTGTGTGTGCTCTGTGTGTTGTGTATATCTTGTGTGTGTTGAGTGTTGTGTGTGTTGAGTGTTGTGTGTGTTGTGTGGTGTGTGTTGTGTGTTGTATGTGTGTTGTGTATTATGTATTATGTGTTGTGTATTATGTGTTGTGTATTGTGTGTTGTGTGTTGTATGTGTGTTGTGTATTGTGTGCGTTGTGTATGTTGTGTGTTGTGTGGAATCCAATATTAGCTCTTCAGCAGCCAAACCACGTTTTTCTTATACCATCTTCGATAAATATTCTACATGAACCAATAAGTGATATCGGGACATCTACATCTCACACATTAAAACATTAAACTGTGACATCTCACAGATTCAAACATAAAACAGGGACATCTCACAGATTCAAACATCAAATAGGGACATCTACATCTCACACATTCAAACATTAAACCGGGACATCTCACAGATTCAAACATCAAATAGGGACATCTACATCTCACACATTCAAACATTAAACCGGGACATCTCACACATCCAAACATTAAACCAGGACATCTCACAGATTCAATAACTGACGCTTGATCCTATCACAAAACACATACACAAACAAACACATACACAAACAAACACATACAAAACAAACATACAGAAACAAAAACATACAGAAACAAACACATTCAGAAACAAACACAAACACACATACACAAACAAACACATACACAAACAAACATACAAAAACAAACACAAACAAACACATACACAAACAAACACATACACAAACAAACACATACAGAAACAAACACACACAGAAACAAACACATACAGAAAAACCAAACACATACAGAAACAAACACAAACAAACATACACAAACAAACATATACACAAACAAACATACACAAACAAACATATACAAACAAACATACACAAATAAACATACATACACAAACAAACACATACACAAACAAACACATACACAAACAAACATACACAAACAAACACATACAGAAACAAACGCATACAGAAACAAACACAAACAAACACACACAAGCAAACACATTCACAAACACACACATAAACAAACACACACGTACACAAACACATACATACACAAACAAACACACAAACACACAAATAAGCAAACACACAAACAAGTAAAAACACAAAAAATCACATACACAAACACACATAAACAAACGCACACATACAAACAAACAAACACCAACACGTACAGAAACAAACAATTACACAAACAAATACACAAACAAATACACAAATACCACGTACACAAAACTTACATAAACAACAAAAGCGAAAACCTGAAAAACTGTACTTTATTTTCTGATATTGAAATCATTTAATTATTCGAGAATTTGATTTTTATCGAAAACATACTCTTCGTAAACAAGGCTGTGTTGTTTCTGAGGGCGCTGATGCCTTTACAAGTATTCACAAGGCTTTTACTGGGACAACAAGAGCTATAAGAGAAACAAGTGAGTACAGCCAAAACATTGGTGTTTCTGCCGATATGATGTGTTTCTTCTGGGGGGACTGTCATGTCTGTGTTTATGTCAAACCAGACTTGGGAATGGCTGAAGATGATTAGAAGTCACCGGAACTTTGTACGTAAAATCATGGTTCTAATTCATTCGCAGAATGTTTAGATTGGCCATCCGTTTTGTGAAAGGGGTAGCTGGCTGTTAATGTTTGTGAATGTTACACAGAGAATGTTTGTATTGATGTGAATGTTACGTGTGGAATGTTCGTGTGGTTGGTATTCTTATACATAAAATGTTCGTATTGATGTGAATGTTACGTATAGAATGTTCGTATTGATGAGACTGTTACACATAGAATGTTTGTATTGATGTGAATGTCACAAATAGAATGGTAACATTGGTGTGAATGTTACATATTGAATGTTCGTATTTATGAGAATGTTACGTATAGAATGTTCGTATTGACGTGAATGTACAATTAACAGAATGTTATTTGTATAGAAGTTCTACTGTCATATGCGGTACCATCTGGCGTAGGCGTTCATGTCTCTCCACAGATCTCGGTCGTTGGTGTTCTGGATCAATTTTGCGGCTGATACTCCCCCATGCCATCGTCTCAGTCCATCCAGCAACATCTTACTTGATCTGCTTTTGCCTTTTCTCCCCACAGAACTTCCCAGTCGTCGCAGTGTTTCCCTGTGCCTCTTTTCTCATTATCTGTCCAAGGAATTTACTTTGCATGTATCTTATAATCGTGCATACTGTCATACTTTCTTCAGCTTGTTCCAGGCAGTTGTTGTTAGTTACTCCGGCAGTCCAGGGTATTTGCAACATTCGTCTCAAAGGCCATGTCTTCATTGTCTCCAAGCTTCTCGTAATTTGTTCCTTCGCCTTTCACGATTCTCCGCCATGGGAATGTACGAGGTACAATATGTCCAGTAGTTTAGTGAATGAAAAAATTACAGAGCGTCCAATACTTGTATTATTATTACAAATAGTGTGTCCGATATTTGTATAGTTTTACAAATAGATTGTCCAGTATTTGTATAATTAATTATTACAAACAGACTGTCCAACATTTGTATAATTATATATATGTACATGTATATAATTATCACACATAAGGTGTCCAGTATTTATATAATTATTAGAGATAGAGTGCATACTATTTGTATAATTGTTACAAATAGAACGACTACACTTTTAGGGAATGTAAAGTCACAACATGGCTAATACTTTAGTGAATGTAATCTCGTGAGCAATGTTTGCCGAAATACAACAATAAAATGTTACCAAGTTTTCGGAATGTAACAATCGCCTAATGTTGACATTCGTCTGGGGCATTCACAGAATATTTAACATTTGTCTGGGGCATGCACAGAATATTTAACATTTGTCTGGGGCATTCACTGAATATCCAATTTGTGTGTGAATGTGACATAAACGTATTCTTAGCATTTGCCTGTATAGCCACATTATGTCCGAATATGCAGAGTATGGTAACAGTTAACATATTTTATGTAAATGCCACAGTTACAGAGAGCTGACATTTGAGTGAATGCAACCGATTTTAAAATAGTGGCTGAATGTATTAGAATGTAACATGTGTGTGTGAATGCAGTAGAATTTAACATGTGTGTGTGTGTGTGTGTGTGTGTGTGTGTGTGTGTGTGTGTGTGTGTGAATGTAGTATAATTTAACATGTGTATGTGAATATAACAGGCATAGAACGTCCAACATTTATGAGACTGTAACAATCACAGAACATCCAACATCTTTGTGAATTCAATAACCCAAGAACACCCAACATACGTGTGTGTGTAACAGCTGAAGAGATCGTAAACTGTGTGTGAATTTAACAAGAAAACAACATTCAACATCTGTGTGAGTGTAATAATCACACAATATCCAACATCTGTGTTGAGTGTAATAATCACACAATATCAAACATTTGTGTGAGTGTAATAAAGAACCAACATGCAACATTTATGTCAATGTGTCAATCACGGAATGTGTAATATTTGTGAGGTTGCAGTCACGAAATATCTAACATATTGCTTGTGAGTGTGTGTGTGTGTGTGTGTGTGTGTGTGTGTGTGTGTGTGTGTGTGTGTGTGTGTAAAAATAAAAGAATGTCCACTATATGTGTGAATGCAACAACAAAAGAACTTTGTGTGTGTAGAATTGAAAGAATTTCAACATGTGTGTTACTATATCACGAACAACAGTTGTGTGAATCTAAACATCTAAAAGACCAAAACTTGTATGAATGTAAACATCTAAGAGTCCAACATTTGTGTGAATGTAAACATCCAAGAATCCAACATCTGTGTGAATGTAATCATCTAAAAGTCCAACATTAGTGTGAATGTTAACGTGTACGAGTCCAACATCTGAATGATTGCAGTTTTCAAGAAATGCGCCTGCCAGAAGCGCCTTGGGGGGGGGGGGGGGGGGAAGGAGAGGGGGCAAAATATAAACTGCTCAGGCCATGATGTCCTCACCTGATGGTTAGAAACGCCTGAATTGATCTAAAACATAAATTAAACGTTTTATTGGCCAGGTACTGCTCACTGGCTCTCCACGAATGGAGTGTGAGCAAAGTTTGGTTCGTGTCTATCGTATGTGCTTGAGGAGTCGATGCTAGCCAGCTCAGATAAAGCCGACCCGAAGTTTGTGTTGCTGGAATACTTTAGAGGCTCTTGGTGTTCTCCGGGCTCTGCAGCATCCACGAGGTTCATGACATCAGCGTAGGTCAGGTCAGAGCTGGTGTCATGACGGTTGTCGTAGAGTCTGTTGAGGGCGTAGTTCAGAGGCACGTGTTCCATCAACCGAAACTGCAGACTCCTCTTCCTCCTCATTGCCGGGTAGTCGTCCGAATACATGTCCTCGTCAGCTCTCGTCCTCGTCGTCAAAGCGTTTGATGAAAGAACTTCCGATGGAATCAATGCCTCTTCTGATAAAACTGCTGCCGATTGAATCGATTGGTCGCTTGATGAAGGAACTTCCGATGGAATCTATACCTTTCTTGATAAAACTACTGCCGATTGAATCGATTGGTCGCTTAATGAACGAACTTCCGATTGAATCTATACCTTTCTTGATAAAACTACTGCCAATTGAATCGATTGGTCGCTTAATAAACGAACTTCCGATGGAATCTATACCTTTTTTAATAAAACTGCTACCGATTGAATCGATCGGTCGTTTGATAAAAGAACTTCCAATGGAATCTATACCTTTCTTGATGAAACTACTGCCTATAGAATCGATTGGTCGCTTGATGAAAGAACTTCCAATGGAGTCTATACCTTTCTTGATAAAACTACTGCCGATTGAATCGACCGGTCGCTTGATGAACGAACTTCCGATGGAATCTATACCTTTCTTGATAAAACTACTACCAATTGAATCGATCGGTCGCTTGATAAAAGAACTTCCAATGGAATCTATACCTTTCTTGATAAAACTACTGCCGATTGAATCGATCGGCCGTTTGATGAAAGAACTTCCAATGGAATCTATACCTTTCTTGATAAAACTACTGCCGATTGAATCGATTGGTCGTTTGATGAAGGAACTCCCAATAGAATCTATACCTTTCTTGATAAAACTACTGCCGATTGAATCGATTGGTCGCTTGATGAAAGAACTTCCAATGGAGTCTATACCTTTCTTGATAAAACTGCTGCCGATGGAATCGATTCCCCTTTTATATTCGTTGTCATTGTCTTCGGCCGCGTCGTCATAATATACGTAGGACTCAAACGAAGAATCTTTTGGTCTTTTGATGAAGGAACTCCCAATAGAATCTATACCTTTCTTGATAAAACTGCTGCTGATTGAATCTACTGGTCTCTTGATGAATGAGCTTCCAATGGAATCTATACCTTTCTTGATAAAACTGCTGCCGATTGAATCAATTGGTCGCTTGATAAACGAACTTCCGATGGAATCTATACCTTTCTTGATAAAACTACTACCGATGGAATCTACTGGTCGCTTGATGAATGAACTTCCAATTGAATCAATACCCTTCTTAATAAAACTACTGCCGATTGAATCGATTGGTCGCTTGATAAACGAACTTCCGATGGAATCTATACCTTTTTTGATAAAACTACTGCCTATGGAATCAATCGGTCGTTTGATCAATGAGCTCCCAATTGAGTCGACTGATTTCCTGACCACTTCAAGTTCTTGTGCCTGCGTGTCGAATGATCTCTTCTTCAGGTCTCCGTCGGGAACCTCGTCCCTGAAACGAAACACAAATGGAGATGTACTTCTAGAGTTTAGAAAATAGCCACGTCAGTGTTATATACAACATTACTATATAGTCCACGTTAGTATTGTGTGAAGACATAACACATAGTCACTTCAGTATAATATATAACACAACATACAGTTACGTCTCTGTTGCATATAAAACAACATATAGTTATGTCACTGCTGCATATAAAACAACATATAGGTATATCACTGTTGCATATAAAACAACATATGATTATGTCACTGTTGCATATAAAACAACATATAATTATGTCACTGTTGTAAATAAAACAACATATAGTTATGTCACTGTTGCAAATAAAACAACATATAGTTATGTCACTGTTGTATATAAAACAACATATAGTTATGTCACTGTTGTATATAAAACAACATATAGTTATGTCACTGTTACATATAAAACAACATATAGTTATGTCACTGTTACATGTAAAACAACATATAGTTATGTCACTGTTACATATAAAACAACATATAGTTATGTCACTGTTACATATAAAACAACATATAGTTATGTCACTGTTACATATAAAACAACATATAGTTATGTCACTGTTGAATATAAAACAACATATGGTTATGTCACTGTTGTATATAAAACAACATATAGTTATGTCAGTGTTGCATATAAAACAACGTATAGTTATGTCAATGCTGCACAATCACGTCACTGTTGTATATAACAGAACATATAGTCACGTCAGTGATTTGTAAAAGAACATAGTCACATCAGTATGATACAAAACACAACATATATTCACGTCAATATGATTTAGAAGACAACATATAGTGACGTCGGTGTTGTATCAAACACAACATATATTCAGGTCAGTAGTGTGTCAAATAACATGTAGTCACGTGACTATTGTTGACTTCTACAACACATGTGTGTGTGTTTGTTTGTGCATGTCTGTCTGATTGTGTGTGTGTGAGTATGTGCGTATGTCTGTGTGATGTATCTGAGAGGCTGCGTGAGTGTATGTGTGTGAGTGTGTGTGTGTTGAAAGTGTGTATGCGCGTGCGAGTGTGTATGTGTGTGTGAGTGTCTGATTGTGTGTGTGTGTGTGTGTGTGTGTGTGTGATTGCATGTGTGTGTCTGTATGATGTGTCTGAGGGCGTGTGAGTGTATGTGTGTGTGTGTGTTTATGTAAGAGTGTGTGTGTCTGATTGTGAGTGTGAGTGTGCGAGTGTGTGTGTGTGTGTGTGTGTGTCTGTGTGATGTAATATTTCTGTGTGATGTAATGTCTCTGTGTGATGTGTCAGTGTGATGTGTCTGAGAGTGTGTGTTTGTGTGAGTGTGTCTGTGTCATGTCTCTATGAGTGTACAAGTATGTGTGTGAACGTGAGAGTGTGTGTTTGTGTGAGTGTGTGAGTGTGTCTGTGTCATGTCTCTATGAGTGTATGTGTGTGAACGTGAGAGTGTGTGTTTGTGAGACAGCATATAACAACGGTCAGAGATGCATATATGTATGTGTGTGTGTGTGTGTTTGAGAGACAGAAAAACACAGATACAGACATAGAGAGACAAAGAAATAGGGAGAGACAGAAAGAGAGACAGAGTACAACATCAAAAGATGATGACTAAATGTGATAGAGGAGAGAAAAGGAAAGAGAGAGACAGAGACAGAGAAAGACATGGGAAGAGAGAGAGAGAGAGAGAGAGAGAGAGAGAGAGAGAGAGAGAGAGAGAGAGAGAGAGAGACAGTGATAGGCAGAGAATGAGGAACAGAGACATAGAGAGACATAGAAAGACAGAGAGAGAGACAGACAGAGAGAGAGACAGAGAGAGACAGAGAGACATAGAGACAGTACAACAACAGACGATGTTGCCTTAGTTTAGTTTAGTTTGGTTTAGTTTAGTTTAGTTTAATTTAGTTTAGTTTAGTTTTGGAGTCTCTGTGGCGAAGTGGTCAAGCCGTTTGACGTTTGACTCGTGAGCCGAAGGTTGTGGGTTCGAGTCCGGGCCGTGTCCTTCGGTTTACGAGTTAAATGTTTCGGAGACTCCCATGGGTCGTCGCTAAAAGATACGGAGTTCGTGCTTTGTGCGACGCTTTCCGTGCTGCGGAAAGAGACCGAGCCATATGGGATAAAAACCCGGAGCAATGAAGTCGACCCTGTCGACTTTTAAGCGACTTTTTTTTAAAGTTTAGTTTAGTTTAGTTTAGTTTAGTTTAGTCGACGGATCAACATCACTGCAAACGGGTGTAACCCATAAGTGCTCCGTTCTCCTCCTAACTCAAACCTGAGTCCAGAGAATCTCAGCTCAGTGCGTGAACTCCGTAGCACCGGCGAGAATCCTGAAATACTTTGGGTAGATGTTTAACTCGACATTTTGCCCGGACAGCGCCGTTAGGCTACTATTTTTCGATTTCCAACTGGCAAGGGATTTTTTTAATGTGCGCAACAATACACACGGGCGTCCGATCTCACTACCCAGAGGCCAGGGGAAATTTATTACTAGAAGTCCACGTGAAAAAAGTCCCGGTCCTCACCGGGGCTTGAACCCGGGACCTCCAGCACTCGAGGCGGACACCATACCTCGAGACCACGCAGTCCCCTTATGTTGGGGTGCGATGTTGCCTTGTTGCGAGGGAGAGAAGAGATTGAGAGAGAGAGAGAGAGAGAGAGAGAGAGAGAGGATTGAGAGAGGGAGATAGAGAGAAAGTAACAGACAGAGATAGAGAGTACAACAGACGATGATGCCTTATTAAGAGAGACAAAGAAAGAGATAGAGACACACAGAGACAGAGAGAGAGAGAGAGTGAGTCACAGAGAAGAAACAGAGACACAGAGACAAAGACAGAGAGACAGAGAGAGAAACAGAGAGAAACAGAGAGAGAGAGAGAGAAAGAGACAGAGACATAGAGAGGCAGAGAGAGACAGAAAGAGACATAAAGAGAGAGAGAGAGAGAGAGAGAGAGAGCAAGAGAGGCAGAGAAAGAAAGATAGAGTTAGAGACAGAGTGCAACAACATTCTATGATGCCTTATTGAGAGAGAGAGCGAGAGAGAGAGAGAGAGAGGTGGAGCGAGAGAGAGAGCGAGAGAGAGAGAGAGGTGGAGCGAGAAAGAGAGAGAGAGAGAGAGGTGGAGCGAGAGAAGGAAAGAGAGTCAGTGAAAGAGACAGAGAAAGAAATACAGATAATGAATACTACCCGTCTATGCAGCTGACTCAATGCCGCCGACCTTGTACACGCACGACAAGATAAGTCTTAAGAGAAATACACACACACACACCCACACACATACACACACACACGCACACACACACACACACACGCATATTTAGGTTGTTTAGAAATAAAAGAAATGGGTTAAACACACACACACTCACACATACACACACGCACACACACACACACGCACACATACACACACACACACACCCACACACACACATACACACACACACGCACACACACACACGCATATTTAGGTTGTTTAGAAATAAAAGAAATGGGTTAAACACACACACACTCACACATACACACACGCACACATACAGAGTTAGAGATTGGTAGACAGACAGGAAGGTAGCTAATTAACTATATAGATTTACAGAGAGACAGACAGACAGCCAGCCAGCCAGACATATGGCGGGCAGAGAGAGATAGAGTGAGAGTGAGAGAGGGAGAGATAGAGAGAGAGAGAGAGAGAGAGGGAGAGATAGAGAGAGAGAGCAACAATAAGGCTATTAGTACAGGACCCAGTAATCTGACGGAAACTGAATCAGCAAATGGACCTGTGACTAATTGATGCGGTGGTCAGTTGTGACCTGACGGGTCCAGTGAGAAGTCCAGTAATTGTGGACAGAAGGTGGCAACTCGCTGTCTACCCCTACAGTCATACAAGATTAGAGTAAGTGTTGTACTTCAGCTCACACCAGGGCGACCATGCAGACTGACCGCTGACACGAATTGTGGGAGATTAACTAGTACTGGACATTCATGCATTATTTGTTGTTTACAAGCAATGTCCTGTTGCGAGGAAATGCAGTCTAAAGACTAAATGTCGTGGCAGGGCAGCCAAAGACCTAGGCAGTGGTCGACAACTGGTCAAGGATGGAAGCTCCGACAGGCGGACAGTTAGAACATTGGTTTGCTGATCAAGCAACTTCTGCGACTTCTCTTGTTCCAGATGTAGAGGTGTTACATTTGCTCTGGAGTAAACTAGGCAGGCCGAGAGAGGGATCATGTCGCATGAGCAAAACATGTTCTCTACAATTCAGCCCAGGCTTTGTACTATGGAGAGATATAACTCCATCCATGACCGGTTTGTTGTAGTTATTGTTCTTTGTAGGGTGGCACTGCAATAAACTATAGTCTGTCAGATGGCAAGGTGCCAGAGTCTGTGTGTGCGTGCGTGTGTGTGTGTGTGTGTAACAGATGTCAATTTCCAGTAATACGTTAGCGCGAGAAATAAATTAACCGACATTGAAGCCACTCATAGAAGGAGAAGAAAGAAGTAGAGATTAGTTACCGTAAAGTTGTAACAAATGTCGATTTCCTGTAATAATTTGCCATCTGTCAGGGTGTTGAGTAGGTACGGATAGGACATAGAGAGGACAAGGGGCAGAATAGAGATAATGACATATATGACATAGAGAAGACAGGGTAGTATTTAGAGTAGAGACAGAACATATGTCAGGACATAGAATGGTCACAAGACAGGACATCTACAGGACAGTAGATAAATAGGAGACAGGACTTAGGTGGGGACACAGACGTGTCAGAACCAGGACACCGGTAGGACTATACCAGAGGATAGGAGGGGACGCCCGTTCACGGGATACCACCCTGAACAGACTAGAAGTTAGTATAACCCAGCTTAGCACGGGCGGACTGTTGTACTACGAGACTGGTAGGACAGCACGGGGTTTTACAGACAGCACGGGGTCTAGGGCGACAAGTCCAGCCAACCGGTTGGAAAACGTCAGACTGGACTCGACAATTTTCAGAGAAGGACGCATGTGTATTTCGGAGTGCAAATCATCTACACAACGGATGTTTCTTTGGGTGTGGATGAAGAAGCGAGAGTGCTTGTGTGTGATACAAGATGTTGACAGGCAGCATTAATAAATTAACTCTGAGACCCAGTAAGAAATGATGTTGCCAGACAGACAGTGGGGTCATCTTCTTGTGCTACATATATTGATGGGCAGAAGATCAAATGGTTTGGCCATCTCGTTAGAAAGCGATACCATCAGTTGCGCTACACCAACGAAGATCTGCTACGAGAGCAAGAGAACTCCTGAAAGGAAAATGGATTGACGACATAAATATATTGTACAATCACATGGAATGACACTAGCCAGTGCCACCCATCGATTAGCTGGAACATTAACTATTCCTTCCCACGCCGCTTGATGACAAAATTTGATAATAATAATAATAATAATAATAATACTAATAATAATAATAATAATAATAATAATAATAATAATAATAAACGTATTGATGAACACGTATTGAAGTACAGGAAATACATAGAGATAAAAGGACAATCTAGACAATTTAAAAATAGGAGCTGTGGTGGTTACGTGATTTCAGCGAGGCGCTGTCAAGCGAGACTCGAATTCTGGTGCGAGCACTGTAGCATTCAGTGTTGATATTGCCTAGTGTGTCCTCTAAAATGTACTTATTTCATCTACTTCTGTGAGTGCCAGTGTGACAACTATAGCATTCAATGATGATATTTCCAGTGTGTCATCTACAATCTACTTCTTTCCTCTACTTCTACCAGTGAAAATAAATACCTGCGAATGTATTTTTCATCCAATTTCCTGGCCTCCCATTCACCCAACAGTTGATATTTACGGTGAATAAGTTAGAAATAAAATCAGGTGTAAAAATTACAGGAATATCTAATTGAACAGCTGGCGCAGCCCCTTCAAGCGCATGAAAGCAGCCGTGGGGTATAATTGATTTAATAGAAATGGTTGCAGCTGCTGTTGTGTTAGCAACAATTGGTTTAGTTGTCGTATTTACAGCAGCAGTCCGTGTGTTGGCTAAAGTAGTAGTTTGTGTGTTGGCTAAAGTAGTAATTTGTGTGTTGGCTATAGTAGTAGTGTTGGCTAAAGTAGTAATTTGTGTGTTGGCTAAAGTAGTAGTTTGTGTGTTGGCTAAAGTAGTAATTTGTGTGTTGGCTAAAGTAGTAATTTGTGTGTTGGCTAAAGTAGTAGTTTGTGTGTTGGCTATAGTAGTATTTTGGGTATTGGGTATAGCAGTATTTTGTGTGTTGGCTATAGTAGTAGTTTGTGTGTTGGTAGTAGTAGTAGTAGTTTGTGTGTTGGTAGTGGTAGTAGTAGTAGCATGTGTGTTGGCAAAAAGCCACAATAATTGTAGCTGCCGTGTTTGTTAATACTGTTTGATTGGCCGTAATTGAGAGCTTGTATATGTTAGTATTGGTGACAATTGTAGATGTTGCATTTGTAGATTGAAAATAATTGTTAAAGTTGTATTTTTTTCTATTAGCAATAATTGTCGATGTTGTAGTTATTACTCTGGCTACAATTGTAGATATTGTAGTAATTGTACTGGCTACAATTGTAGATATTGTAGTTATTACGGGTGCAATGGCTGCAAAAGTACATGTTGTTACAGTGCTGGCTACAATTGTAGATGTGGTAGTAATTGTACTGGCTGCAATTGTAGATGTAGTTATTTTGCTGCCTAGAATTGTACATGTTGTATATATTCTAAAGATGACTGTTGTTGGTCTTATAGCTCTAGTTATTGTAATGACAACAATCATAGATATTGCTGCAGTTGTTATATTAGCAACTGTTGTAGATGTTATTGTCATTCTGGCCACAATTTTAGATGTTGTGGTTGTAATACTGAATTGGAAAAATTGTCAATGTTATATTTCGCGTATAGGCAACAATTGTAGACATTGTATTTGCACTATTTGTAGATATGGTATTTGTTGTATTGTGAGTAATTTTAGATGTTGAATGTATTGTATTGGCAACAGTTGTAGTTCTGCTTGTAGCTGTGGAAGTTGTTACAGATGTTGTGTATTGACAGATGTGGATGTTGTATTTGTTGTATTGATAACAACTGTAAATGCTGTTATTTACAATATTTGTAGATTTTGTATTTCTTGTATAGAAAACAATTTTATATATTATATTTGGTGTGTTGACAACAATTGTAGATGTTGTATTTGGTGTATTTACAACAATTGTAAATGTTGTATTTGGTAAATTAACAATTTAAGATATTATATTTGGTGTATTGACAATAATTGTAGATGGTGTATTTGGTGTTTTGACAACAATTGTAGATATTGTTTTTAGTGTATTGACAACAATTATAGATGTTGTATGTGGTGAATTGACCACAATTGTAGGTGTGGTATTTGGTGTATTTACAACAATTGTAGATGTTGTATTTAGTAGTGTATTGACACCAATTGTAGATGTTGTATGTGGTATATTGACAACAATTTTAGATGTTGTATGCGGTGTATTGACAACGATTATAGATGTATTTGTTGTATTGACAACTGTAGATATTGTAAGGACAACATTTGCAGATGTTCTATTTGGTGTTTTGGCAACAATTGTAGATGTTGTATTTGGTGTGTTGGCTACAATTAGAGATGATGTAGATGTTGCTGTGTCGGTAAGGAAAGTTATGATAGTTGTTGTATGCTGCAATATAACTCGTGGTCATCTTCTCTGGAGCCCACAGACGTGTGGATTATTGGGAGGCATAAAACACATGAAATAGAGACTTATAGACACGAGTAATATTGGGAGGACATGGAGGGAGGACATGGAGGGAGGACATGGAGGGAGGGCATGGAGGGAGGACATGAAGGGAGGACATGAAGGGAGGACATGGAGGGAGGACATGAAGGGAGGGCATAGAGGAAAGACATGGAGAGAGGACATGGAAAGAGGACATGAAGGGAGGACATGTAGGGAGGACATGAAGGGAGGACATAGAGGGAGGACATGGAGGGATGACATGGAGGGAGGACATGAAGGGAGGACATAGAGGGAGGACATGAAGGGAGGACATAGAGGGAGGACATGAAGGGAGGACATGGAGGGAGGACATGAAGGGAGGACATGAAGGGAGGACATGGAGCAAGGACATGGAGAAAGGACATAGAGGGAGGACTCTGAAGGAGGACATGAAGGAAGGCCAAGGAGGGAGGACATGGAGGAAGAACATGGAGGGAGGATATGGAGGAAGGACAAGGTGAGAGGACATGTAAGGGAGGGACATATAGGGAGGACGTGGAGGGTAGACATGGAGGGAGGACATAGAGGAAGGATATGGAAGGAGGACATGGAGGGAGGACATGGAGGAAGGACATGGAGGGGGGACATGGAGGGAGGACATAGAGGGAGGATATGGAGGAAGGATATGGAAGGAGGACACGGAGGGAGGCCATGGAGGGAGGACATGGAGGGAAGATATGGAGGGAGGTCATGTAGGGAGAACATGGAGGGAAGATATGGAGGGAGGTCATGTAGGGAGGACATGGAGGGAAGATATGGAGGGAGGTCATGTAGGGAGGACATGGAGGGAGGACATGGAGGGAGGACATGGAGGGAGGTCATGGAGTGAGGACATGGAGGAAAAAAATGGAGAAACGGCATGGAGGGAGGTCATGGAGGGAGGTCATGGAAGGAGGACATGGAGTGAGGACATGGAGTGAGAACATGGATGACATGGAGGGAGGACATGGAGGGAGGACATGGAGGAAGGACATGGAGGGAGGGCATGGGGGAGAACATGGATGGAGGACATGGATGGAGGACATGGATGGAGGACATGGAGGGAGGACATGGAGGGAGGACATAGAGGGATGTCATGGAGGGAGGACATGGAGGGAGGACATGGAGGGAGGTCATGGAGGGAGGACATGGAGGGAGGACGTGGAGGGAGGACATGGGGGGAGGACATGGAGTGAGGACGTGGAGGGAGGATGTGGAGGGAGGACATGGGAGGACATGAGGGAGGACATAGTGGGAGGACATGGAGGCAGGACATGGAGGGAGGACGTGGAGGCAGCTATCAAGAGATATAACAGCTTGGCGTCGTGTGGTCGAGATTCTATGTCGCAGTGGAGGACAAAAGGCAACAATATTTGGTAACAATTGTTGCAACATAACTGATCAATCTTCGATGAACATAACTGATCAATCTTCGATGAACATAACTGTCAGACTGATAGCATCGATAACGACAGCGACGACGACGGAGAAGACGAAGGAACTAACATTGTAGATAACAAGTCCAGTCAAGTAATTGGTTCCAGAAGATTCTGTAGCGGTACAGGCCGAGACAATGTTGTCTTAATTACTTGTAACATTCTGTCGTCACTTCCGCTGTCTCACATCTGTCTAACGTGTCTGCTTGATCGCATCCGCGCATCCCTTGTATAAATATTGAATGGCAGCTGGCAGTTCGCGCCCACAATCCTTCCCCAAGAAAAACAGCTTTTAGAGTTGGTGTCAATTCTGAGGCAGTCTTAGCGGCTGTCCAAAGTTGGTCACTTGAATGAGGCGGAGAATTGTATTTGCTTGTGTAGTTTGCACGTCTCATTATTCATGCCAGATTGACTGTTCTTCCCGCTGTATACTATTTTAGCTTCACTTTCTTGATCAAAACTGGCTCATTTACGATTTTAGCCAATCCGTATGAAGCTTTACAAGCGAATGTAGCAATCTATCTGTGCATCAGTTGGCCAACTATCGGGTAAATATATCTGTCAGTTGGTCAACTATTAGGAAATATATCTTTCAGTTGGTCAACTATTGGGACATTTATCTGTCAGTTGGTCAACTATTGGGACATTTATCTGTCAGTTGGTCAACTATTGGGACATTTATCTGTGAGATGGTCAAATGTTGGGTAATATATCTGTGAGTTGGTAAAATTTTGGATAATATATCTGTGAATTGGTCAACATGTGGGAAATATATCTGTCAGCTGGTCAACTATAAGGTTATATATCTATCAGTTCGCCATCACACATCTCTCACACATCTCTCACACATCTCACACACACTCTACACATCTCACACATCTCTCACATCACACTCACACTCCACACATCTTACATACACTCCACACATCTCTCACATATCTCACACACACTTCACACATCTCTCACACATCTAACACACACTCCACACATCTTATACATATTGCACACATCTCACACACACTCCACACATCTCACACACACTCCTCACATCTCACACATCTCTCACACACTCCACACATCTTACATACACTCCACACATCTCTCACACACTCCACACATCACACACACACTCCTCACATCTCACACACACTCCACACATCACACACACACTCCACACATCACACACACACTCCACAAAACTCACATACACTCCACACATCTCACACACACTCCACACATCTCACACACTCCACACATCTCACACATCTCTGACACATCTCACACACAGATTCCACATATCTCACTCGCACTCCACAAATCTCACACACACTCCACACATACTCCACACATCTCACACACCCTGCACACATCTCACACACACTACACACCTCTAACACTTCTCTCACACACACTCCACATCTCTCACACACACTCCACATCTCTCACACATCTCACACACACTCCACACATGTCACACATCACTCCACAGATCTCACACATCACACACACACTCCACACACCTCACACACAATCCACACATCTCACACATTTCTCAAACATCTCAAACACACTGCACACATCTCACACATACTCCACACATCTCCCACATACTCCACACATATCACACACACTCCACACATATCACACACACTCCACACATATCACACACACTCCACACATATCACACACACTCCACATATTTCACACATATCACACACACTCCACACATATCACACACACTCCACATATTTCACACATATCACACACACTCCACACATGTCACACACACTCCACACATATCACACACTCTCCACATATTTCACACATATCACACACACTCCACACATATCACACACACTCCACACATATCACACACACTCCACACATATCACACACACACTCTACACATATCACACACACTCCACACATATCACACACACTCCACATATTTAACACATCTCAAATACACTGCACACATCTCACACACACTCCACACATCTCACACACACACTGCACACATTTCACACACACTGCACACATCGCACACACTCTTCGCACATCTCACATACACTCCACACATCTCGCACACATTCCACACATCTCACACACACACTGCACACATTTCACACACACTGCACATATCTAACACACACTACACACATCTCACACACTCTTCGCACATCTCACACACACTCCACCCATCTCACACACACTCCACCCATCTCACACACACTCCACCCATCTCACACACACTCCAGCCATCTCACACACACTCCACCCATCTCACACACACTCCACCCATCTCACACACACTCTACCCATCTCACACACACTCCACCTATCACACACACACACACTCCACCCATCTCACACACACTCCACACATTTCGCACACACTCCACATATCTCACACACACACACTGCACACATCTCACACACACACTCCACACATCT
>JACEFZ010008689.1:482500-540429 GCA_014155875.1 Cepaea nemoralis
CTATAAAACGAATTCCAGAAGGGTGAGAAATACAGAACCGTAAAGTATGGAGGGAAAATCAATACCAAGTAATCAGTTCTTGTATTAACGCGATCTTGAAATAATCTTAATTTCCCCCCCCCCCCCACATGGAAACCCTAAAATCCGGGGGGGGGGGGGGGGGGAGTCCCGACCGGTTGAGAACCACTTCACTAGACTATCGTAAATGGATGCCTAGTGCCGCCGTCGAACAGTTACCGCGTTGCAATAACAACACAACACTCGCTTGGCGAATGGGAAAACACAATAACAACATAACACTCCCTTGGCGAATGGGAAAACACAATAACAACACATCACTCGCTCGACTTTTATTATTAGAGAACTCCTGTTTGCGGACGACCAAGCACTAATAGCAAAATCAGAAGCTGAATTACAAGACCACATGAATAGGGAACATAACATGAAAATTAGCACAAGTAAAACAGAGGTAATGACTATAACTAAAGAAGATAAAGCAACAACGATTCACTTAAACCAACATCCCGTGAAACAAGTAAAAAGTTTCAAGTACCTAGGAAGTATAATATCATCAAATGGCAAATCAGAAGACGAGATCGAAAAAAGATGCAATAAGTCAAATCAACTCATTGGAAAAATGGCATCAATATTAAAGAACAAACATGTATCAACAACTACTAAGAAAGCACTTTACAACACAATCTTCCTACCAACTCTATGGTACCAATGCCAAACCTGGACAGAAATGAGATTCCTGAGAAGAATACGCAATGTGTCAAGAAGAGATAAGATCAGAAATGAAGAAATCAAGACTAAAGTGGGGGTTATAGCTGCACTAGAGTTTATTAGAAGGCAGCAAGTGAAATGGTTTGGCCATGCAAGTAGGTTAACAACTAACAATATACCACAACAAGCAATGATGTACAGACCAGAGGGAAGCAGAAGAAGAGGCCGACCAGGTAAACGGTGGAAGCAGGAATAACAGTCCATGAGAATATCGATACATGAAGCCCATAAGCGGGCACTCTCCCGCTGTTTATTCTTTACCTCGACTGCGCAAGGTACAAGAGGAACATGATAAGATGATATGAGATACTCGCTTGGCGAATGAGAAAACACAATAACAACGCAACACTCGTTTCGCGAATTGGAAAACACACTTCAGTTCCTGCATTATTGACAGCTCTTGCTCTAAAGAGATACATATTTCTATAAATATTCCTTTGTGTTGTTTGTGTGTTTTCTGTGTTATTGTTTTCTTTTCGTTTGCTGATAAAACATCGGTGCAAACTGTATCTGAATGTTGTTTCCATTCGTGGAGTCTGTGATCTCACGCTACACAAGGGCTCCAGGGATTACACTAGGAAATAATCTTGACGCACACTCGTGCATCGTTGTCTGTTTCCAATTGTAAACAGTACTTGGGTGTCCAGTGCTGATACTCGTTAAATGAGGTTAGATCATCCGTAGACACAAGTGACTTCTGGGTGTCGAGAATGTGATCTATAATCAGGTTTAGGTCATAGGGGTTACAGTGCCAGTACACAATCTATCAGGGCAGATATAGAATGGTCAACTTCAGGCCTAACTGAACACTGTCGGCAAATATTGACCTCATGACATGACCACGAGTCTATTTGGCCACCTTTTGTCAAAGCCGTCCAGTCTTGATTAGCCCCGCCAATCTTCATGATCTGCCAGACACTGAAATGTGTGGGCCGGTCAAGCTGGACAAAAGTGACCGTCTGGATTCAGATGTCCACGTTTATCTGATTACCGTGATTACTGCATGAGGTTAGTGACAGCGGCCCGACTCACAGTGGCCCAGTCTGGTAGCTTCCATGGACGAGAGCAAGAGGCGTCTGTTTGCTACAAGCAAATATCTATTTGTGCCTGCTTCAGTAACTATGTCAGTAAACCTCTATTGCAAAACAGACCCACCAGCCAACCCACTCACCACCCACCTATCAACCCAGACGCGGTCAGTTCCGCACATTTACCGGGAGTGTAGGGAGTCGCCTTGGCCAAGCAGTCAAGTGGCTTGCCTCGCGTTTCCGGATATTGTGGTGCTTTCCAGGTGCGTTCACGAGTGCAATTTTCTCGGAGAATCCTGGGGCTCATCGCTGGAGCCACGATGTTCGTGTCTGTGCAACACTTTGAGAACTGCTCTGTGGAAAGAGACCGAGCCATATAGAATGAAACCAGGTGCAATGAAGGTGACCTGTTCACATAACAAATGCCTTTACTGGGAGTGAAAGTTCCCACACAAGTGTGATAATCTTAACTCACGGACTCCCACAAAATGTGATAATTTTAACTCATGCAGTCGTATAAAAGCGATAATTTTAACTCATGAAGTCCCACAAAAGTGTGACAATTTTAACTCACACACGTTCTGACACAAGTATGATATATCTTAACTCGTGAAAGTTCTGAAGGGATATTTGGGTTTTTGTTTCCAATAAGAAGGAACGGACGTTGCCTCCAGTTATCTATAGTTTGTCTGTGTGTATAGTTTGTCTGTATGTGTAGTTTGTCTATGTCTGTAGTTTATCTGTGTCTGTAATTTGTCTGTGTTTGTAGTTTCTGTCTGTATTTTGTCCTCGTCTGTAGTTTGAGACTGCAGCAGACTGAGTATTAGACTTGGTAAACGTTCTCCGTTTCTGTATGTAGAACATTGGGGAAACCCGTGAGGCATCGCGTATAATGAAGTGGCAAACTCAGCCGAAGTGATGGGCACTTTTAGTACCAAACAGAAAGATTGGGAAGATTTACACAACAAACAACGCAAATATAGGACAGATTTACACAACAGACAACGCAAACATGGGGCAGATTTACACAACAGACAACGCAAACATGGGACAGATTTACACAACAGTCATCGCAAACATGAGGTAGATTTACACAACAGACATCGCAAACATGGGACAGATTTACACAACAGACAACGCAAACATGGGACAGATTTACACAACAGACATCGCAAACATGGGGCAGATTTACACAACAGACAACGCAAACATGGGACATAATTACACAACAGACATCGCAAACATGGGACAGATTTACACAACAGACAACGCAAACATGGGACAGATTTACACAACAGACATCGCAAACATGGGACAGATTTACACAACAGACATCGCAAACATGAGACAGATTTACACAACAGACAACGCAAACATGGGACAGATTTACACAACAGACAACGCAAACATGGGACAGATTTACACAACAGACAACGCAAACATGGGACAGATTTACACAACAGACATCGCAAACATGGGACAGATTTACACGACAGACAACGCAAACATGGGACAGATTTACACAACAGACATCGCAAACATGGGACAGATTTACACAACAGACATCGCAAACATGGGGCAGATTTACACAACAGACAACGCAAACATGAGGTAGATTTACACAATAGACAACGCAAACATGGGGCGAATTTACACAATAGACAACGCAAACATGGGGCGAATTTACACAATAGACAACGCAATCATGGGGCAGATTTACAGTAGACAACACAAACACACCCGATGTATAGACTCCTGTAGAATCAGACTGGTGTCTTGTTGTATGTTAGACAGACATTCTGTCTTCAGTTGTATGTTAGACCGATTTTCTGTCTTAAGTTCGGCCAACAGACGGGATACCTGGCAGAATTGACCTTGGCAATTGCCCCTTAAACTCCTTCAATCACAAATAGGTTTCCTTTAAAGCAGTTGAATGAGTTGAAATAGACACTATGAGAGAAATATAGAAACACCATGAGACAAATATAGAGACACAGTGAGACAAATGTAGAGACACAGTGAGACAAATGTAGAGACACCATGAGACAAATAAAGAGACATCATGAGACAAATAAAGAGACACCATGAGATAAATAAAAAAACACCATGAGACAATCATGAGACATCATGAGACACATAAAGAGACACCAAGGGACAAATAAAGAGACCCCATGAGAGAAATAAAGAGACGCCATGAGACAAATAAAGAGACACCATGAGACAAATAAAGAAAAACCATGAGACTAATAAAGAGACACCATGAGACAAATAAAGAGACACCGTGAGACAAATAAAGAGACACCGTGAGACAAATAAAGAGACGTAGTGAGACAAATAAAGAGACGTAGTGAGACAAATAAAGAGACGTAGTGAGACAAATAAAGAGACATAGTGAGACAAATAAAGAGACATAGTGAGACAAATAAAGAGACATAGTGAGACAAATAAAGAGACGTAGTGAGACAAATAAAGAGACGTAGTGAGACAAATAAAGAGACATAGTGAGACAAATAAAGAGACATAGTGAGACAAATAAAGAGACATAGTGAGACAAATAAAGAGACATAGTGAGACAAATAAAGAGACACTAGTGAGACAAATAAAGAGACACCATGAGACAAATAAAGAGACACCATGAGACAAATAAAGAGACACCATGAGACAAATGAAGAGACACCGTGAGACAAATAAAGAGACACCGTGAGACAAATAAAGAGACACCGTGAGACAAATAAAGAGACATAGTGAGACAAATAAAGAGACATAGTGAGACAAATAAAGAGACATAGTGAGACAAATAAAGAGACATAGTGAGATAAATAAAGAGACATAGTGAGACAAATAAAGAGACATAGTGAGACAAATAAAGAGACATAGTGAGACAAATAAAGAGACATAGTGAGACAAATAAAGAGACATAGTGAGACAAATAAAGAGACATAGTGAGACAAATAAAGAGACATAGTGAGACAAATAAAGAGACATAGTGAGACAAATAAAGAGACATAGTGAGACAAATAAAGAGACATAGTGAGACAAATAAAGAGACATAGTGAGACAAATAAAGACATCATCATCATCAAGTGCCGTGCCAGGTGGCGTAGGCGTTCATGGCTCTCCACAGATCTCGGTCTTTGGTTTTCTGGATCAACTCTGCTGATGATATTCCTCCATGCCACCGTCTCAATCCATCCAGCATCATTTCTCTTGGTCTGCCTCTGCCTCTCTTCCCCTCGATCTTTCCAGTTGTTACGATGTTCTCCAATGCCTCTCTTCTCATCACGTGACCGAAGAAAGATGTTTGTCTCTGTCTTATTGTTGTATATAATGTTCTAGTTTCATTAGCCTGTTTCAGGCAGTCATCGTTAGTTACTCTGGCAGTCCAAGGAATTCGCAACATTCGTCTCAGGAACCACACCTCTGTTGCTTCTAATTTCTTCTTACTTTGTTCATTTACATTCCAAGATTCACTGCCATACAACAAAACTGGTTCTACATAGCATTTCAGCACTCTGTTTCTTACATTCAGTGATAGTGACTTATTGCACAGGATACTCTTCATTTTCTGAAATGCGGCTTTTGCCTGCCCTATTCTGCTCCTAATCTCTGTTGTACATCTTCCATCTGATGTTATAAATGCCCCTAGGTATCTAAAATTATCCACTTGGTTAAGGATTTTTCCTTCTATTTCTATGTCACATTTTGGTGTCACCATTTTCTTTGATATTACCATTGTTACTGTTTTCTTGATATTCAAGGAGAGTCCTTTCCTTGCACTCTCTGTTACTACAAGGTCTAATAATTGTTGTAGGTCTGTTGAATTATCCGCCACCAATACTGTGTCATCTGCATAGCGTATATTATTTATATTATAACCTCCAACTAGTATTCCTGGCATCTCTTTGATCTCTCTCATTATTACTTCGCTATACAGGGAGAAAAGATCTGGTGACAAGACACACCCCTTGTCGTACTCCTAGCTTTATCTGTTCGTAACTACCCTCTTTATTTCCCATTTTAATTGCTGCTACTTGGTTCCAGTAAACATTCTTTATTATTCTTAAATCTTTTCCATTCAATGTTGATATCTTCCAACATTTTAATCAGTTCATCATGTTTTACTTTATCAAATGCCTTAGTATAATCTATGAAGCACAAATATATGTCCCTCTGTTTCTCTATTGACCTTTCTATTAGTGTCCGTAATGTATAAATTGCATTGTTTGTGCCCTTTCCTTCCACAAATCCATACTGTTCTTCACTAATTTCCATTTTTATGGAGACATAGTGAGACAAATAAAGAGACATAGTGAGACAAATAAAGAGACATAGTGAGACAAATAAAGAGACATAGTGAGACAAATAAAGAGACATAGTGAGACAAATAAAGAGACATAGTGAGACAAATAAAGAGACATAGTGAGACAAATAAAGAGACATAGTGAGACAAATAAAGAGACATAGTGAGACAAATAAAGAGACACTATGGGACAATAAAGAGACATCGTGAGACAAATAAAGAGTAGCTAGCAATCATCCGAGATGAGGTCACGAAATGAATATGGCCATGACCTTGGGCAGCCAGTGTAACTAACAACGACTGCCTGGCAGAGGCCAATGAAAAGAACGAACAAATGTAGCAGTCAACCCCAGCATTATTGAATGTGATGTATTAACAAGTTTACATTCAATAGATTGCCTTTGTTTTCTGATCGACCGACACCCATACCATTGTTTAAGAACAGCGCAGGCGGTCTGATTCCATATCCGCCCTCAGCTGTGTTTCGAACGTGGTATGTGAGATTACGAATGTGGTATGTGATATTACGAACTGCGTTGTTAACCCCTTGGCCACAACGCCGGCGCACAACTATACGAAAGAGACAAACAGCATTCTTTGGTAAGAGAAGAGGGGCATCGGAGAACATCGTGACCACCGGAAAGATCAGTGGAAAAGGAGGTAAAAGTAGACCAAGAGGAATGATGCTGGATGGACAGATGGTGGCATGGAGGAATATTATCAATTGACTTGATCAAGAACACAAAGGGCCAAGATCTGAGGAGAGACATGGACGCCTACGACAGCTAGCAAGGCACACGATGATGATAATTGTGAGATTAAAGGAGTTACTTGGGCTAGATTGGGTTGCTGTAACAACATTTTGTGGTAGGAGCAAGCAAGAACAGTAGTCTTTCTTTGTAGTTGTTAAACATCTTCTAGCGATAGCCATCTCGTGGATGAGTGAAACCAACCGCCATTATAGCTTCTGTGACGACAAGGGGTGCACACACGCTCTACAAGACACACTACCGCCGAATCAACAACCGAGAGATGACAAAACACGCTTTCTGTACACACCACCTCTGTTAGGACTGCTCTGTCAGCTCGGAGATCTCTCCCGAATAAAAGTGTCAACTTAAAATTGATCGTTACCGAACTCTCAGATCGCACTCGACAGCCTCCTCAGATTTCGGTTACACGAGCTAGTCTCATAAGACTGTTTGCACATTTCTGGAACTAAGGCCAGTCTCATCAAGATTGAGCCAATCATTTCTGACAACGGAAGAGGGAAGCCCTGTGATGTGGGAGTTGACGAGGTTCGTTTGAAGCCATCCAGTTTCCGTCAACCGTCTCTCCCACCGCTCCATCAGCAAACACGGGGAAACAGTTCTTAGTTGAAGGCACCGGAAATGGAATGCATAGATGGATGGCGGCCTGTGGTCGAAGGGTAGACTCGATGTCCTAGTTTTGATAGAGACCTGGGCAAACACACACTTCCGGCCGTGAATGGAGTCAAACATCTGATGCCGTGTTTACATGCGCATGATTTCTCCGTGGAGGGGTGGTGGTGGGGTGGGAGGAGAGTGGACTTTAATGCAGGCGACAGGTCAGAGGACATGAAAGAGGATGAGACATGGAGGATGGGAAGACAGGGAGGGTGGGAAGTCATGGAGGATGTGGAGATAGAGATGGTGGGGACACAGAGAGAGAGAGAGAGAGAGAGAGAGAGAGAGAGAGAGAGAGAGAGAGAGAGAAGAGAGAGAGAGAGAGAGGGGGGGTGGATGAACATAGAGGATGGGGGGAGACTGGATGGGAAGAAGACATGGAGGGTAGGAAGCCATGGAGGATAGAAGACGTAGGATGTGGAGTCATGAAGCATGGGAGGAGATGGACTATGGGAACACATGGGTGGGTGCGAGGTCATGGGCGGGTGGGAATACATGGGCTGTGCGAAGACAAAAGAATGGGAAGACGGAAAAAGGGTGGGGGGGGGGGGTATTGGGAAAACATGGGAAATGGGAGGTATGGAAAAACGTAGACAGGAAGTAAGAAGACTAAGAATAGAGAGACATTGCTATGAATCTTTGAGACTGTTAAAAATATTGCTTGTACAAAAACAAAGACTGAAGCACTAATAAACCAGGTGATTGGTCCCCCACACTGTTGATGAATTTGATAAATATTTAAGAGGTATTTCATATGTCGGTCTTTCGACATATGCTAGCAATCACGGTTCGCAGAAAATATTTCCGATCGTTGTTCAGTACTTTGACTAGACAGCAGGTGGATTCCAAACTAAGATTCTCGAGTTAGACAACACACCAAATGAAACCTCAGAAACTATATCACAGTATTCGGGATGGTTAACCCGGTCAACAAATGCCCGCAGAAGTCGGATGTGTCGGCCTAACGGCGCAAGAACGCAGCTTTGCTGTAAACAGGCACAACGCAATCACATCCGGAAAAAAACAACTCTGGATGAACGCAGAAGGAGATATCACATTATATTTTGAGAACACTCCAAAAACATGATTTGTACTCCAAATGTGTTGCTTTTGCTGGTGACAATGCCAATGTGAATTTTTGAGGCATTAACAGAAGAGAAGGTAGAAATGTGTTCTCGCATTTAAAGGAAGCATTGAGCAAGCCATTAGTAGACGTTAGATGTTCTGCTCATGTTCTGCACAACTGCATCCAAAACGACACAGATTTAATGCAGATTGACGTTGGATCTATTGTCTTGAAGATATTCAATTACCTTTCTATATACACTGTCAGAACAGAAACTTTAAAGGATTTGTGTGACTATGTCAACATTAACTATCAGCAACTACTCTATCACTCTAAAACTAGATGGCTCAGTTTGTTTCCAGCTGTTGAGAGGCTGTTGAGGTTGTTTACTGCTTTGAAAGAATAATTTCTTTCTCTAAACCAACCACCAGCTATAATAAAAAAAATTATTGCCTGGTATTGTAATAAAATTGTACTGATTGTGGGTTTAATCTGGAACGATTTAAATGAAACATTCAATATGTCCTCTTTTGTCCTCCTTTTTGTCTTATTACGTCCTCCTTTGTCCTCCTTTTTGTCTTACTATGTCCTCCTTTTGGTGCCCACGTATCTGGCAACCCCAGACAAGTAGAATATACACATATAAAAGATTCAGAAACATGGGGACTTGAACCTGCGCCTTTACACGACGACACCATCTCGCCGAAAGAACATCGTTGGGGGTGGGGGTGTCTAGTTGTTCATACATGGTAGTACACACGAGTTGCTGCCCTCAGCTGGAGGCGACAGGTTCGAATCCCGCTAGCTTTCAATTGCTATATTGTATAGTGACCTATCTGAACTATACTCTCCTCACTAAAAATGCCCATCAGTACCCGTGCATTTAGTTACGTGCAATATGAATGTCGACGGCGGGGAGACTATGATGAAACAGCGGCAGGAGGGGGCGGAGAGTGTCACTGAGTGACATAATGTCGACGGCGGGGAGACTATGATGAAACAGCGGCAGGAGGGGGCGGAGAGTGTCATGGAGTGACATAATGTCGACGGCGGGGCGACTATGATGAAGCAGCGGCGGGTGGGGGCGGAGAGTGTCATGGAGTGACATAATGTCGACCACGAGGCGACTATGATGAAACAGCGGTAGGAGGGGGCGGAGAGTGTCATGGAGTGACATAATGTTGACCACGAGGCGACTATGATGAAACAGCGGCAGGAGGGGGCGGAGAGTGTCATGGAGTGGCATAATGTCGACGGCGGGGAGACTATGATGAAACAGCGGCAGGAGGGGGCGGAGAGTGTCATGGAGTGACATAATGTCGACCACGAGGCGACTATGATGAAACAGCGGCATGAGGGGGCGGAGAGTGTCATGGAGTGACACAATGTCGACGGCGGGGAGACTATGATGAAACAGCGGCAGGAGGGGGCGGAGAGTGTCATGGAGTGACATAATGTCGACGGCGGGGCGACTATGATGAAACAGCGGCGGGAGGGGGCGGCGAGTGTCATGGAGTGACATAATGTCGACCACGAGGCGACTATGATGAAACAGTGGTAGGAGGGGGCGGAGAGTGCCATGGAGTGACATAATGTTGACCACGAGGCGACTATGATGAAACAGCGGCAGGAGGGGGCGGAGAGTGTCATGGAGTGACATAATGTCGACGGCGGGGAGACTATGATGAAACAGCGGCAGGAGGGGGCGGAGAGTGTCATGGAGTGACATAATGTCGACCACGAGGCGACTATGATGAAACAGCGGCAGGAGGGGGCGGAGAGTGTCATGGAGTGACATAATGTCGACGGCGGGGAGACTATGATGAAACAGCGGCAGGAGGGGGCGGAGAGTGTCATGGAGTGACATAATGTCGACCACGAGGCGACTATGATGAAACCGGCAGGAGGGGGCTCAGAGGAAAGGCGATACGGACATATAATCAGATTGCTACTGGCACTATTGGTGTTGAAACTCTTCGCTGGCTGCTGAGGATGGGGACGGAGCGCTTATGGGAATGCCTCTAAAGCTGTGATGTCGGTTCATAAATCAATCAATCAATCAATCAATCAATCAATCAATCAATCAATCAATCGTAAACCTCCGGTGTACTGATGCCGAGGAAGCGGGTTCAACCCCCACACCGGCAGTTGGACTAAAATGGTGACTCCTCGACCTTAACCTGGGGACATAAATTTCATGTATCTCCTACGCTTGAGTTAAAAGTGAGCGCCCCCCCCCCCTCTCCGATCCCCTATCCAACACAGTCGTGTAAGAAAAGCCCTCTGGTTCTTGTAAGTGCTCGTCATATTTTGAAAGCCTGCACATCGGACATCAGTTGTGAGACTCAGTCTGACAGGGGCTTAGTTCAGAAACAACAGCAAACAATGTCCGTTGGAGAGACACGGCTGGGTTGGGGGTGGGGGGAGGGGGAGGTTTTTTTTATCTGTCTGCATTCTGTCTATCTACATTATGTCTTTCTACATGTCTATCTGTCTACATTCTATCTGCCTACATTTTATTTGCCTACATTCTATCTGTCTACATTCTGTCTGTCTACATTCTGTCTGTCTGCATTATATGTCTACATGTCTATATGTCTACATGTCTATCTGTCTACATTCTATCTGTCTGCATTCTATCTGTCTACATTATGTCTGCCTACACTATATCTGTCTATATTCTATCTGCCTACATTATATCTACCAACATTCTCTCTGTCTACGTGTCTATCTGTCTACATTCTATCTGTCTGCATTTTATCCGTCTACATTATGTCTATCTACATATCTGTCTACATTCTATCTGTCTACGTGTTTATCTATCAACATCTCTGTCCGGAAGTCTGTGTACATGTTTATCTGTCTACATTTTGTCTGTCTACATTATATCTGAAATCTGAAACAGGCTAATGAAACTAGAACACTATATACAACAATAAGAAAGAGACAAACAGCTTTCCTTGATCATGTGATGAGAAGAGAGGCATTGGAGAACATCGTGACAACTGGAAAGATCGAGGGGAAGAGAGGCGGAGGTAGACCAAGAGAAATGATGCTGGACGGACTGAGACGGTGGCATGGAGGAATATCAGGAGCAGAGTTGATCCAGAAAACCAAAGACCGAGATCTGTGGAGAGCCATGAACGCCTACGCCAGCCGGCACGACACTTGTTGATGATGATTATATCTGTCTACATGTCTATCTGTCTGCATGTCTGTCTGTTTACATGCCCATCTGTATTTGTCTACATTCTGTCTGAGTACATTCTGTCTCTCTACATTCTATATGTCTACATTCTATCTGGCTACATATCTGCCTACATGTTTATCTGTCTACATCCTATCTGTCTACATTCTATCTGTCTACATGTCTATCTGTCTACATTATATCTGTATACATTATAGCTATCTACATTATATATGTCTACATTATATCTGGCTACATTCTGTCTGTCTACATGTCTATCTGTCTACATCATATCTGTCTATATTCTATCTGTATACAAGTCTATCTGTCTATATTCTATCTGTCTACGTGTTTATCTATCTACACGTCTGACGGCAAGTTTGTCTACGCGTATAACTAACTATCTACATGTCCATCTATTTAATCAGATTACATGTTCCTACTGTGCCTACAGTGTGTGTAATGCACACACACACACGCGCGTGCGCGCGCACACACACACACACACACACACACACACGCACACACACCGTTCCCCTGGCAAGATCTAAACCTCGACGCTACGCGAGGAAAGGCTGTTATTAAGACGCACACTGAATACATCGTGGTCATACAAGTCTCTATGAATTCAAGATGCAGTTAATCAACTTTCTATCCAATCACCATATATCTCCCTCATACCCAGCATAGGTTTAGCATAACTCTAAGAACAATGCTTAAACCCGCACGATAAAAACACAACACAACGGCAGAATTGAGCGTCGGCACAAATGTATGCGCATTTTTCTGTGTGAAAAATGACAACAAACTAAGAACGACAACCGCTTAATCCAAATGGAATTCGTTTTAACGCAGTTGCTGCCCCTGACCCTGTTCAATTCCTGGGCTGGTCATTAGCCGGTCGTGTCACGTGACTGCCAATTATGGAGATGTGGGTTGTAATTTATGGTCCCCGGGCGAGGGCGATCATTATGATGCAATATTTGCAGTCATTGTTGTAAATATGCGAACATTGAAACAATGAATGGCTAATTATAGCACATGTTAGGGACATTACGTGAGCAGGGAAGGTTGGACGTGGGGGAGGGGGACGGACGTATGGTTAGTGACGTCATGCCGTGGAGATATCGAGAACTAAAGAGGGAATCGGCCAACTACTCTCCCACATAGCCGGAACTGTAGTCCAGGGGCAGGGAACAAGTTCACAAATCCCCGACACACCGAGTCCATGGTTTCACAGCAGCCCGCCTAACGTTGATTTCAGTGGTACGAGCTTCGGCTGGTCATAAGGCATTGGCAAACTACTGAAAGTAAATGTAATACGGTGGTACCTCGGGTTACGAACGCCTCAGTTCACGAACAATTCAGGTTACGAACAACAACTTCTTCGAAAATTGTTTGTCTCGATGTCTCGGGTAACGAATGAAGGCGAGAGAGAGAGAGAGAGAGAGAGAGAGAGAGAGAGAGAGAGAGAGAGAGAGAGAGAGAGAGAGAGAGAGAGAGAGAGAGAGAGAGAGAGACAGAGACAGAGACAGAGAGAGAGAGAGAGAGAGAGAGAGAGAGAGAGAGAGAGAGAGAGAGAGAGAGAGAGAGAGAAAGAGAAAGAGAGCAAGGTGTAACGTTGGAGACAAACGATCGCGTACAGTACAAACAGTACTACAGATGAGCTTGTGGGTCTTCAGAATGAACAGCTAAAGACATTAAAGGAGGAGCAGTCGTCCGATGATGAGGAGTCAGTGACCGTTCAACTGCCAGGATTAAAGAAATGTGCAGCAAGTGGGCAGACGTCGAAGACTTCATTGTGAACCATCATCCAAACAAATTTGTTGCTAACAGGGCAGTAAACCTGATGAATGATAACGCGATGGCCCACTTCAGAAAGATTCTCCAGCAAAGGAAGCGACACATTTCCATTGATAGTTTCTTGGTGCAGAAAGATTCCCAGTCGGCTGCCAAGAAACAGCGACAACATCCTCCTGAAACTAATGATTCAGAATAACAAAGAAAGTTACACATTTTCCATGATCGTTTACTTGGTAATAAAGATAGACTAAATCTTTTTCTTTTTTTTAAATTTTACATTTAATCCATTTGGTTGTTTTCTTTCTCTTTATTTAAAACGTGAATCACACGTATTCTTTGCGTTTTGTCAGATAAACGACCGGATGTTAAAAAAGAACGATTCTTTCATCTTGAAACGGATTGTCTTTATTTCATTGATTTCAATGTTTCGGGTTACGAACGTATCGGGTTACGAACAGAGCCCTGGAACAAATTAAGTTCGTAACCCGAGGTTCCAATGTAGTAGTAAATTTAGTAATTGAAAAACGGTTAAAAAATTAATGAGGTTGATTGTGACGTGTCGTAAAAGGTACGCAACAAACTAACTTTCTCACAGCCGTGCTTAAGTTGACACGTCTCAACGGTTGTGGGTGGTCATACAGACAGACAGGCAGACAGACAGAGAGACACACACACATACACACACACACACACACACACACACACACACACTCACACACGTAGAGACACGAAGTAAATAGACAGATGGATACGGTGAAATACAGACAAACATGTAGATAGATAGTTAGTTAGTAATAGTTAGTTAGTTAGTTAGTTAGTTAATTAGTTAGTTAGTTAGTTAGTTAGTTAGTTAGTTAGTTAGTTAGTTAGTTAGTTAGTTAGTTAGTTAGTTAGTTAGTTAGTTAGTCGACAGATCATTCTCATTGCACATCGAATCATTCAGTTCATAAGTGCTCGGATCCCCTTCTCAGTAAATTCCGCAGCGTGTAGCGGCTAACGACACCAGTTCTGTATTGGTGAATGTCTGTGTCTCGAGTCATGTTATTGCTTTATTTACTGCCAAGACTTCTATAGTCTGGCTACTTGTGGTCAAAGCAAAAACACCAGACTCTTCCTTCACATTTCTCCCTCTGGCTTGAGACGTAAAAGCACATGAGCTTCTCACTCGTCGAACAACCGATTCATCACCATCTAACGAATTCTCGAAAATTAAAGCCTGTACTTCCGCCTCCACAGCAGCCGGATTTTCTTGTCTGCAAACATGTAGGTAGACAAACTAGTAGACTTCTCCCAGATGTGTCTCCACCTTGTCGCGGTGGGGGAGGGGGAGGCTTGCGTGTCCCAGTGACCCCAAGAGCAATGCCGACGAAAGCACAACTATATGTCTGACAACTCTTGGGGTAGGGGCCAGAGCAAGAGAAACACAACCTGCTGATCTGCAAGTACGACTGAGGATAGCAGTCAAAAGTACAAATCAGGCGCAAGAAGCCACAAATTCTTGGTCCAGACACATACTCCAAGGCTCCATCTGAGGGATATGGCTGAACGCCTCTAAGCCATGAACCCTTGGATGTGAGAACACGGCCCATACTCGCCTACTGCAAGACGGAGGTGAGATGCTGAACACGCAACATGCTTAGTTAGTTCAGATACTTGTTCGAAGGCTTTAAGCTGGGGAATATGAGGGATCCCCGGATGAGATAGCTCTAGATCCCCGGCCTGACCGTTTCTCGCTCACTGTCGCACGGAGGTAAGGTGCTGAGCCGGCAGCACAAGTAGCCTACCTCGTGAGCGAGTACTCTGGGTAGAAAAGGCGCCCCAGTTGCACGAGTGAGTGTAGTCAAAGGTGGAGGATCGTCTCGTTCACACGAAATGGAACGCTTGGCTAGCGAGTCCATTATGTGGAAGCCTGAAGCGAAAACTTGCTGAGTGGATACCGCCCACAGTCTGTCCGTCCATGGTTTGTGCTTGAACGACCAGTGGCAAACGAAATACCCAATACATGGAAGTTAGGAATTAAAGCAGTTATCAGCAGGATATGGCGATTCCTCGGGTGAGCCCAGTCTCAGAGCAATATGTGCCAGCTCTGCAATTATGGAAGCCTCCTTGGATAGCGGGGAATGCCCATGGACTGCCTCTGCCTTCCCTTGAGGGTTGACCGTGATGTCTTTGACCTTTCTACCTTGACCAGCTGAGATGTGAGCGACATCCCAACAGTAAGAGTCTAACGTTCCTCGAAACCCGTGGAAGGCTAACCTCATTAAAAAAATGCCCGCCGAAGTCGGATGTGCCGGCCTAAGGATGGCAAAAAAAAAAAAAAAAACCGGCACTGCGCAATGACGTCCGAGTGAAATGTCTTGCATGCCCGGAACAGCTCTAACTGGCTAGTTCTCCGAATGTCCTTCACATTTGGAACAGCTCCGATTTGCTAGTTTTCCGATTGTCCCACGTGCTAGGAACAGCTCTGACTACCTAGTTTTCCGAATGCCGCTCGTGCCCGGAACAGCTCTGCCTCCGGGCACAACGACAAGCACATGTCCGAATCAAAAACTCGCTGAGAGGATACCGTCTGCTGACCGGTCTGGTTTGTGCCGGGAGCGGCCCGTAGCGAACGAAATGCCCAATATATTGAAGTGAGGAATTAAAGCAGCTATGAGCAGGACGTGACGATTCCCTCGGTGAGCCCATCACCATAACGCCAGGTGTCGGCTCTGCAAACATGGAAGCCTCCCTGGATGGCGGATAATGCCCATTGACTGTCCCTGCCTTCCTTTGAGAGATGACCGTGTGTCGTCGACCGTTCCAACTTGACTAGCTGGGATGTGGACTCATGTGGACAGACACGTAGAGAGAGAAATATGTAGACATACATACATATAGATAAACAGACATACATACAGACAGACATACATACAGACAAACAGACATACATACATATAGATAAACAGACATACATACAGACAGACATACATATATACAAACAGACATGTAAAGATATAAATATATAGATATGTAGACATACATACATGCAGACATGCATGCATGCATACAGACATAAATTATACAGACATACGTGTAGACAGACATAGATATAGACATAGAAACGTGTAGACAGACAATCATAAGGACAGACAGACATGTGGACACAGACATGTATGTATAAATCTGATGAAAATGTAAAAATATTGAAGTGCTATCTGTCTGTTCCCTGAGGTAACAAACCCACCTCCTCAACCACCACCCGAACATACTCCAGGTCACGTTGCCGTGCCCTCCTCCAGGCCCACATCCACCCCACCCCATCCCATCCCACCCCACTCTGGTCTACTTCTCACCCCGGACCTGACACCTAGCAGAAATTGTCCAGTTTTCCCATCAAGGGAGGCTATTCTCGGAGTGTTCATCTGTATCTGTGATGTTTTCACACATCAAAAATGGGTCAAAATTCTTTAATGTGCTCCATCAGCATCACCCTGGACAAGAGAAAATGTCTTTGGTTGTGGAAATATCGCTAGACACTGTAAAAGTTTAGAAAATAACGTTAAAAACACTACAGTTGTGAGAACAGTGTTAGAGACACTACAGTTGTGAGGACAGTGTTTGAGGCTCTACAGTTGTGAGAATAGATTTGGCACGGTTTGCTGGGAGCTCATTTCCGTTTCCGCTGTCTAGATTGAATTCATTATATACGTGTTTATATCTGTGCGTATTTGCGTTATTATTCGTGTGTGAGGATGTGTGTATGAGTTAAATTGGCTACATCATTGAAGGAGAGTGTGTCGTTCTCTGAGTGGTGCTGATTTCGATGATGGGGCGACAAATAAAAGGAAAACTACAAAAAAGAACAGAAAGCAGGGAAAATTTACTCTCTGAAGAAAGACTTTAAAAAAAGAAGAAAATATTAAAGGCATGGACATCGTGAAATCTGCAAACAAGAAAAAAAAGAAAAGAAAAAAAAAGACACGCACACACGCACAAGCAAAAAAAGAAAACATGAAAGGGATGGACACCTTGAAATCTGCAAGAAAGACGAAAAATATGAATGAATGATGGAGAGAAGGCTGGCGTTGTTTAGTCTAAGATTGAAAGGTCGAGGGTGATTCCATTATAGAAAGGCCAACGGTAGGGGTGTCCAGTAACAGAACTTAACGACAGGATGAGATAAGGCGCCCAGTTACCTTTCTCATGCCATATACCCGCTATGATACCCATTAGCGAGACTGAGCCCATACCAGATGGGCTGCCGGTGTGAAAGCAGGTGTTGGCAACTAAAATATCCGAAAACAGGTGTTGGCAACAGAAATATGTGAAAACAGGTGTTGGCAACTAAAATATATGAAAACAGGTGTTGGCAACAGAAATATGTGAAAACAGGTGTTGGCAACTAAAATATATGAAAACAGGTGGTGGCAACTAAAATATATGAAAACAGGTGTTGGCAACTAAAATATATGAAAACAGGTGTTGGCAACAGAAATATGTAAAAACAGGTGTTGGCAACTAAAATATATGAAAACAGGTGGTGGCAACTAAAATATATGAAAACAGGTGTTGGCAACAGAAATATGTAAAAACAGGTGTTGGCAACTAAAATATATGAAAACAGGTGGTGGCAACTAAAATATATGAAAACAGGTGTTGGCAACTAAAATATATGAAAACAGGTGTTGGCAACAGAAATATGTAAAAACAGGTGTTGGCAACTAAAATATATGAAAACAGGTGGTGGCAACTAAAATATATGAAAACAGGTGTTGGCAACTAAAATATATGAAAACAGGTGTTGGCAACAGAAATATATGAAAACAGGTGTTGGCAACAGAAATATGTAAAAACAGGTGTTGGCAACTAAAATATATGAAAACAGGTGGTGGCAACTAAAATATATGAAAACAGGTGTTGGCAACTAAAATATATGAAAACAGGTGTTGGCGACTGAAGTATGTGAAAACAAGTGTTGGCAACTGGAACGTGTGAAAACAGGTGTTGGCAACTGAAATGTGTGAAAACAGGTGTTGGCAATTGAAATGTGTGAAAACAGGTGCTGGCAACTAAAATATGTGAAAACAGGTGTTGGCAACTGAAATGTGTGAAAACAGGTGTTGGCAACTGAAATGTGTGAAAACAGGTGCTGGCAACTGAAATGTGTGAAAATAGGCGCTGGCAATGGAAATGTGTCAAAATAGGCGTTCGCAACGGATATGAGGGAGAACAGGTGTTTGCAACGGACGTTTATGAAATCATGGTCCACAAAGGGAAATACTGAAAACATCTGTGTGTAAAGGGCAAGTATGAAAACAGGTGTGTGGAACGGGCAAGTATGAAAACAGCTGTGTGGAACGGGCAAGTATGAAAACAGCTGTGTGGAACGGGCAAGTATGAAAACAGCTGTGTGGAACGGGCAAGTATGAAAACAGCTGTGTGCATGCCGGCTCAAAATGATACTTCAGCCCTCGAAAATTTAGGACAAGAAACAAACATCCCCACAGAATAACACACACACGCACACGCACACACATACATACACGCACACGCACACAAACACACTCATACTTATACATACAAGTATAATTAATCTCACATCAACACAAAATCACACATGTACACATCTACGCACAATTATACTCACACTCACACAAAAGTCACAACACACATACTCACACAAATAGACATCTACATAAAATTATGGTCACACCCACACAAAATCACACACACACACACACACACACACACACACACACACACACACACACACACACACACACACACAGAGACACTTGTCCCAGAAGGTGCCCCTAGTTGTGAACGTTTTATCAATGTTCACAGACACACACACACACACACACGCACGCACTCACGCACACACACACACACACACAGAGACAATTGTCCCAGAAGGTGCCCCATGTGTTATCGATGAATCAATGGTCACCAGCGGACGGGCTCATTTATCGATTTTTTTTCTTTCGCATATCCTTTACAGGACATCGCTGTCAACATCAGCATTTTCAGCTGATCGTTCATTTCTTGGCAAGATTACGCTCAGTAGTTTGCCATTGCTTTCTGAGCGACCGCCTCGCATACCCCTGCGTTACCAACACTGCGAGAACCGCTACCGATTCTCACGCAAGTTTCGTCCCTCACGTTGATATACGAGATTACGGAGAAAGTGGCTTGACACCTGGGCCAAGGAGACGGCCGTTTATCGTTACATCCAGCATATATACAGATGAGACAGCAAGAGGTTAAAGTTCAGTGGGCTGGACGGAAGAATGACCGATCTATCACTAGTACCTAGACATGGTGTCTTACATTTGTCTGCCTTGAGGTCAGTTGACTGATTTTCTTAGATTCACAATTTCTCTATCTGCTTGTGACTTTCACAAACACAACAAGATATAAGAAATTTTCCCATACAAACACAACCAGATATAAGACATTGTCCCCTACAAACACAACCAGATATCAGACATTGCCACCTAGAAACACAAGACATCAGACATTGTCACTCAAATGTTTAGAAACACCTGTAACACAACAGGTATTGACATGTGCAAACTGTTGCGGCTGTCACTCAGTGTTGATGTTGAATGTGACAACTGCTTGCTGTATAATTACCAATGTATTACACCCTTGATTGTGACAACTGCCTGTTGTCAATGTCTAATGTGTTACACCCTTGATTGTGACAACTGCCTGTTGTCAATGACTAATGTGTTACACCCTTGATTGTGACAACTGCCTGTTGTCAATGACTAATGTGTTACACCGATGGCTTCAGGAAGAAAACAATCGCAGAAACTATACACCAATATACACACCACGTTTATACCCCGGGGCCAGGCCCACTTCCGTCGTGGATGTCAATCCATCACGTTTATGTCAGGTGTCGCCGCCTGACAGCGAGGCATGATCCACTAGAGACTAAGCCGGGGCGTTGTTGCCCGAGGGACACATAATATCTAATTGCCAGACAAGTAGGTCGCAGATTTCATGTGACCCCCTATAGTCGATTATGTCTGCCAGGAAAGTTTACCTCTCAATTTGAAATATTCCTTCCAGGTATGACACAACACTTAAAGGTGCCGCTTTTAGTCGCTGATGGTGTCTGAGACAACACAAGAACCATCCACACCACACGCGGCAGACATCTGGCAGATGGAGGGTCGGATCTCGATGAAATACCAGAGACAATTTACAGACTAACGCCGTAGGTAGGATGACGTCTTCAACCTCGTTTGTTGTCATTGTTGTCCAGGAGAACGGAATACTCTCCACAGACACGTGGTTATATAAACTTAATTCAGGAGACAGGAACAATCGACGCAGACAAGTGTTTATGTAAACTTAATTCAGGAGAACGGAACAATCCACACAGACAAGTGTTTATGTAAACTTATTTCAGGAAAACGGAACAATCCACGCAAACAAGTATTTTGTTTTAAAACATACCCTTTTTACAGGACATCGCTGTCAACACCAGCATTTTATTGCTGTTGTCCATCTCTTGGCAAGTTTACGTTCAGTAGTTTGCCACTGAATTCTGAACGACCGGCTACTATACCATCTAATTAAAACCCAGAGAAACGCGGTTTGCTGCAAAATCGGTCACATCTATGTTTCGAAAGTGGGTAAGCGGGCATACGAATAGCGCCAAGAAGCTCTTCGCCACGGAGACGGCGATCAAGTGTTTATTTAAACTTTATTCAGGAGAATGAAGCAGGCACCACAAAAAGTGTTTATTTAAACTTTATTCAGGAGAACTAAAAAGTTAACACAAACAAGTGCTTACATAAACTTAATTCAGTAGAACCGAACAGTCAACACAAACAAGTGTTTATATGAACTTAATTCAGGAGAAAGAAATCGTCAACACAAAAAAGTGTTTATATAAACTTAATACAGGAGAAAGAAACTATCAGCACAAACAAGTGTTTATGTAATCTTAATTCAGGAGAAAGAAAGAGGCAACACAAACAAGTGTTTATATCAACTTAATTCAGGAGAACTAAACAGTCAAAACAAACAAGAGTTTATATAAACTTAATTCAGGAGAACTAAACAGTTAAAACAAACAAGAGTTTATATAAACTTAATTCAGGAGAAAGAAAAACTCAGCACAAACAAGTGTTTGTATAAACTTAATTCAGGAGAAAGAAAAACTCAGCACAAACAAGTGTTTGTATAAACTTAATTCAGGAGAAAGAAAAACTCAGCACAAACAAGTGTTTGTATAAACTTAATTCAGGAGAAATAAACAGGCAACACAAACAAGTGTTTACGATCACTTCGCCATTTTGTAGACTACAGTGTGGATTGTGTTTAACTGGGAGACAGAGAACAGCAGACAGGGAAGATGGAGGAGGGGGAGGTATGAAGTAGGAGGAAAAGAAGAAGGAGGAGGAGGTATGAAGTAGGAGGAGAAGAATTATGAGGAGAAACTAGAAGAAGAAGAAGAAGAAGAAGAAGAAGAAGAAGAAGAAGAAGAAGAAGAAGAAGAAGAAGAAGAAGTAGAAGAAGAAGAAGAAGCAGGAGGAGGAGGAAGCGGAGGAGGATGAGGCCGAGGAGGAGAAGTAGGAGGAGAAGAATTATGAGGAGAAACTAGACGAAGAAGAAGAAGAAGAAGAAGAAGAAGAAGAAGAAGAAGAAGAAGAAGAAGAAGAAGAAGAAGAAAACAGAGGACAGAGGACAGAAGACCTCGATATAGCCTACAGACTGATTTTTATGTGACCTTATTCTCATTTGTGATGAAGAGGTTAACTGTTCACCAAAACACATAATACATGACCTTGACACATATGTTAGAGCAGTGTTTCCCAACCTTTTTTGTGCCATGCCCCACTTAAGCCTTTCTAAAATTCATATTGCCCCCCTCCCCTGCCCCACGCCCCCCTCAACATATACATTATTTTTAATATTCAAAAATTGAAATGTTCACTAAAGAAACTTGAATGATAGGTTTTAGGAAGAAATCACTAGGTAATTATTGAGCAAACACAGTAAGTAAATTTTCAAAACATATAATGGAGAACTGAAATTCAAGTACAAAATATTTTTAATGAAAGATTTTTTTATATTATTTTAATTATTAGTAATTATTTATTATTTAAATTTAGTGAGATCCTTGCGCTTGATGCTTACTGCAAAGAGATCTTATGTCAGGTTCCAATTTAGTTAACTTCAGTGTCAAGTCTCCCAGTTTTGTTATATTCAGCCGATTTCTTCCATTTTCGAATTGCCTCCCTTAACAGTCGAATTGCCCCCCTGTGGGGCGTGGGCCCCACGTTGGGAAACACTGTGTTAGATTATACGCCCACAGACATGGACGTCAACCTCTCAGTAGGCCAGTTCACGGTCGGATGGATGTTGGCAGAATTTTGTCAACGATGTGAGATAGCAAATCTCAAGCCAACCTTCCTAAGTGCCTTTAACGACATGTACGGGAGGCTTACAGTGTCGCTATTCTGTACACCCACGGTGGGTCCCGTGTGGCTCCTGCGTGGGTCCTGTGTGGATCATGTATGTCCCCGTTGGGTCCGTATGGTCCCGTGTGGGTCCTGTGGGTTCCCGCTGGGTCCCATGTTGGTCTTGTGTGGGTCCCCGGTGGGTCCCATGTGGGTCTTGTATGGGTCCCCGGTAATACCGGGGTGGTTTCCATCACCTGATTCACCGGAAATATAAAGACTCACATACCTAATGTTATTTACATACAGAGATAGTGAGGTATGCCGAATCGCAATCGCCTACTCCAGTTGTACAGCACAGGGCGTGATGATCATATGACCCCTCTTACCTGTTGCATCTAAAACGACGCGAGAAAGCGGCGAAGACTGCCAGAGGAAAGTTCTGGAACAGTTTGATGCGACAACTGTCACGAGAACCCGGAAAGGTAACCATCTAAACAACGGGTAACTTATCCCAAGGCCTGCCGAATATTTGTCCCACTCCCCTCCGTTGATCTCAAATGGGTTGTTGGTGCCATGACGTCGAAAGTTCAGTCAATGTGTCTTCCAATTTCAGACAATCATCTTCAGTTGATCAAATATTACCCGCAGCACTTCACCGATTTCCGCTCACGGGAGCGCTTCTGCACATGTAGGCATTCCGTATAAACCTGTGTTTTTGCATCGTCTAAATTGTCGCACCTGTGTGTCTTCCCTGTGTGTCTTCCGTGTGTGTCTTCACATCGTCTAAATTGTCGCACCTGTGTGTCTTCCCTGTGTGTCTTCCCTGTGTGTCTTCCCTGTGTGTCTTCACATTGTCTAAATTGTCGCACCCGTGTGTCTTCCCTGTGTGTCTTCACATTGTCTAAATTGTCGCACCTGTGTGTCTTCCCTGTGTGTCTTCCCTGTGTGTCTTCCCTGTGTGTCTTCCCTGTGTGTCATCACATTGTCTAAATTGTCGCACCTGTGTGTCTTCCCTGTGTGTCTTCACATTGTCTAAATTGTCGCACCTGTGCGTCTTCCCTGTGTGTCTTCCCTGTGTGTCTTTCCTGTGTGTCTTCCCTGTGTGTCTTCCCTGTGTGTCTTCACATCGTCTAGACTGTCGAACCTGTGTGTCTTCCCTGTGTGTCTTCACATCGTCTAGACTGTTGCACCTGTGTGTCTTCACTGTGTGTCTTTCCTGTGTGTCTTCACATCGTCTAGACTGTCGCACCTGTGTGTCTTCCCTGTGTGTCTTAACTGTGTGTCTTCACATCGTCTAGACTGTCGCACCTGTGTGTCTTTCCTGTGTGTCTTTCCTGTGTGTCTTTCCTGTGTGTCTTCACATCGTCTAGACTGTCGCACCTGTGTGTCTTTCCTGTGTGTCTTCCCTGTGTGTCTTCCCTGTGTGTCTTCACATCGTCTAGACTGTCGCACATGTGTGTCTTCCCTGTGAGTCTTCCCTGTGTGTCTTCACATCGTCTAGACTGTCGCACCTGTGTGTCTTCCCTATGTGTCTTCAAATCGTCTAGACTGTCGCACCTGTGTGTCTTCCCTGTGTGTCTTCACATCGTCTAGACTGTCGCACCTGTGTGTCTTCCCTGTGTGTCTTCCCTGTGTGTCTTCGCTGTGTGTCTTCCCTGTGTGTCTTTCCTGTGTGTCTTTCCTGTGTGTCTTCCCTGTGTGTCTTCCCTGTGTGTCTTCACATTGTCTAAATTGTCGCACCTGTGTGTCTTTCCTGTGTGTCTTCCCTGTGTGTCTTTACATTGTCTAAATTGTCGCACCTGTGTGTCTTCCCTGTGTGTCTTCACATTGTCTAAATTGTCGCACCTGTGTGTCTTCCCTGTGTGTCTTCCCTGTGTGTCTTCCCTGTGTGTCTTCCATGTGTGTCTTCCCTGTGTGTCTTCCATGTGTGTCTTCCCTGTGTGTCTTCCCTGTGTGTCTTTCCTGTGTGTCTTCCCTGTGTGTCTTCCCTGTGTGTCTTCACATTGTCTAAATTGTCGCACCTGTGTGTCTTCCCTGTGTGTCTTCCCTGTGTGTCTTCCCTGTGTGTCTTCACATCGTCTAAATTGTCGCACCTGTGTGTCTTTCCTGCGTGTCTTCCTTATGTGTCTTCCCTGTGTGTCTTCCCTGTGTGTCTTCCCTGTGTGTCTTCCCTGTGTGTCTTCCCTGTGTGTCTTCCCTGTGTGTCTTTCCTGTGTGTCTTCACATCGTGTAAATTGTCGCACCTGTGTGTCTTCCCTGTGTGTCTTCCCTGTGTGTCTTCACATCGTCTAAATTGTCGCACCTGTGTGTCTTTCCTGTGTGTCTTCCCTGTGTGTCTTCCCTGTGTGTCTTCACATCGTCTAATTTGTCGCACCTGTGTGTCTTTCCTGTGTGTCTTTCCTGTGTGTCTTCCCTATTTGTCTTCCCTGTGTGTCTTCCCTGTGTGTCTTCCCTGTGTGTCTTCCCTGTGTCAGAGTCTAGAAGAGTGCAGTGATGCAGTGACATCGTTACGCCGGCAGGCGACTTAGTCCCCAGCAGGGATGCCGTAACTTCGTTACGCCGCCAGGCGAGTAGTAGTTACCTGCCTGCGAGGTTTGCTGGCTGACGAGACGGCCAGCGGTCAGGCAAGGACGACGCAAGACGCACGCATGCCTCGTGAAGCCACTTCAGATGGGAGGCAAGTTGCGAGCGATAGGCAGACAGCTCTTGGACGTGGACTCGACTGGACGCATGATGAGAGAAAGGCGTTGTGTGGTTTCTGTGCCTGAAAGTCGAGTGTCTGGACATCTTGAGAGATAGACTGTGAGCTGTATTGTGTATGTAAGTGTATTGAAGTGTAAAGTATATCTTGTAGTGATCATCGTATTGTATATGATCTGTAAATAAATCCATTGAACGTTGTGTCGTTGAGTCTCAAGTCAAATCACGTTGTACTTGTACTGTCTCACATGTGTTAGGTTAGCGAGCCAAGTTTAAGACCCTGACACCTGTGTGTCTTCACATCGTCTAAATTGTCGCACCTGTGTGTCTTTCCTGTGTGTCTTTCCTGTGTGTCTTCCCTGTGTGTCTTCCCTGTGTGTCTTCCCTGTGTGTCTTCACATCGTCTAAATTGTCGCACCTGTGTGTCTTTCCTGTGTGTCTTCCCTGTTTGTCTTCCCTGTGTGTCTTCCCTGTGTGTCTTTCCTGTGTGTCTTCCCTGTGTGTCTTCCGTGTGTTTCTTTCCTGTATGTCTTACCTGTGTGTCTTTCCTGTGTGTCTTCCCTGTGTGTCTTCCCTGTGTGTCTTCCCTGTGTGTCTTCACATCGTCTAAATTGTCGCACCTGTGTGTCTTTCCTGTGTGTCTTCCCTGTGTGTCTTCCCTATGTGTCTTCCCTGTGTGTCTTCCCTGTGTGTCTTCCCTGTGTGTCTTCACATCGTCTAAATTGTCGCACCTGTGTGTCTTCACATTGTCTAAATTGTCGCACCTGTGTGTCTTCCCTGTGTGTCTACACATCGTCTAAATTGTCGCACCTGTGTGTCTTTCCTGTGTGTCTTCCCTGTGTGTCTTCCCTGTGTGTCTTCACATCGTCTAAATTGTCGCACCTGTGTGTCTTTCCTGTGTGTCTTCCCTGTGTGTCTTCCCTGTGTGTCTTCACATCGTCTAAATTGTCGCACCTGTGTGTCTTTCCTGTGTGTCTTTCCTGTGTGTCTTCCTTATGTGTCTTCCCTGTGTGTCTTCCCTGTGTGTCTTCCCTGTGTGCCTTCCCTGTGTGTCTTCCCTGTGTGTCTTTCCCGTGTGTCTTTCCTGTGTATCTTCACATCGTGTAAATTGTCGCACCTGTGTGTCTTCCCTGTGTGTCTTCCCTGTGTGTCTTCCTTGTGTGTCTTCACATCGTCTAAATTGTCGCACCTGTGTGTCTTTCCTGTGTGTCTTCCCTGTGTGTCTTCCCTGTGTGTCTTCACATCGTCTAAATTGTCGCACCTGTGTGTCTTTCCTGTGTGTCTTTCCTGTGTGTCTTCCCTATGTGTCTTCCCTGTGTGTCTTCCCTGTGTGTCTTCCCTGTGTGTCTTCCCTGTGTGTCTTCACATCGTCTAAATTGTCGCACCTGTGTGTCTTTCCTGTGTGTCTTTCCTGTGTGTCTTCCCTGTGTGTCTTCCCTGTGTGTCTTCCCTGTGTGTCTTCACATCGTCTAAATTGTCACACCTGTGTGTCTTTCCTGTGTGTCTTCCCTGTTTGTCTTCCCTGTGTGTCTTCCCTGTGTGTCTTTCCTGTGTGTCTTCCCTGTGTGTCTTCCGTGTGTGTCTTTCCTGTGTGTCTTACCTGTGTGTCTTTCCTGTGTGTCTTCCCTGTGTGTCTTCCCTGTGTGTCTTCCCTGTGTGTCTTCACATCGTCTAAATTGTCGCACCTGTGTGTCTTTCCTGTGTGTCTTCCCTGTGTGTCTTCCCTGTGTGTCTTCCCTGTGTGTCTTCCCTGTGTGTCTTCCCTGTGTGTCTTCCTGTGTGTCTTCCCTGTGTGTCTTCCCTGTGTGTCTTCACATCGTCTAAATTGTCGCACCTGTGTGTCTTTCCTGTGTGTCTTCACATTGTCTAAATTGTGGCACCTGTGTGTCTTTCCTGTGTGTCTTCCCTGTGTGTCTTCACATCGTCTAAATTGTCGCACCTGTGTGTCTTTCCTGTGTGTCTTTCCTGTGTATCTTTTCTGTGTGTCTTTCCTGTGTGTCTTCACATCGTCTAAGTTGTCGCACCTGTGTGTCTTTCCTGTGTGTCTTTCCTGTGTGTCTTTCCTGTGTGTCTTTCCTGTGTGTCTTTCCTGTGTGTCTTTCCTGTGTGTCTTTCCTGTGTGTCTTTCCTGTGTGTCTTCACATGGTCTAAATTGTCGCACATGTGCGTCTACAAATCGTCTAAATTCGCGCACCTGTGTGATTTCTCATTGTCTAAATTATCACACCTGTGTATTTTCTCATTGTCTAAATTATCGCACCTGTGTGTCTTTTCATTGTCTAAATTGGCACGCATCTGTATCTCTCACATGTGTTTGCTCTTATGTATCTTTCACCTGTGTTTGTCCTTGTGTATCTCTCACCTGTAGTTTTCCTTCTGTATCTCTCATTTATGTTTGTCCTTCTGAATCTCTCATTTGTGTTTGTCCTAATGTATCTCCCACCCGTGTTTGTACTTGTGTATCCTCACATGTTTGTACTTATGCATCTCCCACCTGTGTTTGTCCTTCTGTATCTCTCACCTGTGTTTGTTCTTGTATCTCTCTCACCTGTGTTTGTACTTGTGTGTCTCTCATCTGTGTTTGTCTGTGTGTATCTCTCACCTGTTTTTGTCTGTGTTTATCTCTCAGCTATGTTTGTTCTTGTGTATCTCTACTTGTAGTTGTCCTTGTGTATCTCTAACCCGTGTTTGTACTTGTGTATCTCTTATGTGCGTTTGTCCTTTTGCATCTATCACTTGTGTTTGCCCTTGTGTATCTCTCACACGTGGTTGTCATTGTGTATTTCTCAACTATGTTTGTACTTGTGTATCTCTCAACGATGTTTGTCCTTGTGTATCTCACACGTGTGTTTGTCCTTGTATATCTGTCTTGTGTTTTTGTCCTTGTGTATCTCTCACGTTTGTTTGTCCTTGAGTATCTCTTAACTATGCTTGTACTTGTGTATCTCTCACCTGTGGTTGTCCTTGTGTATCTCTTAACTATTTTGTCCTTGTGTACCTCTCAGGTATGTTTGTACTTGTGTATCTCTCATGTATGTTTGTCCTTGTGTATCTCTCACCTGTGTTTGTGCTTGTGTATCTCACACGTGTGGTTGTCCTTATGTATCTCTCTTGTGTTTTTGTCCTTGTGTATCTCTCATGTATGTTTGTCATTTTGTATCTCTCAACTATGTTTGTACTTGTGTATCTCTCAACTATGTGTGTACTTGTGTATGATGAAAGCATGATGCATTCACATAGGAAAATGCATTGTCAAATGAATGTTGTAAACATAAACAATGCATATTACAATGTTATGAGACACATTCCTCACTCACCCACACAACCTCTTTCCACCCACATACACCCTCATGCACCCACACACATCCCCATCCTCCCACATACACCTCACCCACCCACACATATCACCCACCGATACACTCACGCCCTCCATCCACCCACACACATCCCCCACCCGCACACACCCCTCCCACTCCAGCCTTCCAATACTCACCCCACTCATCCACACACAGCCTCACCTAGCCATACACATCCTCCACTCATTCACACAATCCCCACACACACCCAACCCACAACAAACTAGCTAGTTAACTACCTACCCACACAACTAACTAGATAGTTAACTACCTACCCACATAACTAACTGGCTAATTAACTACCTACCCACACAACTAACTAGCTAGTTATCTACCTACCCACACAACTAACTAACTAATTAACTACCTACCCACACAACTAACTAGTTAGTTAACTATCTATCCACACAGCTTAACTACCTACCTAACTAATTACCCATACATTGATCGATCGGCCTTCATATCTCCCTGTCTGTCTTTATTACCAGATGTCGACCAGGGGTAGGGAGACAATTAAATTAGAATGTAGGTTATATTCAAATGTCGTGTGTCTAAATCACGAGGCAGATGCGGGCTGCTATTCCGAGTGTCTGTGTCTATGATTAGCTGTACATATACAGGAACTTTGACCTCTTCTGGCGGTTTCCCAATGTGATAATTTACACATTTCACAGTATGAAATGACACACTTTCTAATGCGAAAGGTCATTACCTGGTCGACCGTGCCAGGTCTGTAATAAGTTACTTCACAAAGATGGTAATGTCGTGTCTTCAGATACACCAGTCTGGTGACAGTGGGTGTCCAGAGATCCAGGTAGGCTGGAAACATTTCCACGTCTATGTTTAGTGACGTCGTAATTGTACGCTAGATCAGATGGCATCCCTAGGAAGTGACACCGCTACATTGGCTCACATTTTCTCTTGGATTTATGATAGAACTGCCAGATTGTTCTATCGTGTGCCAGGACAGGGCTGCCTGAATGTTCTATCGTGTGCCAGGAGGGAACTGCCAGATTGTTCTATCGTGTGCCAGGAGGGAACTGAAAGATTGTTCTATCGTGTGCCAGGACAGGACTGCCAGATTGTTCTATCGTGTGCCAGGAGGGAACTGCCAGATTGTTCTATCGTGTGCCATTATAGAACTGCCAGATTGTTCTATCGTGTGCCAGGACAGAGCTGTCAGATTGTTCTATCGTGTGCCAGGACAGACCTGCCAGATTGTTCTATCGTGTGCCAGGACAGAACTGTCAGATTGTTCTATCGTGTGCCAGGACAGAGCTGTCAGATTGTTCTATCGTGTGCCAGGACAGAGCTGTCAGATTGTTCTATCGTGTGCTAGGAAAGAGCTGACAGATTGTTCTATCGTGTGCCAGAACAGAGCTTCCAGATTGTTCTATCGTGTGCCAGGACAGAGCTGCCAGATTATTCTATCGTGTGCCAGGACAGAACTGTCAGAATGTTCTATCGTGTGCCAGGACAGAGCTGTCAGAATGTTCTATCGTGTGCCAGGAGGGAACTGCCAGATTGTTCTATCGTGTGCCAGGAGGGAACTGCCAGATTGTTCTATCGTGTGCAAGGACAGAACTGTCAGAAAGTTCTATCGTGTGCCAGGACAGAGCTGTCAGAATGTTCTATCGTGTGCCAGGACAGAACTGTCAGAAAGTTCTATCGTGTGCCAGGACAGAGCTGCCAGAATGTTCTATCGTGTGCCAGGAGGGAACTGCCAGATTGTTCTATCGTGTGCCAGGACAGAGCTGCCAGAATGTTCTATCGTGTGCCAGGAGGGAACTGCCAGATTGTTCTATCGTGTGCCATTATAGAACTGCCAGATTGTTCTATCGTGTGCCAGGACAGAGCTGCCAGATTATTCTATCGTGTGCCAGGACAGAGCTGGCAGATTGTTCTATCGTGTGCCAGGACAGTGCTGCCAGATTGTTCTATCGTGTGCCAGGACAGAGCTGTCAGATTGGTCTATCGTGTGCCAGGACAGAGCTGTCAGATTGTTCTATCGTGTGCCAGGACAGAGCTGTCAGATTGTTCTATCGTGTGCCAGGACAGAGCTGCCAGATTGTTCTATCGTGTGCAAGGACAGAACTGTCAGAAAGTTCTATCGTGTGCCAGGACAGAGCTGTCAGATTGTTCTATCTTGTGCCAGGACAGAGCTGCCAGATTGTTCTATCGTGTGCCATTATAGAACTTCCAGATTGTTCTATCGTGTGCCAGGACAGAACAGTCAGAATGTTCTATCGTGTGCCAGGACAGAGCTGCCAGATTGTTCTATCGTGTGCCAGGACAGAGCTGTCAGATTGTTCTATCGTGTGCCATTATACAACTGCCAGATTGTTCTATCGTGTGCCAGGACAGAGCTGTCAGATTGTTCTATCGTGTGCCATTATAGAACTGCCAGATTGTTCTATCGTTTGCCAGGACAGAACTGTCAGAATGTTCTATCGTGTGCCAGGACAGAGCTGCCAGATTGTTCTATCGTGTGCCAGGACAGAGCTGTCAGATTGTTCTATCGTGTGTCATTATAGAACTGCCAGATTGTTCTATCGTGTGCAAGGAAAGAGCTGCCAGATTGTTCTATCGTGTGCCAGGACAGAACTGTCAGAATATTCTATCGTGTGTCAGGACAGAGCTGCCAGATTGTTCTATCGTGTGCCAGGACAGAGCTGTCAGATTGTTCTATCGTGTGCCAGGACAGAGCTGTCAGATTGTTCTATCGTGTGCCATTATAGAACTGCCAGATTGTTCTATCGTGTGCCAGGACAGAACAGTCAGAACGTTCTATCGTGTGCCAGGACAGAGCTGCCAGATTGTTCTATCGTGTGCCAGGACAGAGCTGTCAGATTGTTCTATCGTGTGCCTTTATAGAACTGCCAGATTGTTCTATCGTGTGCCATTATAGAACTGTCATAATGTTCTATCGTGTGCCAGGAAAGAGCTGCCAGATTGTTCTATCGTGTGCCAGGACAGAGCTGTCAGATTGTTCTATCGTGTGCCATTATAGAACTACCAGATTGTTCTATCGTGTGCCAGGACAGAACAGTCAGAATGTTCTATCGTGTGCCAGGACAGAGCTGCCAGATTGTTTTATCGTGTGCCAGGACAGAACTGTCAGAATGTTCTATGGTGTGCCATTATAGAACTGCCAGATTGTTCTATCGTGTGCCATTATAGAACTGCCACATTGTTCTATCGTGTGCCATTATAGAAATGCCAAATTGTTCTATCGTGTGCCAGGACAGAGTTGCCAGATTGTTCTATCGTGTGCCAGGACAGAGCTGTCAGATTGTTCTATCGTGTGCCAGGACAGAGCTGTCAGATTGTTCTATCGTGTGCCATTATAGAACTGCCAGATTGTTCTATCGTGTACCAGGACAGAACTGTCAGAATGTTCTATCGTGTGCCAGGACAGAGCTGCCAGATTGTTCTATCGTGTGCCAGGACAGAGCTGTCAGATTGTTCTATCGTGTGCCAGGACAGAGCTGTCAGATTGTTCTATCGTGTGCAATTATAGAACTGCCAGATTGTTCTATCGTGTGCCAGGACAGAGCTGTCAGATTGTTCTATCGCGTGCCAGGACAGAGGTGCCAGATTGTTCTATCGTGTGCCAGGACAGAGCTGTCAGATTGTTCTATCGTGTGCCAGGACAGAGCTGTCAGATTGTTCTATCGTGTGCCATTATAGAACTGCCACATTGTTCTATCGTGTGCCAGGACAGAACAGTCAGAACGTTCTATCGTGTGCCAGGACAGAGCTGCCAGATTGTTCTATCGTGTGCCAGGACAGTGCTGCCAGATTGTTCTATCGTGTGCCAGGACAGAGCTGTCAGATTGGACTATCGTGTGCCAGGACAGAGCTGTCAGATTGTTCTATCGTGTGCCAGGACAGAGCTGTCAGATTGTTCTATCGTGTGCCAGGACAGAGCTGCCAGATTGTTCTATCGTGTGCAAGGACAGAACTGTCAGAAAGTTCTATCGTGTGCCAGGACAGAGCTGTCAGATTGTTCTATCTTGTGACAGGACAGAGCTGCCAGATTGTTCTATCGTGTGCCATTATAGAACTTCCAGATTGTTCTATCGTGTGCCAGGACAGAACAGTCAGAATGTTCTATCGTGTGCCAGGACAGAGCTGCCAGATTGTTCTATCGTGTGCCAGGACAGAGCTGTCAGATTGTTCTATCGTGTGCCATTATACAACTGCCAGATTGTTCTATCGTGTGCCAGGACAGAGCTGTCAGATTGTTCTATCGTGTGCCATTATAGAACTGCCAGATTGTTCTATCGTTTGCCAGGACAGGAACTGTCAGAATGTTCTATCGTGTGCCAGGACAGAGCTGCCAGATTGTTCTATCGTGTGCCAGGACAGAGCTGTCAGATTGTTCTATCGTGTGTCATTATAGAACTGCCAGATTGTTCTATCGTGTGCAAGGAAAGAGCTGTCAGATTGTTCTATCGTGTGCCATTATAGAACTGCCAGATTGTTCTATCGTGTGCCAGGACAGAACTGTCAGAATATTCTATCGTGTGTCAGGACAGAGCTGCCAGATTGTTCTATCGTGTGCAAGGACAGAACTGTCAGAAAGTTCTATCGTGTGCCAGGACAGAGCTGTCAGATTGTTCTATCTTGTGCCAGGACAGAGCTGCCAGATTGTTCTATCGTGTGCCATTATAGAACTTCCAGATTGTTCTATCGTGTGCCAGGACAGAACAGTCAGAATGTTCTATCGTGTGCCAGGACAGAGCTGCCAGATTGTTCTATCGTGTGCCAGGACAGAGCTGTCAGATTGTTCTATCGTGTGCCATTATACAACTGCCAGATTGTTCTATCGTGTGCCAGGACAGAGCTGTCAGATTGTTCTATCGTGTGCCATTATAGAACTGCCAGATTGTTCTATCGTTTGCCAGGACAGAACTTTCAGAATATTCTATCGTGTGTCAGGACAGAGCTGCCAGATTGTTCTATCGTGTGCCAGGACAGAGCTGTCAGATTGTTCTATCGTGTGCCAGGACAGAGCTGTCAGATTGTTCTATCGTGTGCCATTATAGAACTGCCAGATTGTTCTATCGTGTGCCAGGACAGAACAGTCAGAATGTTCTATCGTGTGCCAGGACAGAGCTGCCAGATTGTTTTATCGTGTGCCAGGACAGAACTGTCAGAATGTTCTATGGTGTGCCATTATAGAACTGCCAGATTGTTCTATCGTGTGCCATTATAGAACTGCCACATTGTTCTATCGTGTGCCATTATAGAACTGCCAAATTGTTCTATCGTGTGCCAGGACAGAGCTGCCAGATTGTTCTATCGTGTGCCAGGACAGAGCTGTCAGATTGTTCTATCGTGTGCCAGGACAGAGCTGTCAGATTGTTCTATCGTGTGCCATTATAGAACTGCCAGATTGTTCTATCGTGTACCAGGACAGAACTGTCAGAATGTTCTATCGTGTGCCAGGACAGAGCTGCCAGATTGTTCTATCGTGTGCCAGGACAGAGCTGTCAGATTGTTCTATCGTGTGCCAGGACAGAGCTGTCAGATTGTTCTATCGTGTGCCATTATAGAACTGCCAGATTGTTCTATCGTGTGCCAGGACAGAGCTGCCAGATTGTTCTATCGTGTGCCAGGACAGAGGTGCCAGATTGTTCTATCGTGTGCCAGGACAGAGCTGTCAGATTGTTCTATCGTGTGCCAGGACAGAGCTGTCAGATTGTTCTATCGTGTGCCATTATAGAACTGCCACATTGTTCTATCGTGTGCCAGGACAGAACAGTCAGAACGTTCTATCGTGTGCCAGGACAGAGCTGCCAGATTGTTCTATCGTGTGCCAGGACAGAGCTGTCAGATTGTTCTATCGTGTGCCATTATAGAACTGCCAGATTGTTCTATCGTGTGCCATTATAGAACTGCTAGATTGTTCTATCGTGTGCCATTATAGAACTGCCAGATTGTTTTATCGTGTGCCAGGACAGAGCTGCCAGATTGTTCTATCGTGTGCCAGGACAGATCTGCCAGATTGTTCTATCGTGTGCCAGGACAGAACTGTCAGAATGTTCTATCGTGTGCCATTATAGAACTGCCAGATTGTTCTATCGTGTGCCATTATAGAACTGCCAGATTGTTCTATCGTGTGCCAAGACAGAACTGTCAGAATCTTCTATCGTGTGCCACGACAGAGCTGTCAGATTGTTCAATCGTGTGCCATTATAGATCTGCCAAATTGTTCTATCGTGTGCCAGGACAGAACAGTCAGAATGTTCTATCGTGTGCCAGGACAGAGCTGCCAGATTGTTCTATCGTGTGCCAGGACAGAGCTGTCAGATTGTTCTATCATGTGCCATTATAGAACTGCCAGATTGTTCTGTCGTGTGCCAAGACAGAGCTGCCAGATTGTTCTATCGTGTGCCAGGACAGAGCTGCCAGATTGTTCTATCGTGTGCCAGGACAGAGCTGTCAGACTGTTCCATCGTGTGCCAGGACAGAGCTGTCAGATTGTTCTATCGTGTGCCAGGACAGATCTGCCAGATTGTTCTATCGTGTGCCAGGACAGAACTGTCAGAATGTTCTATCGTGTGCCATTATAGAACTGCCAGATTGTTCTATCGTGTGCCATTATAGAACTGCCAGATTGTTCTATCGTGTGCCAAGACAGAACTGTCAGAATGTTCTATCGTGTGCCACGACAGAGCTGTCAGATTGTTCTATCGTGTGCCATTATAGATCTGCCAAATTGTTCTATCGTGTGCCAGGACAGAACAGTCAGAATGTTCTATCGTGTGCCAGGACAGAGCTGCCAGATTGTTCTATCGTGTGCCAGGACAGAGCTGTCAGATTGTTCTATCATGTGCCATTATAGAACTACCAGATTGTTCTGTCGTGTGCCAAGACAGAGCTGCCAGATTGTTCTATCGTGTGCCAGGACAGAGCTGCCAGATTGTTCTATCGTGTGCCAGGACAGAGCTGTCAGATTGTTCTATCGTGTGCCAGGACAGAGCTGTCAGATTGTTCTATCGTGTGCCAGGACAGAGCTGTCAGATTGTTCTGTCGTGTGCCAGGACAAAGGTGCCAGAATGTTCTATCGTGTGCCAGGATGATGGTCTGCATGGCCGAATGAACAAAAGCTGTTGCTCGGTTCAAACACTACACCCATCAATTGGACTGAAATGTTGAGTTCACCTCCTTGACTTGGGACGTCAATTACAAGTACCTCAGAAGTCGGTGTGGGTTCGCCTCAAGGCGACGGACACTGGTAACGGGGACAGCTAATCTACACTCAAAAATAAGTTCATTGCACTAAAAGTAGTAGCACTGGAGTGGACTAGGCGTGAATCCAAAGTGAGCAAGAGTGAAAACAAGCCACACCCCGAAAAACTGGACAATGTAAAAACTGACAGCTGTCATGTCCACACTGGGAATCGAAGGGCCGAATGTAAGACGGGCCTGCGTGCCCAATTTGTTACCCTTTGAAAATAGGGTTCGTTCGTTCGTTCGTTCGGTTGTTCGTTTGTTCGTTCATTCGTTCGTTCGTTCGTTCGTTCGTTCGAATCCGCCTGCTAGACATGACAACGGCCATACGGCTGAAACCAGTGGCAATCGGGAAAAGACGACGGAGCACGATAGCTGGCACGGAGGCGAGGACAGGAAACCCTTGAGCAGAATCAGCATAAAGTTGTAACTGCGACGTCAGGCCTGGAACTTACTAGAAGATCTTCGATTATTCTTACCTGCGGGTGAAGATCAGTCGTATGTGGAAGTTAAATTCAGGCTGCGCAAGGGGGTAGGAGGGAGTGGGGCGTCGTCTCCCCGCCTTGCTCTGATAACCTGGAGTAGTCCTGCCCATGATATCATCTAATGACAGATATTTCCGTGGCTTCAGGCGGGGCAAATCATAGGTGTGTGTGGCACGGGGTATGCAGCCTCGTCGGGGTCTGCATTTAACTGATGTTTGCATTTGGTTTTCATTCACTGTGGGTGTCTTCACTAGACCGTGACTCTGCAAGTATTGGGAGATGGAGGGGAGGGAGAAATCAGGCGAGAGAGGGGGTTGGGTGGAGTGAGAGAGAGAGAGAGAGAGAGAGAGAGAGAGAGAGAGAGAGAGAGAGAATAAGGGAGTGAGCGAGAGTCAGAGATAGAGTGAGTGAGAATTAGAGAGAGAGAGAGAGAGAGAGAGAGAGAGAGAGAGGACAATGTGTGAGAGTGACAGAGTAGGGATAAGCGAGAGAGTGAGAGAGAAAGAGAGAACGAGAGTGAGATAAAAAGAGTAATGGAGGGAGCGAAAGTGAGTGAGAGATAAATATAGACACACACACACACACACAAACAAACACGGAGTAGACTTAAAGTAAATAGAAGGACAGTGGTGAGTACACATGATGTGAGTGTGGGTCTGTGTGTGTGTGTATGAGAGAGAGAGAAAGAGAGAGAGAGAGAGAGAGAGAGAGAGGGAGAGAGGGAGAGAGGGAGGGAGGGAGGGAGGGAGAGAGAGAGGTAGGGAGACGTAAAGAGTGAGTGTTAAATTACAAGAATATGTAAGCGACGTATGTTGGAGTTATGTGGGAAGGAGAGTGTTGCTTAAATTATAAATGTGTGTGAGAGACACGTTTGTGGGGGAGTGTCAGTGTTAATTGTAAGCATGTGTGAGAGATATGTGTGGGAGAGTATGAGTGTTATATTGCAATCAATCATGAGAGAGGTGTGTGGGGAAAAAGTGAGTTTTAAATTACAAACATGTGCGAGAGACCTATGTGTGGGAGATTGTGAGGGTGGGATATAGAGACACATCTTTCCTGCACTAAGTGAAAGCAACATCAAAGTGCGTGGAACGAACCAGAAACAAGTCAACGTATTTAGGTATTCAGTACTTCAATAACAGCAGATGGAAGATGTATTAATAAAGTTAAGTGTAGTATAGCAAAAGCAATGGCAGCATTTCACAAGATGTAGATTATCCTCTTATATATATCTTTGTCAGTCCAGCTGAGAAAAGAAATCTGAAGGGTTATATCGAGCCAGTCTTGATGGACGGAAGAAAATCATCGACAAATAGCAGACTAGTGGAGAATTATGTGGAAGCTGCAAAGATGTGGGTGTATATAATAATGATAACAACATGGACGGATAGACAGAGCAACGAAGATATCTTGAAAGAAGTGAACTCACAAAGACATCTGGTTACCCGCATCAGAAGAAGACGGTCCACATTCTTTGGGTATATCATGAGAAGGAGAAAGCTGGAGTTTGTAGTCACAACGGGAAGGATGGAGGAAAACAAGATAGCGTGATATCAAGAGATAAGATGTTGGACAGTTCGACAGCATTGCATAGAAGAGCATCAGTATCATAATTGATTGAAAGTACACGAGACAGAACGTTGTGGACAGACATGATCACCAACGCCAGACGGCATGGACTATAAGACGATTGGCAGTACACGAGGCAGAAGGCTGTAGACAGACATGATCACCAACGCCACACGGCATGGACTATAAGAAGATTGGCAGTACATGAGACAGAAGGTTGTGGACAGACATGATCACCAACGCCACACGGCATGGACTATAAGAAGATTGGCAGTACACGAGACAGAAGGTTGTGGACAGACATGATCACCAACGCCACACGGCATGGACTATAAGAAGATTGGCAGTACATGAGACAGAAGGCTGTGGACAGACATGATCACCAACGCCACACGGCATGGACTATAAGAAGATTGGCAGTACACGAGACAGAAGGTTGTGGACAGACATGATCACCAACGCCACACGGCATGGACTATAAGAAGATTGGCAGTACATGAGACAGAAGGTTGTGGACAGACATGATCACCAACGCCACACGGCATGGACTATAAGAAGATTGGCAGTACATGAGACAGAAGGTTGTGGACAGACATGATCACCAACGCCACACGGCATGGACTATAAGAAGATTGGCAGTACACGAGACAGAAGGTTGTGGACAGACATGATCACCAATGCCACATGTCAAGGACTATAGGAAGCAGTACTTTCGCCCACTGCTGCCATGTGGGCTGGAGAACACCTGGTGACATTGTCTCTATCTTTGCACTGCTACCTTACCCTGCAGACACCGCGGGCGTTCATTGGTGAGTCTGTTACTGCCTGAGTGTCCCTACCTCCCCTCCTCCTTGTCCCCAATGATGTCTTCATCTGTTAAATCCTCTTCTCCCCCTTCCTCCCCTGTATTATTAGTGACAGCCAGGTCAGTGGCACTAATGAAGTGTTGTCAGTTGTGGCCAGTCACGTGACGCAGGGGGCATAGACGGGTCTTGTCCTTGTTCAAATATTCAACTTTGGGTGTCTGCCTTTCTGTCAGTCGGTCGGTTGGTCTGTCGGTCAGGGGGTCGGTCGATCGGTCAATCTGTCTGTCGGTCTGTCTGTTTGTCCCTTATCCACCCTCTGCCTTTCTCTAACAGCTCTCTCAATTCTTACTGAATCCCTATCATATTCTATCACTCCATATCTCATTCTCTCCTTCATTCTCTCTGACTGTATCTCTCATTCTCTCGCACTATTTCCTTCATTCATCTCAGATTTCGTATCTCACATTATCTCTGAATTCATCTCTTACATTCTCCCTGACTTCATCTCTCACATTCTCTCTGATTTGATCTTTCACATTCACTTTGTCTTCATCTCTCACATTCACTCTGTCTTCATCTTTCACATTCACTCTGTCTTCATCTCTCACATTCACTCTGTCTTCATCTCTCACATTCACTCTGTCTTTATCTCTCACATTCATTCTGCCTTCATCTCTCACATACACTCTGTCTTCATCTCTCACATTCACTCTGTCTTCATCTCTCACATTCACTCTGTCTACATCTCTCACATTCACTCTGTCTTCATCTCTCACATTCACTTTGTCTTCATCTTTCATATTCACTTTGTCTTCATCTCTCACATTCACTTTGTCTTCATCTCTCACATTCACTCTGTCTACATCTCTCACATTCACTTTGTCTTCATATCTCACATTCACTTTGTCTTCATCTCTCACATTCACTCTGTCTTCATCTCTCACATTCACTCTGTCTTCATCTCTCACATTCACTCTGTCTTCATCTCTCACATTCACTTTGTCTTCACCTCTCACATTCACTCTGTCTTCATCTCTCACATTCACTCTGTCTTCATCTCTCACATTCACTCTGTCTTCATCTCTCACATTCACTCTGTCTTCATCTCTCACAATCAATCTGTCTTCATCTCTCACATTCACTCTGTCTACATCTCTAACATTCACTTTGTCTACATCTCTCACATACACTCTGTCTTCATCTCTCACATTCACTCTGTCTTCATCTCTCACATTCACTCTGTCTTCATCTCTCACATTCACTCTGTCTTCATCTCTCACATCCACTCTGTCTACATCTCTCACATACACTTTGTCTTCATCTTTCACATTCACTCTGTCTCCATCTCTCACATTCTCTCTGATTTGATCTTTCACATTCACTTTGTCTTCATCTCTCACATTCACGCTGTCCTCATCTTTCACATTCACTCTGTCTTCATCTCTCACATTCACTCTGTCTTCATCTCTCACACTCACTCTGTCTTCATCTCTCACATTCATTCTGTCTTCATCTCCCACATACACTCTGTCTTCATCTCTCACATTCACTCTGTCTTCATCTCTCACATTCACTCTGTCTACATCTATCACATTCACTCAGTCTTCATCTCTCACATTCACTTTGTCTTCATCTTTCACATTCACTTTGTCTTCATCTCTCACATTCACTTTGTCTTCATCTCTCACATTCACTCTGTCTACATCTCTCACATTCACTTTGTCTTCATATCTCACATTCACTTTGTCTTCATCTCTCACATTCACTCTGTCTTCATCTATCACATTCACTCTGTCTTCATCTCTCACATTCACTTTGTCTTCATCTCTCACATTCACTTTGTCTTCATCTCTCACATTCACTCTGTCTTCATCTCTCACATTCACTCTGTCTTCATCTCTCACATTCACTCTGTCTTCATCTTTCACATTCACTCTGTCTTCATCTCTCACATTCACTTTGTCTTCATCTCTCACATTCACTCAGTCTACATCTCTCACATTCACTTTGTCTTCATATCTCACATTCACTTTGTCTTCATCTCTCACATTCACTCTGTCTTCATCTCTCACATTCACTTTGTCTTCATCTTTCACATTCACTCTGTCTTCATCTCTCACATTCACTCTGTCTACATCTCTCACATTCACTCTGTCTTCATCTCTCACATTCACTCTGTCTTCATCTCTCACATTCTCTCTGATTTGATCTTTCACATTCACTTTGTCTTCATCTCTCACATACACTCTGTCTTCATCTCTCACATTCACTCTGTCTTCATCTCTCACATTCACTCTGTCTTCATCTCTCACATTCACTTTGTCTTCATCGCTCACATTCACTTTGTCTTCATCTCTCACATTCACTCTGTCTACATCTCTCACATACACTTTGTCTTCATCTTTCACATTCACTCTGTCGTCATCTCTCACATTCACTTTGTCTTCATCTCTCACATTCACTCTGTCTTCATCACTCACATTCACTCTGTCTTTATCTCTCACATTCTCTCTGATTTGATCTTTCACATTTATTTTGTCTTCATCTCTCATATACACTCTGTCTTCATCTCTCACATTCACTCTGTCTTCATCTCTCACATTCACTCTGTCTTCATCTCTCACATTCACTCTGTCTTCATCTCTCACATTCACTCTGATTTGATCTTTCACATTCACTTTGTCTTCATCTCTCACATACACTCTGTCTTCATCTCTCACATTCACTCTGTCTTCATCTCTCACATTCACTTTGTCTTCATCTCTCGCATTCACTCTGTCTTCATCTCTCACATTCACTCTGTCTTCATCTCTCACATACACTCTGTCTTCATCTCTCACATTCACTCTGTCTTCATCTCTCACATTCACTCTGTCTTCATCTCTCACATTCAATCTGTCTACATCTCTCACATACACTCTGTCGTCATCTCTCACATTCACTCTGTCTTCATCTCTCACATTCACTCTGTCTTCATCTCTCACATTCACTCTGTCTTCATCTCTCACATTCACTTTGTCTTCATCTTTCACATTCACTTTGTCTTCATCTCTCACATTCACTTTGTCATCATCTCTCATATTCACTCTGTCTACATCTCTCACATTCACTCTGTCTTCATATCTCACATTCACTCTGTCTTCATCTCTCACATTCACTCTGTCTTCATCTCTCAAATTCACTTTGTCTTCATCTCTCACATTCACTTTGTCTTCATCTCTCATATTAACTTTGTCTTCATCTCTCACATTCACTCTGTCTTCATCTCTCACATTCACTCTGTCTTCATCTCTCACATTCACTTTGTCTTCATCTCTCACATTCACTCTGTCTTCATCTCTCACATTCACTCTGTCTTCATCTCTCAAATTCACTCTGTCTTCATCTCTAACATTCACTCTGTCTTCATCTCTCACATTCACTCTGTCCTCATCTCTCACATTCACTCTGTCTTCATCTCTCACATTCACTCTGTCTTCATCTCTCACTTTCACTCTGTCTTCATCTCTCACACTCACTCTGTCTTCATCTCTCACATTCACTCTGTCTTCATCTCTCACATTCACTTTGTCTTCATCTCCCACATTCACTCTGTCTTCATCTCTCACATTCACTCTGTCTTCATCTCTCACTTTCACTTTGTCTTCATCTCTCACATTCACTCTGTCTTCATCTCTCACATTCACTTTGTCTTCATCTCTCGCTTTCACTCTGTCTTCATTTCTCACATTCACTCTGTCTTCATCTCTCACATTCACTCTGTCTTCATCTCTCACATTCACTCTGTCTTCATCTCTCACATTCACTCTGTCTTCATCTCTCACATTCACTCTGTCTTCATCTCTCATATTCACTCTGTCTTCATCTCTCACATTCACTCTGTCTTCATCTCTCACATTCACTTTGTCTTCATCTCTCACATTCACTCTGTCTTTATCTCTCACATTCACTTTGTCTTCATCTCTCACATTCACTTTGTCTTCATCTCTCACATTCACTTTGTCTTCATCTCTCACATTCACGCTGTCTTCATCCCTCACATTCACTCTGTCTTCATCTCTCACATTCACTTTGTCTTCATCTCTCACATTCACTCAGTCTTCATCTCTCACATTCACTCTGTCTTCATCTCTCACATTAACTCTGTCTTCATCTCTCACATTCACTTTGTCTTCATCTCTCACATTCATTTTGTCTTCATCTCTCACATTCACTCTGTCTTCATCTCTCACATTCACTCTGTCTTCATCTCTCACATTCAATCTGTCTTCATCTCTCACATTCACTCTGTCTTCATCTCTCACATTCACTCTGTCTTCATCTCTCACATTCACTCTGTCTTCATCTCTCACATTCACTTTGTCTTCATCTCTCACATTCACTTTGTCTTCATCTCTCACATTCACTTTGTCTTCATCTCTCACATTCACTTTGTCTTCATCTTTCACATTCACTTTGTCTTCATCTCTCACATTCACTTTGTCTGCATCTCTCACATTCACTCTGTCTGCATCTCTCACATTCACTCTGTCTTCATCTCTCACATTCACTCTGTCTTCATCTCTCACATTCACTCTGTCTTCATCTCTCACATTCACTCTGTCTTAATCTCTCACATTCACTCTGTCTTCATCTCTCACATTCACTCTTTCTTCATCTCTCACATTCACTCTGTCTTCATCTCTCACATTCACTTTGTCTTCATTTCTCACATTCACTCTGTCTTCATCTCTCACATTCACTCTGTCTTCATCTCTCACATTCACTCTGTCTTCATCTCTCACATTCACTTTGTCTTCATCTCTCACATTCACTCTGTCTTCATCTCTCACATTCACTTTGTCTTCATCTCTCACATTCACTTTGTCTTCATCTCTCACATTCACTTTGTCTTCATCTCTCACATTCACTTTGTCTTCATCTCTCACATTCACTCTGTCTTCATCTCTCACATTCACTTTGTCTTCATCTCTCACATTCACTCTGTCTTCATCTCTCACATTCTCTGCACACACTGGTATTGTCTGGGGCTCATGTGTGAGGACTGTCCTTCTCCCCACATGTCTATCTGTACACACTTGTACACACTGGTGGTGTCTGGGGCCCATGTGTGACGACTGTCCTTCTCTCTACCTGTCTAGCTGTACACACTTGTACACACAGGTGTTGTCTGGGGCCCATGTGTGACAACTGTCCTTCTCCCCACCTGTCTAGCTGTACACACTTGTACACACTGGTGTTGCCTGGGGCCCATGTGTGACGACTGTCCTTCTCCCCACCTGTCTAGCTATACACACTTATACACACTGGTGTTGTCTGGGGCCAATGTGTGACAACTGTCCTCCCCACCTGTCTAGCTGTACACGCTTGTACACACTGGGGTTGTCTGGGGTCAATGCGACGACTGTCCTTCTCCCACACCTGTCTAACTGTATACACTTGTACACACTGGTGTTGTCTGGGGCCCATGTGTGACGACTGTCCTTCTCCCTACCTGTCTAGCTGTACACACTTGTACACACTGGTGTTGTCTGGGGCCCATGTGTGACGACTGTCCTTCTCCCCACATGTCTAGCTGTACACACATGTACACACTGGGGTTGACTGGGGTCAATGCAACGAATGTCCTGCTCCCCACCTGCGTAGCTGTACACACTTGTACACACTTGTGTTGTCTTGGGCCCATGTGTGACGACTGTCCTTCTCCCCACATGTCTAGCTGTACACACTTGTACACACTGGGGTTGTCTGGGGCCCATGTGTGACGACTGTCCTTCTCCCCACTAGTCTAGCTGTACACACTTGTACACACTGGGGTTGACTGGGGTCAATGAGACGACTGTCCTTCCTGTCTAACTGTACACACTTGTACACACTGGGGTTGTCTGGGGCCCACGTGTGACCACTGTCCTTCTCCCCACTTGTCTAGCTGTACACATTTGTACACACTGGGGTTGTCTGGGGCCCATGTGTGACGACTGTCCTTCTCCCCCACCTGTCTAGCTGTACATCCAGCAGAAGCTAAAGTCACTAGTGTAGAGGACGATAGAAAAACGTTTCTGCTGCGCCCAGTTGGCATCAGTAGAATCATCAGCTTCCCCTGACCTAATTATCGTGCATGTAACAGTAGAGGGAATCAAACCGCGGACGGCTTGCTTCAGTCCTGCTGATATGATACATCAAAGTCTACATTCATAATTACACGATATATCACAGTCTACATTCTTGATTACACGATATATCACATTCTACATTTTTAATTGTTGTTGTTTGTCCATCAAGAATGATGATGACCATTCATTTCATCCAGTGGGGTTGAAGGTATGGAGCCGTGAGTTCTAAGATGGCTAATAAGGCCTATTTTGGCTCGACATGTTCTTTGACAATGTGGACAAAGAATGCTTGACATTCCAGGAGGAGGATCTCCTGCAGTGGTTTTTCTGTCCAGCCTTTTATTCACAGCTCTTGCAGGCCTGGTTGCTTCACATGTAACTGCCACCTTGCGTAATGATGCACGCCACGAATTTCAGTCTTTGGCAACAATCTCCCAGGTGACATGATGAATTCCAAAAGCCTTCAGTGAAATTTTCAGAATGTCTTTAAAGCATTTCCTCTGGCCACCTTGGGAGCGTTTACCACAACGCAGCTCGCCGTAAAAAAAATTGTTTACGAAGCCTATGATCTGGCATGTGAGTTAACTGGCCAGCCCAACGAATCTGAGTCTTAATTAGTAGAGAGTGGATATTGGGCATGGACGCCCTTTTAAGGACTTCAGTGTCTGGGATCTTGTCTTGCCATTTAATCGTTAATAGCTTCCTAAGGCAGACTGTGTGGAAGTGGTTTAATTTCCTAGCGTGTCGCTGATAAACAGTCCAGGTTTCACAAGCATATAGCAGTGTGGATAATACAACTGTTTTGCAGACTTTCAGCTTCGTTTCCAGGCATATTAAATTTCTGTACATTACTGTAGAGTAAGTGAGAGAGTTAGTGAGTGTGAGAGAGAGAGAGAGAGAGAGAGAGAGAGAGAGAGAGAGAGAGAGAGAGAGAGAGAGAGAGAGAGAGAGAGAGAGAGAGAGAGAGAGAGAGAGAGAGAGGGAGAGAGAGAGAGAGAGAGAGAGAGAGAGAGAGAGAGAGAGATAGAGAGAGAGAAAGAGTGTGTGTGTGTGTGTAAGAAAAAAGAGAGAGTTGAATTGCATCACTATTTTGTTTACGTTACTCAGTGTATATGTACAATGTTTTCTCAATTATTTTTTAACAATTTTTGTGAGATTGCTCACGACAATCGTCAGTGTATGTGTGTGTATAGTGTGGGAGTGTGTTCATATTAGTTAAGTGATTATATGAGGCATAATGTATGTGTCTAGATGTGTGGAAGTGTGTGTGGGGGACGTGTGTGGGGGTGTATGTGTGGAGAGAGAGTGTGTAGGGGGATGTGTATGGGGGTTGGGGGATGGATGGGTGGGGGATGTGTGTATTGGTGGGGGATATATTTGTGGGTAGGGAGATGTGTGTGGGTGGGGGATAAGTGTGTTAGTGGATGCGAGTGTGAGTGAGGGATATGCTAGTAGGTGGGGTGTATGGGTGGGTGGGGAGATGTGTGGGTGGGTGAAGGGATGTGTGATGGGTGGGGGATTTGTGCTGGTGAGGGATGTGTGTGTGTGTGGGTGGGGGTGTTTTGGTGGATGGTAGGAAGTGTGTGGGTGTTGATGGGTGGGGAGTTGTGTGGATTGGTGGGTGGGAAATGTGTTTGTGGGTGGGTGGGTTCCGGGGTGTGATGGTGGGGTGTGTGTGTTGGTTGGCGGATGTGTGGTTGGGGGATGAGTGATTGGCTGGGTGGTTGGAGGTGTGTGGATATGGGTGAGTGGGTGGATTTGTGTGGGCTGGGGGATGGGTGTGTTTGTGGGGAGATGTGCGTGTGATAAATGTGTGTTAGTAGGGAAGGGTGGGTTGTTGGGTGTTTGGGTGGGTGGGGTGTGTGTGGGGGATGTGTGTGGGTGGGTGCGGGATGTGTATGGCTGGGTGAGGGTGTGTGGGCGTGGGTATGTGGGAGGGTGGGGGTGGGTAGAGGTTGTGTAAGTGGATGATGCGTGTGGGTGGATGGAGGGTGTGTGAATGGGTGGGTGATATGTGTGGGTGAGTAAGGTATGTGTGGGTGGGTGGGGATTGTGTGTGGGTGGATGGAGATTATGTTGGTTGGTGCGGGTGTATGTGGGTGGGAGGTGTATGTGTGGGTGGGTGAGGGATGTGTCTCATAACATTGTAATATGCAGTGTTTATGTTTACAATATTCACTTGACAATTTATTTTCCTATGTGAATGTATCATGGACTATTGATGAATGAAAGATGAGTGATTGGAAGGGCCGAATGTAAGACGGGCCTGCGTGCCCAATTTGTAACCCTTGTAAAATAAAGTTGAATTGAAAAAAAAAATGAATCTATCCCATAATCTGGCCTTGGAGATTCTTGCATTCACTTCTTCATCAATTGTGGCAGCTTGGGACATAGTGCTGCCAAGATAGGTGATGTGTCCACAACATTCACTTTGATATTCAGATGGAAACAGAGGAAGAGGCCGACCACGTAAACGTTGGACGGAAGGAATAGCAGAGTCCATGGAAATATCGATACATGAAGCCCATAATCGGGCACTCTCACGATGTTTATACTTCACCGCGACACCGCAAGGTACAGGAGGAACTGATGAGATGAGATGAGATGAGATGAGATGAGATGAGATGAGTAATTATTCCCTGAAGCTGGCTGGTACATAACTACAGTCTTCTCCAAGTTGATATTGAGCCCAAAGTTGGCACAGGCATGAGAGAAAACTGAAACATTATGTTGCATGTCTGCCTCTGAGTTGGCGTATAGAGCGAAATCATCAGCAAACAGGAGCTATCTGACAGTGTCATTGTTAGTTTTGGTTTTAGCTTTCAGCCTTCTGAGATTGAACAACTTTCCACCCATGCGGTAACTGATGTTTATTCCAATGTCGTTGTTCTCGAAGGCATTCATCAACATGGCTGAAAACATGAGGCTGAATAGTGTTGTTGCTTTTTTTAAAATGTTGACTTCGGGTCATTCAAATGTGCCTTGAGGAGAAGATGTTTCTCGGCTAGCAATTGGTTGTGTCTTCGGAATTTTCATCAAACCATTCTTTATGCTTTCGGAGGTTGGACCCAGGATTTCCATAGCAGTGTTGTAAATTATGTCCTTTAGGGCTCTCCACTCTGTTTCTGTATCCTGTTTAGCTGCAGCATTCGGCTTCACGCGGTCTTCCAGCATATTTTTATTTAAACGAAGCTGCATTGTTTTGCTGTTTAGGCTGGTGACATTTAGTTTTTTGGTTTTTGCATTTTTACCATTTGAGAAAGCTGTTGTGATTTGATATGAATGTTTATTTTCGAGACAATGAGACGATGGTCTGTCCAACATTCGGCACCTCACATCGATTTTGTCACCCGAACGTCTTGTCGGTCACTCCTCCTGACGATTACATAGTCAATGAGGTGCTAGTGTTTTGAACGAACGAACGAACGGACTTTATTTTCAAAGTTTAACAGATTGGGCACGCAGGCCCGTCTTTCATTCGGCCCTACCAATCACTCATCTTTCGTTCATTAATAGTGCATAATACATTCACATAAAAAAAAAACATTGTCAAAAGAATGTTGTAAACATAAAAAATTTATATTACTATGTTATGAGACACATCCCCCACCCACCCACCCATCCCCATCTACCCACACATCCCAAGCACTCACATCCCGCAACCAACCACACACACACACACAAACCCACCCCAAGGCACACATACATTTTCCCCTCATCCCCCACATCCCACAAACACACACACACACCCCCACCTACACACATCTCCCCACACACACGCACACTCACATCTCTCACTCTTCACACATCTCCCACTCATCACACACTCTCCACACACACATCCCCCCCACACACCCCTAGGCACACATACATGCACCCACCCACCCATGACCCAACTACACATCCCCCACCTACACACATATCCTCACCCACATACACATCCTCCACCCACCAACACTTATCCACCCACATATCCTCCACCACCAACCCACAAACACCCCCAACCACCCAGCCAAACACACATACCACAACCACACATACTCCACCACACATATCCCCACCGACCCACACAATCAGCACATACCCACACACAAAAAGCGCACTCATCCACATTTCCCCCATATACACACATCCCGACTCATACATCCCCCATCATCCAACCTACACACACATCCTCAACCCTCACACCCCCCAGTCACTCATCCCCAAAACACACAACTCTTACCAACACATCCCTTAACCACACATCCCCCACCCACACACTCTAACCCACACACAAACACATACCCACCCACACACACATCTCCCCACCCGTGCACACATCCCCACACACATCCCCACCTAACAACACATCCCCCATCCACAAACACACACCTTCCACCCACACACACACCCCATCATTCACATATACCATTTACCCCCCCCCCCCCCCCCGCACACAGACACACAACCCCCACTCACATACAATGTTTCAGCTTTCTCAACTTTGGGCTCAATATCAACTTGGAGAAGACTGTAGTTATGTACCAGCCAGCTCCAGGTAATAATCACACTGTGCCGAATATCAAAGTGAATGATCATAGACTAAGTGTTGTGGACAAATTCACCTATCTTGGCAGCACTGTGTCACAAGCTGCCACAATTGATGATGAAGTGAATGCAAGAATCTCCAAGGCCAGTGTGGCCTTTGGCAGACTGTACAAGAATGTATGGGACAGAACTGGAATAAGCCTGCAAACAAAGCTGAAAGTCTACAAATCAGTTGTATTATCCACACTTCTATATGCTTGTGAATCCTGGACTATTTATCACCGATACGTTAGGAAATTAAACCACTTTTACACAGTCTGCCTTAGGAAGCTACTAAAGATTAAATGGCAAGACAAGATCCCAGACACTGAAGTCCTAGAAAGAGCGTCCATGCCCAGTATCCACACTCTACTAATAAAGAATCAGATTCACTGGGCTGGTCACTTAACTCACATGCCAGATCCCAGGCTCCCTAAACAATTTTTTTACGGCGAGTTGCGTTGTGGTAAACGCTCCCAAGGCGGCCAGAGGAAACGCTTTAAGACAACACTGAAAATGTCATTGAAAGATTTTGGAATTCATCATGAAACCTGGGAGACTGTTGAGAAATTCGTGGCGTACATCATTACGCAAGGGTGCAATCACTTGTGAAGCAACCAGGACTGCAAGAGCTGAGAAGTTAAGGCTGAACAAAAAAACCACTGCAGGAGATCCTCCTCCTGGAACGTCAGGCATTGTTTGCCCACATTGTCAAAGAACATTTCGAGCCAAAATAGGCATCATCAGCCATCTTAGAACTCATAGCTACGTACTTTCAACCCCACTGGATGAAATGAATGGTCGTCATCATTATTGATGGACAAACAACATTTAAGAATGTAGACTGTGACATATCGTTTAATCAAGAATGTAGACTTTGATATATCGTGTAATCAAGAATGTAGACTGTGATATATCGTGTCATCAAGAAAGTAGACTCTGATATATCGTGTAATTATGAATGTAGACTTTGATGTATCATATCAGCAGGACTGAAGCAAGCCGTCCGCGGTTTGATTCCCTCTACTGTTACATGCACGATAATTAGGTCAGGGGAAGCTGATGATTCTACTGATGCCAACTGGGTGCAGCAGAAACGTTTTTCTATCGTCCTCTACACTAGTGACTTTAGCTTCTGCTGGATGTACAGCTAGACAGGTGGGGGAGAAGGACAGTCGTCACACATGGGCCCCAGACAACCCCAGTGTGTACAAGTGTGTACAGTTAGACAAGTGGGGAGAAGGACAGTCGTCACACATTGGCCCCAGACAACCCCAGTGTGTACAAGTGTGTACAGCTAGACAAGTGGGGAGAAGGACAGTCGTCACACATGGGCCCCAGACAACCCCAGTGTGTACAAGTGTGTACAGCTAGACAGGTGGGGAGAAGGACTGTGGTCACACATTGGCCCCAGACAATACCAGTATGTGGAAGTATGCACAACAATCGACACGTTGCAACTTCTATACCTGGATGTGACAAGCAACTGAGCCAGAATTCTACTGGGGACAAGTTCGTGACAAAACGATTTTTGCAATTTGTGGAGTCAAACAGTCGACAACTGCTCTAGAAGTATTCTACACATCGATGGTTTGCCGGTAGTTAGAGTCACATCATATGTTATATCATATGTCATATAATATGTCAGAGAGAGATAGAGAGGGAGAGAGAGAGAGAGAGAGAGAGAGAGAGAGAGAGAGAGAGAGAGAGAGAGAGAGAGAGAGAGAGGGAGAGAGAGATAGAGAGGGAGAGAGAGAGAGAGAGAGAGGGAGAGAGAGAGTGATAGAGTTAGCGAGAGAGAGAGAGATAGAGAGGGAGAGAGAGAGAGAGAGAGAGAGAGAGAGAGATAGAGTTAGCGAGAGAGAGAGAGAGAGAGTGATAGAGGTTAGCGAGAGAGAGGAGAGAGAGTGATAGAGTTAGCGAGAGAGGAGAGAGTGAGAGAGAGAGAGTGATAGAGTTAGCGAGAGAGAGAGAGAGAGAGAGTGATAGAGTTAGCGAGAGAAGAGAGATAGAGTTAGCGAGAGAGAGAGAGAGAGAGTGATAGAAGTTAGCGAGAGAGAGAGAGAGAGAGAGTGATAGAGTAGCGAAGAGAGAGAGAGAGAGAGAGAGAGAGTGATAGAGTTAGCGAGAGAGAGAGAGAGAGAGAGAGAGAGAGTGATAGAGTTAGCGAGAGAGAGAGAGAGAGAGTGATAGAGTTAGCGAGAGAGAGAGAGAGAGAGTGATAGAGTTAGCGAGAGAGAGAGAGAGTGAGAGAGAGAGAGAGAGAGAGAGAGAGAGTGATAGAGTTAGCGAGAGAGAGAGAGAGAGAGAGTGATAGAGTTAGCGAGAGAGAGAGAGAGAGTGATAGAGTTAGCGAGAGAGAGAGAGAGAGTGATAGAGTTAGCGAGAGAGAGAGAGAGAGAGAGTGATAGAGTTAGCGAGAGAGAGAGAGAGAGAGTGATAGAGTTAGCGAGAGAGAGAGAGAGAGAGAGAGAGAGTGATAGAGTTAGCGAGAGAGAGAGAGAGTGATAGAGTTAGCGAGAGAGAGCGAGAGAGTGAGAGAGAGAGAGAGAGAGAGTGATAGAGTTAGCGAGAGAGAGAGAGAGAGAGAGAGAGAGTGATAGAGTTAGCGAGAGAGAGAGAGAGAGAGAGAGAGAGTGATAGAGTTAGCGAGAGAGAGAGAGTGATAGAGTTAGCGAGAGAGAGAGAGAGAGTGATAGAGTTAGCGAGAGAGAGAGAGTGAGAGAGAGAGAGAGAGAGAGAGAGTGATAGAGTTAGCGAGAGAGAGAGAGAGAGAGAGAGAGTGATAGAGTTAGCGAGAGAGAGAGTGATAGAGTTAGCGAGAGAGAGAGAGAGAGAGAGAGAGAGTGATAGAGTTAGCGAGAGAGAGAGAGAGAGAGAGAGAGAGAGAGTGATAGAGTTAGCGAGAGAGAGAGAGAGAGAGAGAGAGAGAGAGAGAGAGATAGAGTTAGCGAGAGAGAGAGAGAGAGAGAGAGAGAGAGAGAGAGAGAGAGAGAGAGAGAGAGAGAGAGAGAGTCTGCTAAAATGTACAGTAGTATTGTGTAGATGCTGCTAAACTCTTTGATAGTGTTGTGCTAAAATCGTCGCTATGATTTCGTCACCTCTTGTGTAGATGTTTCTGAAATCATCGCTATCCTAGCTTGACAGGTTATGTAGATGTTGCTAAAATAATTTCTCTCCTAACCTGACAGGTTATGTAGATGTTGCTAAAATGATCGCTCTCCTAATCTGACAGGTTATGTAGATGTTGCTACAGCGTTTTATGACATGTTGTACTGCGGAGCTGTAGTACCACGTGATTGGGGAGCTGTTGTACCACGTGATTGTGTAAACAATATAAAATAACACAAAGTAATGCAGCAGTACAAAACAGAATTACGAACAATACAAAGGACATTGCGGCGACTGGCCTTCATAAGCACACAAATACATACACACAACACAACATATATTCACGGAGAAGACCATTGGGTGCTACATTACGGCATAAGAACGAGAGGGGAAGAATGTAAAGATGAAAAAAAAATATGAGAAAAATGAAGAGAGAAAAAAAATGAAAAAAAAAAAATTATTTGCTACTATCTCAGAATCCCAGACTGTGATAATGACATGAATAGGACCTTGCTACTCTTATACAGACAGCCGTGGCAGTCTGTGGGTCATGGGGAACGGGGTGGGGGTTGGTAACTAAGGCGGGAAAATGGAAGCAATGGAGCTTTCATGGTGGTCCGAGAGTGAAAACTAAGAAGCTCTGGTGGCCGTCCGCACAATTCATGAGTGATTGTCAGTGAAAGGTTGGCCCTAGTGGACGAATATTGAAGAACAATGATGTGTGCACCTAAGTATGATGGTAATAGTAACGAAACTAATTTTCTGTGCTTCTTTATGTGTCATTCCCCCCCCCCCCCCCCAAATAAAAAAAACAAAACAACTGTAGCACCACATGACTGGGGAGCTGTAATACCACGTGACTCATGCATCATGGGGAAGATTGACATTTCTGCTAGAGTTAACCTTGAGATCAAGGTAGCCAATGAATCCAGATATGTTTGGGCCAGGTTTAAAAACCACAAAATGCCACAGTCCTTTTCCAGGAAGCCACAGTCATTCTCTATGAAGCCGCAGTCCTTTTCCAGGAAGCCACAGTCCTTTTCCAGGAAGCCACAGTCATTCTCTATGAAGCCACAGTCCTTCTCTATGAAGCCACAGTCCTTTTCCAGGAAGTCACAGTCATTCTCTAAGAAGGCACAGTCCTTTTCCAGGAAGCCACAGTCATTATCCATGAAGCCACGGACATTCTCCAGGAAGCCACAGACATTTTCCAGGAAGCCACAGTCATTCTACCGGAAGCCACATACATTCTCCATGAAGCCACAGACATTCTCCGGGAAGCCACAGACATTCTACAAGAAGCCACAGACATTTTACAGGGAGCCACGGATATTCTCCAGGAAGCCAGATATTCCACAGAGAACCTAAAACCTGCGAGTCCCAAACTACCACACCAATCATCAAACTACCACACCAATCTCCAAACTACCACACCAATAATCAAACTGTCTCACCAATCTCCAAACTACGATACCAAGTCTCAAACAGTGACCACAATCTGTGAAACTGTCTCCTCCCAGGTCTTAACTTTGTTGTGTGTATCAAATGTTACAAGTACCAAACCTGAGCCATGTTTTATTGTGTGTGTGTGTGTGTGTGTGTGTGTGTGTGTGTGTGTGTGTGTGTGTGAAATGTTGCAAGTATCCAGCCTGAGCCATGTTGTGTTGTGTGTGTCAAATGTTGCAAGTATCCAGCCTGAGCCATGTTGTGTTGTGTGTGTGTGTGTGTGTGTGTGTGTGTGTGTGTGAAATGTTGCAAGTATCCAGCCTGAGTCATGTTGTGTTGTGTGTGTCAAATGTTGCAAGTATCCAGCCTGAGCTATGTTGTGTTGTGTGTGTCAAATGTTGCAAGTATCCGGCCTGAGCCATGTTGTGTTGTGTGTGTCAAATGATGCAAGTATCCAACCTGAGCCATGGTGTGTGTGTGTGTGTGTGTGTGTGTGTGTGTGTGTGTGTGTGTGTGTGTGTGTGTGTGTGTCAAATGTTGCAAGTATCCAGTCTGAGTCATGTTGTGTTGTGTGTGTCAAATGTTGCAAGTATCCAACCTGAGCCAAGTTGTGTTGTATGTGTCAAATGTTGTAAGTATCCAACCTCAGCCATGTGGTGTGTGTGTGTGTGTGTGTGTGTGTGTGTGTGTGTGTGTGTGTGTGTGTGTGTGTGTGTGTGTGTGTGTGTGTGTGAGTGTGTGTTTTTGTGTGTGAAATTTTGCAAGTATCCAGCCTGAGCAATGTTGTGTTGTGTGTGTCAAATGTTGCAAGTATCCAACCTACGCCATGTTGTGTTGTGTGTGTCAAATGTTACAACTATCCAACGTGAGCCATGTTGTGTGTGTGTGTGTGTGTGTGTGTGTGTGTGTGTGTGTGTGTGTGTGTGTCAAATGTTACAACTATCCAACGTGAGCCATGTTGTGTTGTCCGTATCAAATGTTGCAACTATCCAACTAGCGCAATTTAGCCATTGAGTTGTTCTAGTTCCCAAGTGTCCCCACCAGCCACTCCACGACAACATCTCGTGAACCACTTCACTACAACATTGCAATCATTTACCTTCAAGCTGATACACTCGTTGTCATGGAAGGTAGCCTGGCATATTGTTGGATTGGACGAAAATATGTTATTCAAATAAACAACAATGGTGCACGTTGACAGGGTAACGAGCAGAAATTGTGAAATATGCTCGTTCGTTTGAATGTCTTTGTGAGAAAGACGGGAGGCCATCAATACAACCTGCAAGCACATGGCTCTCGACAGAGCTCGGTCATCGGTGTTCTAAATCAACTCTGCCGATGGCCCTCCTCCGCGCCACGGTCTGTCCATCCAGTGAAAGGGTTGTTTGGGTTGGTCTTTATGTTTTTCTTCTCTTTATGTTTATGTTCTTTTTTTTTCTTTGTTTTTTTCCTTCGCTGATTTTTCTTTCTGCTTGGTGTCTTGTTCTATTTTTTTTCTTTTCTCGTTTTGTTCTTGTTTTATTCTTTTCTTTTCTTTTTCGATGTTTTTTTGTAGTATAGTCGTTTTTTTTTTCTCTAAAGTTAGTTTTTCTTATTTTTTTTTAGTAGCATCTTTCTTTTGTTCTTAATTCTTTTTTTTTTCTATCTTATCTCTTGTTTAGTTTTTTTTTTTTGTTTAGTCTTTTATTTCCCATTCTTCGTTTTTGTCTTTCTTTTTTATGTTTTTCTTTGGTTTTTTTTGTTTTTTGTTTTTTGTTGTCTCCTTCTTTTCTTCTTTTGTCTTTTTTCTTTTCGTTTCAGTTCTTTGTTTCGCTGTGTTTTTTATTTTTTGTTTTTATCGCTTGTCGTTTCCGCCTTTTTTGTATTTTTTCTTTTCTCTTTTTTTGTTTGGTTCGGTTTTGTTTTCTTTTTTCTTTTTTTTTCCCCTTTCGTGTCTCTTTTATCTTCTCTCTTTTTTAGTTTTTTGTCTGTTGTTTTTAGTTTCTTCATTAAGTCTTAAGTATTTTTTGTTCTTCTTTCGCTTCTTTTCTTTTTCTTTCTTTTTCATTTTGTTTCTTTTTAGTTCAGTGTCTTTTCTTTCTTTTTATTCTCTTTTGTTTTATTTCTTTTATTAGTCTTTTGTTTCTTTTTTCGCTTGTTCCTCGTTTTTTCTTTTGTTTTTTTTTTTCTTCGTTCTTTTCTTTTTTTGTCTTCTTTTTCTTGTTTCTTTTTTTTTTTTCGGTGTTTTTCTTTTCCTTCGTTTTGTGTTCTCTTTTTCTTTTAAGTCTTTTTAGTCTTCTGTTCTTCCTTGTTTTTTCTTCATCTTTTAGTTTTTTTTTCGTCTGTTGGTCTTTTTTTTCTTCTTCTGTTTTTCTTTGTTTTTTCTTGTTTTCCTTTCGTTGGTCCTTTTTTAGTTTCTTTTTGTTTTTTTGTTCCTTTTTCGTTTTTCTTTAGGCTTTCTTTTATTTTCTTTCTTGTTCTTCTCTAGTTCTTTTCATTTTCTTTAGTTTTTGTTTTTTCGCTTTTGTGTTCTTTTTTTTCGTTATGATCTTTTTCTTTTTTTTTGTCTTTTTTTTTTTTCTCTATCCTCTTTTCGTTTTTTTAAGGTTCTCTTTTCCCACTTTTTTTAGTCTTATTTTTGTCTTTTCTTCTTGTTTTTTTTTTTTTTCGTCTAATTCTTCTTTTTTTTCTTTTTTCTTTTACACTCGTTTTCTTTTTTTCCTTCTCTTTTTTTCTTCGTGTTTTCTGTCTAGTTATTTTTGTGGTTTTTAGTTTTTGTTCTTTTTTGTTTTTCAGTTTTGCGCGTCTTTTTCTTTTTTCTTTTTTTTTTTTTGGTTTTTTTTCTCGTTCGTTCTTTTCTTTCTTTTGTTTTCTCGTTCCTTTTGTAGTTTTAGTTTTTTTTGTTCTTTATTTTGTATCCTTTTGTTTTTCTTTGTAAGTTGTGTATTGTCTTTATGTAGTTGTGTCATCGTCTTTTTGGGTTTTGTTTTCTTTTCTTGTCTTCTTTCGCCGTGTTTTCCTTTTTCGGTTTTTATATTTTTTTTTTATCTTATGTTCTTATGTGAGTTGTTCGTTTTTCTTTTCGCTGTTCGTTTTTTTCTCTTTTTTTCTCTTTTCTCTTTTCTTTTTCAGTTTTTTTTTTTGTTTTTTTTTTTTTCTTTTGTGTTTTCTTCCCTCCTTTTTTCGCTTCTTTTTTTTGTTTTCGTTATTTCTTTTTTAAGTTGTTTTTTGTTTTCGGCTTCATTCGGTTTTTGTTCGTTTCTTTTTTTTCTGTTTTCTTCATGTTTCTCTGTCTCTCTGTTTGTTTAGTAGTTTCGTTCCTCCCTTTCGAAGTTTCTCGTCATTTTTTTCGTCTTTGTCTTGTTTTCTTTTTTCGCTTTTCTTTTTTTGTCTTGTGTCTTTTGTCTTTTTTTTTTATTTTTTCTGTTGTTTTTCGTGCTTTTTTTTTTTTTCTTGTTCGGTTTCTTTCTTGTTTTCGTTTCAAAGTTTTTTCTAGTTTTGTTTTCGTCTTTCGTTTTTGTTATTCTTTTTTTTTTAAGTCGCTTTCTT
>JACEFZ010008690.1:0-34216 GCA_014155875.1 Cepaea nemoralis
TTGATTCTAGTTTGTATTTCTTCCCTTATGATGTTGGAGCAGTTGAAGATTGTACCCAGGTATTTATATGTCTTCCGTTCTTTTAATAATCATATTATCTATTTCTATGTGGCCAGAGTTTTTAGCCATTCCGTCTCTTGAAATTACCATATATTCTGTCTTATCTTGGTTGATAACCAGCCCCATCTGTTGGGCTTTTTCCTTTAAGTGAGTCAATATTTTCAATGTCTTTTGTTCACTTTGCCCTATAATATCTATATCATCTGCATAACCAAGCAGCTTGGATGTTTCTCCAATATCACATTCCTCCTTTCCCTTCCTTACAACTTTCTCTAGAGCCAGATTGAAGAGTAGCGGCGATAGTGCATCACCCTGTTTCAAGCCAGATGTTATTTAGAAGGGGTCTGATTTCCTGCCTTTATATGTTACTATATTATAAGTATCTTCCGTAAGTAAGTACTATATTATAAGTACTATATTATAAGTAACTTCTAATAGCATTGCTATATATGCAAATCTGTTGCATATTTCTCAAATAGGTGGACCCTTTCGCTACAGTTATCTACAGGCATATGCGTTATAATCCTCCGCCTAAATCCTCCTCCCTCCTCCTCCTCCTCCCTCCTCCTCCCTCTCCCTGCTCCTCCTCCACCCTCCTGCCTCGTCCTCCTTCCTTCTCCTTCTCCCACCTCCTCCCTCTCCCTGTTCCTCCCTCCTGCTCCTCCCTCCCCTCCTCCCACCTCCTCCTCCTCATCCCTCTACCTCCTCCTTCCTTCCTCCCTCTTTCTCTCTCTCCTCGTCCCTCCTCGTCCTCTTCCCTCCTCCTCCTCTCTCCTCATCCCTCTTCCTCTCTTCACCTCCCTCCTCCCTCCCTCCTCACTTCACCTCCCTCCTCCTCCTCTCCCTCCTGCTCATTCCTCCTCCACTGTCCTCCCTCCTACTCCTCTCTCCTCCTCACTTCCCTCCTCCTCTGTCCCCCTACTCCCTCCTCCTCTTTCCTCCTCCCTCCTTTTCCTCGCTCCTTCTCTCTCCTCCTCCCTCCTCTCTCCTACTCCTCGCTCTACCTCCACCTCCCCTCCTCCTCCTCCTCCCTCCTCCTCCTCCCTCCTCCTCCTAATCTCTCCCCCTAATCCCTCATCCTCCCTCCTCCTCCTCCCTCCTGCTCCTCCCTCCTCCCCCTCCTCCACCTCCCTCTTGCTCCTCCTTCCTCCTTCCTAATCCCTCCCTCCTCATCCCTCCTCCTCTCTCTCTCCTCCTCCCTCCTCCCTTCACCTCCCTCCTCCTCCCTCCCACCTCCTCACTTCACCTCCCTCCTCCTCCTCCTCTCCCTCCTCCTCCACTCTCCTCCCTCCTCCTCACTCTCCCTCCTCCTCTGTCCTCCTACTCCCTCCTCCTCCTCCCTCCTCCTCCCCCTCTTTCTTCCTCCCTCCTCCTCACTCCTCTCTCCCTCCTCCTCCTCTCTTCCTCGCTCTACCTCCTCCTCCTTGCTCTCCCTCCTCCTCCTCCTCCTCATCCCCTCCTCCTCCCTCCTTCTAATCCCTCCTCCCCCTAATCCCTCATCCCCCTCCTCCTCCCTCCTGCTACTCCCTCCTCCCCCTCCTCCATCTCCTTCTTCCTCCTCCTTCCTCCTTTTTTCTTCTTCTGCTGCTGCTGCTGCTCCATTTACCCAAGTTAATTGTTGAGGGAAGATGTAAAGATCTTTCCAGTGCTCTATCTAATGCTTTTTGTAATGCGTTTATCTAAGATTGTTCTAAATGCAACCAGACAGACAGACGGGAACGGGACCTTATATGACTACTTATATGAATTAAATGAGATGCTCCACACCAGGGGCTGGGCGAACCCGGGTCGGGTCAGACAGACAGACAGAGAGATAGATAGACAGATAGACAGTCGGGAACGGGAATGCGAGCTTATGTGACTACTTATGTGAATTAAATGAGATGCTCCACACCGGGGGTTGGGCGAAGCCGGGCCGGGTCAGACAGACAGACAGGTAGGTAGGTAGGTAGTTAGATAGATAGATAGATAATTAGATAGATAGATCCCCGCCAGGAGCTGGGCGAAGCCGGGTCGGGTCAGACAGATAGATAGACAGGCAGACAGACAGATAGATAATCGGGAACTGGAACGGGAGCTTATATGACTATCTATATGAATTAAATGAGATGCTCACTACCAGGGAATGGGCGAAGCCGGGCCGGGTCAGCTAGTACTTCATATTAAAGAAACATAACTTACTTTATTTATATGTAGTGACGCTGGTGCTTTTGTTGAGACCACAAGTAGCCTAACTACGGAAGTCATGGCAGTAAATAAAGCAATAGCATGGCTCGAGACACAGACATACACTAGGGCATGTTTTAGTGACTCAGTGAGCATGCTCAAGAGGATAGAGGTGGGGTGGATCCGAAGAGAATGATTGCTGTCTCTGGAGCAGTCTCGGCTGGCAAAGATTAGTTTCATCTTCGTGCCAGGGCATGCGGGAGTACAAGGAAATGAGTGGGCTGACAAGCTCGTAGGTAAGGCTACTGTGGAGGGCGGACACGCCATGGACCAAGCTGACATTCTGAATGCTCTACGAGAAGTAAGACTTTTGCGAGAACCAAGTGATGACTGTGAATCTACAACCATGGCCAGACTGCGAGAACAGTAAATTAAAAGAGGGGTGGCCAAACAAGAACACTACGCAGGAAGCCAAAGAAGATTGATAAACCAACACAGAACTGGCGTCGTTAGCCGCTACAGGCTGCGGGATTTGCTGAGGAGGGGATCTGAGCACTTATGGACTGAATGGTTCGATGTGCAGTGAGGATGATTGTCATCAAGCGATGCTACAGGCATTATGGGATAAACTTCTCTCGCACCACACAAAAAGATTTGTCAGTCGTACGAGAGGAATTGATTACACATTTTATTGCCACTGGCTCTTACAATACATCAATGCACAAAACTGTCTCTAATGAATCACACATGAATACACAGAACTTCCTATCACTAGTCGTCCCTAGCCCTACTGCTAAATCTATCTATTCATCTAAAGAAATACGCATCGACTCTAAGCGATGTGTTCCCTACGAAGTCTGTCCCCCGTCTGACAATTCTCCGCGTCCTGATTACACAGTACGCGGAGGGACCTCGTGCGCACTTCGGCTTTTGCGTGCTACCTCAATCAACACGCTTAGAGTAGCCAGCCTACTCTTGAGTTGTATTCTAGTTCTTGGTGTCTATTATGTTGAGGTGATTATACCGTGACCAGAGTGCTTACTCTCTGGTTGACACTTCCGTGTCTCATGAGAGAACTGTTGACAGTTCCCCTTCCTATCTACTCCCTACACCTACCCTGCCCTCTTGTTGGGGCACTGGGTTACCTCTAATCTACTTGAGGTAGACCACTCATTCAGGGTGGTCTTCCCTCCTATCTATTCTGGTCTTTGACACACACCCTCCCCTCCTGTGTTGCGTTACAAACTTTGACTCATGGTTGTGACGCAAGAGGTTTCTAAAAAATTAGTGTATCTAATTTTTGTCAAAGACTACTGATAACTTGGTTCTGGGTAACTCAATAGACCTCTACTGACTATTGTCACAATGTAGTATTACTTTACTTGGCTACTGGTGATCGCCACAAACTTGTCTGGTTGGCGTGAGCCCTCTTCTCAATCGCAATATTATATTTATTAGAAGTTTGTCTGAACCGGACCATTGTCTTATAAGACCTGCCCTCAAATAGCAAATTAACTTACTACCCATACAAAGTTGACTTTCTTAGGATCAACACACGAATTGCTTCATGTCCCCCAAATAATATTAAACAACCCTTGCACAAGCTGTGTGCGACAGGCTTTACCTATCTCGCTTCCGCGTGTAAAGTTATCTTTCACTGTTACGTTAGTGTTTCGTTGTCTATTGTGTCCCCTGACCCGGAGTTATCTCCCATTGTTCCACAAATGTATGCACTTTACATGTTTGTTTTCCTGGTTGTTTGCGTGTTTGGATGTAACTAATAATATAATTTACCTTCTATCATGTGTGTCTGTCTATCATTTGTATGTAAGTCAGTTTTCAAGTGCCATAATCCGGTTAAATGTGGCCACAAACAAGTGTATAACACTAATTCGTGACTACGTTTCCGTCTTATGAGACTTAAACTACTTTCCTTAAGGTCTACACTAAACTACACACAACATATTCGAGACAGTATATTTCAACACTGAAAGCAAAAGCTTGACGCAGACAAATAATAAAAATTGATTATGTGGTTGTTTCGGGATTTGAAATTTAAATATTGAGCACAACCCACTACTGGCAACGCCTGATCACATTCTGATATGAACCTAAGGCCTATCCACGTCAATATGGAAGCACTAGACTCGAGTTTCGCCCTCATTTGAGCTCGTCAGTAGTGCATATCCCTGACCGGATCCGGAAACAGTCCCGGATCACGCGTGTGAAGCGGGTGTGTAACCACGCGGCACACACTGGACACACCAAATTATCACAACAGAACATCATCATTGAGCATAGCCTACGATGGGCAGCGTTGTGATGTTCTGTTGTGATAATTTGGTGTGTCCAGTGTGTGCCGCGTGGTTACACACCCGCTTCACACGCGTGATCCGGGACTGTTTCCGGATCCGGTCAGGGATATGCACTACTGACGAGCTCAAATGAGGGCGAAACTCGAGTCTAGTGCTTCCATATTGACGTGGATAGGCCTTAGGTTCATATCAGAATGTGATCGGCGTTGCCAGTAGTGGGTTGTGCTCAATATTTAAATAATAAAAAGTGGCGTTGAGCGGCAGAAAAAATCCGCTGGTTGTCTTCACTCTCCATTGTATATTTTCCATTTTCTCTCACTTTCACACTTCTGTCACACATCTTTTATTCTCCCAATTATTTAAAAACCTTGAAGTGACACTGTACACGTTTGGATCAGTTTGAAAAAAGTTGAGCTTAATGACTGTGCATAACTTACTGCACGAGTCATGTATTTACAAAATATTTACATGGATGAAATAGGGTTGATAGTTTGTACCCTGATAATACTAAACACTACATTCTACCGAAATACTACTACTAATTCTATATCTATATATATTCTAATTTTTTGCACAAAATTAACCTAATTTAAGGGAAGTAATCTAACTAACTAAAAAAATGAAACTGATGTGAGATGAGTTATGTACCTTTCTGAAATGAGTAATGTGAACTGTAACAAAATTATAAATAATGGGTTATTTAAAAAAAAAGAATGTTTTAATGTCTAAATGAAAAAATATGATTGATAATTTTACTATACATGGTGTAAATGATGTATGTTCAAATGTATAATCCTATATGGTATAAACTACTTGTAATCTTTAGTGATGAGGTTGTTAAAGTGTTTATTAAGATGGAATGAAATAAAGTGAAATGAAATGAACTAACTGGTACTGTTCCTATCTTATCTTTTTATCCTCGTCTTTAATTAGCTGTTATTAAATTTAAAGTTACCTTATGCTAAGTAAGTGGGTAAATTAGTGATTTATCTAAACTACCAACAACAAAAAATTCTATCATATTCCCTAATTCTATTCTAAATCTATATTAAAGTAACTAATCTAACTATAATTTATCACTATATTAAAAACATGTTATAATACATATCACACTAAATAAATATATATACATGGTATTTAACTACCTCAGGTTAGTGGTTGCCATAACGTTTAGAAATTGCTTTTGTTGGCACAGTTCATAGATACACACTTGTCCTGGGTATATTAAATAGACTACACAGTCATACTTGTGTAATGGGTATTCTTCCACTCGTAGAGTCCGCTGGTGTCGTAGACATGTATATTTGTGTCTGTTATTTACGCATTGTTCTGACACTGCTCTTCCCTGATTAACACAGTTGATTCACCGGAACACAAATGGAGCATAGTAAGTAACGAGCTGTCTATGTACACACGGTGATTCACTTGTTCTTGGAGCACAGTTCTTATTCTGCTGTCTATGGACACATGATGATTCACTGTTATTAGCACACAGTCCTGATCATGATGTCTATGTATTACATAGGATATTTTACACATGATATTTTACACATGATATTTTAAGTGTACTAAATTACCTTATCTTAGACTACCTTCTCATGTGGAGTATCAGGTATTTCTACCTCAGATGGTCGACTAAGGGTATCAGCAAGAATGTTGTCCCTTCCCTTAATATGCTCTATACTAAAAGTATAATTTTGTAAAATTAACGACCACCTGTAGATGCGGTCATTGCGCTGCATCCCACTTTGTATGACCGTGATTGGGGAGTTGTCAGTCTGTACTACGAAGTGATTACCCTCTAGAAATCGATTTAACTTCCTTACTGAATAGATGACACTTAGGGCTTCCAACTCTGATATGGAATATCTGGACTCAGCAGGTGTGATCTTGCGGCTCATGTAGCAAATTGGATGGAAGATGCCATTGTAAAACTGGCCTAGTACTGCAGCGATGGAGATCGTGCTGGCATCTGTCCTAAGATAATAAACGAGCCTAGGATTAGGCAAACGCAGAATTGGTACATTACTAAATAGGAGTTTCAATTTTGACAATGCAGAAATTAATAATGCATCTTTGACATCTAATTTTACTGACGCTTTCAAAACATTTGAAAATACACTCGTGATTTCAGCTAAGTTCGGTATGAACTTACTATAATAATTTACTAAACCCAAAAGGCTCCTGACCTGCTTCTTTGTTGTAGGCATGGTCAGGTTCATAATTTTAGTAACAATTCTATTGTCAGTTGTTAGTTGACCTTGTGAAATGACATGACCCAAAAAATCAATTTCTTGTAGGCCCAGTTCCACTTTGCTAGGTTTGACAGTGAGACCGAAGAGTCGCAACCTATCGAAGACATGTCTTAGTTTCAGTAAGTGTGTTGTCCAGTCATCTGTATGGATACAAATATCATCTATATATGTCACCGTATTCGTCACTCCATGTAGTAAGTCTCTAGTTAGGCGTACGAAAGTGGCAGGAGCGTTACGAAGTCCGAAAGAAACCGCCACTCGTAAAGACCTAAAGGTGTTGAGAATGCAGTAAGATGGATGGATTGAGTCTGCATAGGGACCTGCCAATATCCCTTAGTAAGGTCTAATTTAGAGAAGATTTTGGAGGTGGACATATCAAGAATAAGATCTTCGCAGGAAGGAATTGGTTCTGCGTCGATCTTAGTGACATTGTTGAGTTTTCTATAGTCCACACAGAGACGAATTGTGGAGTCCTTTTTCTTCACCAAGACGATTGGAAAGGAGTACTCAGATGTAGATTTCTGGATGATTCCACTAGCTTCTAAATTAAGAATTTCCTTATTTAGACTTTCTCTGTAGTTAAGTGGGATAGAGTACGACCTGCATTTGATAGGTTTAGAGTCCGAAAGAAGGATGGAGTGCTCGATCCTGTCCGTCCTACCTGGAATGTCGGAAAATATGTCCTTATACTCTGTTACTAACTCTAATGTCTGTCGTCGTTGCTCTTCTGTTAGTCCCTGTTCTAACCATATACACTCTAATGTCGCAGTCTTGTCTACAATTGGAACAGGTAGTTCCATCCCGTCGTCGTCTACCTGATTCAGTACGGTGGTGGTGCTAAGTGCGTTTTCTGTATGCTCACTAAGTGTATGCATATCGTCGTCCTTGCCAGTCTCGCTAACTACTGTAGTTGCGTTATGTATGTCTGTCGTCTCATCAATAGGTGTGGGTGCAGTGCTGTTCGCCTATCGGGAGATTCCCCATTCAAGCACGGGTTTCTCACCTTTTGAGTTAGTATACGGGGCTAACCCATGTGGACCCCTAACAATTGGAGAGGAAGGGTCAAATCTACCGCCAATACGCAAATAGAGGTGCGAGGACTATTAATCTTGAACCAGATCAAGACATACTGCTTTTACTCCCAGTATGATACACGATTTCATACGGCGATACGTCACCGGCGCAGCGCTATTTTTAGATTGACAAAATCGATATTGTCGCCGGCTCATTTTTTTGTGTATTGCTCCGCCGTGAATCATGTTTCATAAATACTCATAAATAAACAAATAATTGTCGAAATAAATGATGCAAAATTATAATAATAATACTTACAAATCAGAAGAAAACATATTCATAAAGCACAAAACATTTCAATAAGCATAAATAAACGGTAATCGGTCACGATGGGCACAGCTCGCATATTGTTCTAGTCTGCACACGCCATTTTACACTAACACAAATTAAACCCTGTGATTAACTGACAGTAATACTATTTTAGAGCCGTGGGTGAGTGTTTTAGCTTGAACAATTGTCCAAGCCACACTTCTGACACCATTTTTATCCTAGCCTGTCATCAAGCGATGCTACAGGCATTATGGGATAAACTTCTCTCGCACCACACAAAAAGATTTGTCAGTCGTACGAGAGGAATTGATTACACATTTTATTGCCACTGGCTCTTACAATACATCAATGCACAAAACTGTCTCTAATGAATCACACATGAATACACAGAACTTCCTATCACTAGTCGTCCCTAGCCCTACTGCTAAATCTATCTATTCATCTAAAGAAATACGCATCGACTCTAAGCGATGTGTTCCCTACGAAGTCTGTCCCCCGTCTGACAATTCTCCGCGTCCTGATTACACAGTACGCGGAGGGACCTCGTGCGCACTTCGGCTTTTGCGTGCTACCTCAATCAACACGCTTAGAGTAGCCAGCCTACTCTTGAGTTGTATTCTAGTTCTTGGTGTCTATTATGTTGAGGTGATTATACCGTGACCAGAGTGCTTACTCTCTGGTTGACACTTCCGTGTCTCATGAGAGAACTGTTGACAGTTCCCCTTCCTATCTACTCCCTACACCTACCCTGCCCTCTTGTTGGGGCACTGGGTTACCTCTAATCTACTTGAGGTAGACCACTCATTCAGGGTGGTCTTCCCTCCTATCTATTCTGGTCTTTGACAATGATCTGTCGACTAACTAACTAATATGTAGTGATGCATCACAGCATAAAACAAATTTATTGTTCAATACCACTCTCAATATGTCATCACCTATGTTGACTCAAATATGTGTTTCAGTATACATGTACAATTGAATGGTTCATCATAACTCAGTTGGTTAATTTTTTTCCCATCATGATTATTGCCCTTATGATTGACATTTTTAGGTCAACTGATATGGAAGGTCAGAAAAGGCACCATATGCCAGTTGCAGTAACAACAACTCTTGCAAACAAGCTAGAGTCTGATGTGAAGGAACAAGCAGAACTTTTGGAGCTTGGTATTCATGGGATGCCCCTATTTAGTTTTGTCTCATGAGTTATGACAGAGGACACCTTTCTTTGTAAGACATAATTAAATCAATGAAACCATGCGACTGCTGCAATCAAAAGAAATATCACCACGACAATTGTTTCACAACAGAGACTGGATCTCAACATGAATCAAAACTTTGTTATTACAGGATTATGATTTTGAAATTGTACACATTCCTGTAAAACATAACAAGGTGGCAGACATTGTAGTTGACAGTAACAAAGCAAGTGAATGAATAGATAGAAATACAACTGAATGCTTGACAGCAACATGATTCTATGCAATATCATTTCATTGAGTGGACCTATTACGCGCCGGTCTTGGATTTTTAGATGGAATAAGAACAAGTCAACATCAGGCAACTTGGCGCTTGTAATTTAGTGTAATATAGTTGTTTATTTCATGTCAATTACAATTGTATATGTCATATAAAGATAAATACATCCAATGTAACTAAGAAAATTTCAGAAATTGTACAAAGCAGAAATGGACTCTCTAGACTCCTATAAGACCATCAGTACAAGTCTGGACAGGAAGTGAAATTAGAATGAGGGAACTGAACCTTCAAGTCCAGAAATCTCAACATCAAGCAAGTCGACAGCATAGATGATAAATAAGTATCATCTCATTTCTATAAATAAATGGGAACAAAACATTTTCATCTCTGCATCATTATCGTCGTCATTAACCACATATAAGACTTAATTAATAATTGTATGTACAATTGATATATGATATTGATATGTTTCTATTTCAGGATTACAAAAATTTATTTTTTTTCTGTTCAAATAATTTCAATATATGTTTTGCATTGAAATAATAATGTATACACTATTGGACAGGAACCCATCGCTTCTTGCCGAAGACCATAGGTCAAGAATACATGTTATAAGAATATGATTTGATATTCACAGGAAGAAAGAGTGTGATGTAATATGGTAATACTGTTGACTTGCATCACGGAAAGGGTGAAAGTGATGTGAAATTGGGATGCTACCTAATCTGCATCACAGGAAAAGAAAATGTAATGTGATACTATTGAATTGTATCACAGAAAGTGAGAAAGGCAACAATAAGTGTGACTTCCTTCACACAAAGTAAGAAAGTGATGTGATATTATAGTGCTGTTTTAACTTGTATCACGAAAGCAAGAAAGTGAGTAAGAGTGTTACATTATGTGATCTGCATCAAACAAATATTGTAACACTAAATATAAACAGTTATTAGATACGTAGATAGGAAGTAACTAACAGTAATAAAACAATTTATAGACATTATTAAGCTAAAAATAGAATTTAAGGGAAACAAAGTAATTTATAAACATAATAAAACTAGATTATAGTACTACAATGTGGCACATAACATCTCTACCTTACAACAAGATGTTTCAGATATCATTCAGAAACATGTAAACCATTTACATCCATTGCATGCATAACGTTGTAAGCCATTGAAATCTATTTTCTTTTTCATTTGCATGTAAACCATTCAAAATCATCTTTGTAGAAAATCCAAACGAGAGTGAATAAAGTAATATTCGGATTATTTCCAGTTATAATAACCAAACAATTAAAATAATCAGTTATAAAAAGATTATTAAAGAAAAGAAAAAAAATAATATTGTACAGGAAGGGATACACTTATTTCAGATTTATATTGATAAATAATAAAACTATTGAACAAATTAAAATAATTATAAACACCTTAGTTAATAGACATAATACGAAATAAATACATAAATAGATAAAACAGAACAAGTGATAACAATTCCACACAAACTAAAATAAATCACAATCAATGAGGACGTAAAGTTAAAAGACATAAATGTTATATAATTAGACATATGATAGTTAAGACATAACCAATATAGATATTAACAAGAAAAATAAAATCTCTAGACAACACTAGAACTTAGGACTAAATTAGAACTATTAATACCTAAATTATGTTACAATTAGTCATATAAAAGCAAACAAACAGATAAGAATAAATGTACTGTATAAAAGAAGGTGAAGAATAAGATGTAAATAAAATGAGAATAATATGATATATAATAACTATTTGCAATCTTAAACAATTTTTCGTTAAATTATGACTTATTATATAAACTAAATATGTATGCCTATTCTAATTGATGATAATAATGAAATTGTATTGCTAACCGGCAACACACAAGAAAAGAATGCCAAAAAGGGTATGAATAGTACAGAAAGATATAAAGAAGGACAATCAAAGTACAGTATAATGAGAAAGGAAGTAAGAATAGAAGGAAACATGAAATTTTGAATGTACGGAAAAATTATTGGAATGAGTATGGTTAAACAATGGCATACTTATATTCCATGCAAAAGCATGAGGAGGCGGGAGTGCATGAGGAGGTGGGACTGCGTGAGGATGTCCGTGAAGGCATTGGATATCATGGCAGTTGGATGTCAGCTTTCTGAAGGGAAAAGGGAGACTGAATCCTCATGACGTCAAAGGTGGATTGACACAGAGCATCGTGCCCACAATAATAATTAGATATATATTTTGTGTGTGTGATGTACTTGTCATAATCACTCTACCAGTACTATTGTAACAATGTACGAAAGGGTATTTATGTATGTAAACACATTAGTGAACAGACTGGACATCCATGTCCCATGTCAATACAGCTAGATCACCACAAGCTGTCTCAAAATGTGTAAACACATTTTGAAATGGGGGGGGGCATATTGCCATGATACAAGTAGTTACAAGAACTGAGGGAACGGTCTAAGGGAATGAAGCCAGGTTACTAGGCCATAATAGAAGTTTGATCCCTTGATAACAAAAGGATCGATTCAGTGAAGGCAGAATTCAGGGGGAGAGAAACCAAAGAGTTATTGTAATAGGAGTTGAGCCTCTTACTTAGGTTGATTGAGTATGGGCTAGCAGAGTTCACGATTACCCGTGCAAGAAATGATACACGGGAAGGACAAGTGACTGGATGTTGAACTCAGGAGTTCAGGACATTTGAAAGTCACTTGAGACCCAGGGCTTGAATCGTCAACAAGTATTAAGATTTTAGGAACGTCATTATTTAGCAGTGGGCAGTGTTTTCCCTGCACCGAAGGTTTAAAAAAAAACACTTCCTAAGAAGTGACATCCCAGGACGTGATTTGACCATAAATCTTTCATATACTCTAATAACACTTTCTATCTGCACCGAGATTTCTCCATGTTAATCTTACAAAGCCTTAATTAACCTCTTACACCCCAGTGCATGATGGGATGCAGAGAGAGGTTAATGGCCTATTATAGGCTGATTACTCTTGTTGTGTTAAATTGTGCTGGCTAATCTTCTAACCAAGAAAATTCAGTTTGCTGATAACGCCAGTCACAACAGTGTAAAGCGAACATTCTTTGTTGCTGAACCAGGGATCAGATATAAAACTACCTCGATAATACTCCCATCTGTGAAAGGACTATTGTCTCTGTACACCAAATCTGACTGCATTTATCAATTCTAGTGTGAATGCCAAGCAACTGACATAGGTGGAGCAGAAAGACAATATAGCCAGTATCCAAACATATACCAGTGCGGGTGGAAAACAGATTTAGTCTTCAGGAATCTCTGTGCAGTCGACAGGTCATGAAATACTTAGATCTGCGATTTTGAGGCAATTGTTTAATAGTCATCATAAAGTAAAAAAAGAGAAATCTTGTATATTGTATTTGATGAACAATAAATAATTCCTCATTTACATCAAGACATTAGTAATTATACTGTCTCAGCCAGTTTTGTGCAAACAGAAAGACTTCACAGGAACAGCCACAAAGCGTGTGCCAAAATATCTCTGGTAGATAACTCAATGAAAGTGTTGGTGGCTGACTATGTTTGCTTGGACTGTCTTCCCTGCCCTAACAGCCAGTGTAAACCAATTGTGTATAGTATATATACTACATACTATGTATATACAATTGTGTATAGTATATATACTACATACTATGTATATATAATTGTGTATAGTATATATACTACATACTATGTATATATAATTGTGTATAGTATATATACTACATACTATGTATATATAATTGTGTATAGTATATATACTACATACTATGCATATATAATTGTGTATAGTATATATACTACATACTATGTATATACAATTGTGTATAGTATATATACTACATACTATGTATATATAATTGTGTATAGTATATATACTACATACTATGTATAGACAATTGTGTATAGTATATATACTACATACTATGTATATATAATTGTGTATAGTATATATACTACATACTATGTATATACAACTGTGTATAGTATATATACTACATACTATGTATATACAATTGTGTAGGTGTGCCCATAACTTCAGCCTGCACATTTGCACATAATGATGACTATCACAACTGATTAGAAGCCCACACAAAATATAAGGGGTGTTCATTCGAAATCCGTTCGGGCAGCACCGCGCATAATTGCGTACGTTGGACATGATCATGTCATAGTCATGTGATAAGTACTGACCAGTGAATAAAAGAGTGCGTGCTTATCGTCCCATGATGAATAAGTTCTGTTTCTGACCGTTGAGAAAATGGCCGGGTCGATCCAAAATCCGTCCAAAGAATGGTGATTCAGTTTCTTTCATTTGAAGGATATCGACCAGTGGACATTCATCGAAGAATGCAGGCAGCATACAGTAACAAATATGTGTCGAAGGCAACAGTGAAACACTGGACACGAATGTTTCAGAAAGGACATCAGTTCACGACAGATCTTCGACAGCCGGGTCAAGCGCATATTGTTGCAACAGAAAAAACCATTGCCAAAACTGATGCAGCAGTACAGATGAACCGTTGTCGAAGCATACGTTCGCTAGCGAAAGAATTTGATGTGTCAATTGGGACAATTCAAAAGGTTGTTCGTAAGAAACTGCAATATCGGAAGGTGTGTTCACAGTGGGTACCACTGATGTTGACCGACCACCAGAAAGGGGAACACATGGGATGGTGTTTGAACCACTTGCTGCGTTACAGAGTGGAGGATGATCCATTTCTCTTCCGCATAGTGGCAGGCGATGAATCATGGTGTCACCACTTTGAGCCGATCAGCAAAAGAGAGAGCATGCAATGGAAGCATGCTGGATCACGCTGGTAAGGTTATGCTGAGCACATTTGTTGACCATGAAGGGCTATTGTTGGCCGACTTTAAAGAACCTGGTGTCAACATCAGCTGCAAAAAAGCCATCAAGAATAAACAATCCGGCATGCTTTCTGCATGTCGCAAAGATTGTGCAGGAAGCATTAGCAAGGAAGAAGTGGGAAATTCTGCAACATCCAGCCTGATTTGCCACCATGTGATTTTCATTTGTTCGGACCTTTTAAAAAAACTCTCAAGGGACAATGATTCACACAGATGCAGACGTAATGAACGCGGTAAACACTTGGTTCATTGAGCAACCACAATCCTTTTTTGCGGATGGCATTCGCCGTCTACCAAGCAATGGGATGCTTGCCTGAATGCCTATGGCGAATTCTTTCTGACCAACCCATGGTGCATAATTCATTCAAAGTGAATGCTTTGTTTTATTCTACCACACCTGTTAATGTTTCTTTCATGCTTTTGTAATAAAGCCATAGCAACGGGTTTCAAATGAACGCCCCTTATAATATTGCCACACAAGTCTATCACATGCACTTTAGCAACTGTTACAGCCAATCTGACAGGGAAACATGGATGCTGACTGAATTGTCCAGGGTTGTCATGAATAAGTGTAACATTTATTTGCTTTGTGTTTGTGTTCTTTACTGGTGTAAATTTGAAACTGTTTTCATAGTTTAGTTTATCATATTTCATAATTCACTAACGTTTAACTAGTGATGGAATATCCCGAGTTGTGTTCTCTTTTGTAATAAACTAGAAATGTTTATTCTTTTAACAGACACTAATTCAATACACCATTATGAATGTACAATTATTGACATTTACAAAGTAAACATATAAGGCGTGTTGATTATGCTTCTTCATCTTCCTTTGTTCGCTGTTGATTATGCTTAATCTGAGTGGCTCTGTCACCAATGGCTGTCTAAAAATGTCTTTGGTTCATCTACTGGGGTGGAGATATTACATGTAGTATGGAAATTTCTTCTTTGAAGTGACAATGACAGACAACATAATTTGTAGTGGTATTTTTGTGTTGCAGGATAATATTCTTTGAATATTTAAGTTCCATTTCTTGGGGTTTTCAAAACACTGTTCTCTTGGAGTGTGATTGCAAGGCTGTTGTAACAGGTGTTTCTTGGCAAACTTGTATTTAATCAGTTTTCTATGACAGCTGTTCTCTTAAAATAAAATCAGGTGTTTGTAGTGGTGGTTGGTAGCCATGGCAGTGGAGTGCATAGCAGGCTGGCCTGCTGACGCAGAGATCATGTATTTGAATACACATTAGTGCATTTTTTTTTACATGACCTGGGCTCCACAGTCAGTTATTCTGAAACAGGTAGCAGGAAATGTCTTTGGAAGTAAAAGCAGCACCATAAACCCAATACACCACCTGGAATTTTAAAAGGTAATTTACTTTAGTGATTTCTTTGTAGTGGCTTTTTTCTTTGTGACTTGTAATAATTTTGATACAACTCTACTTTCTAGAAACTCACATTTTCAAGCTGTTATATATTGTGACAAAGTCATAAGAATCCCTCATGGTTTTGCTTAAATAGCCCAGACCTCAAGTGTTATTTCAACTAACCTTTCAAGGGGACACTAATGAAATGAATATATTATACAGTGTAAAGCCAACAGTCTTTGTTGCTGAACCAGGGATCAGATATAAAACCACCCTGATACTACTCCCATCTGTGAAAGAACTATTTTCTCTGTACACCAAATCTGACTGCATTTATAAATTCCAATGTGAGTGCCAAGCAACTTACATAGGAAGAACGGAAAGACAATGTAGCGAGTAACCAAACATATACCAGTACGGATGGAAAACAGATTTAATCAGTCTTCAGGAATCTCTGTGCAGTTGTAAGGTCATGAAATGCTTAGACCAGTGATTTTGAGACACTTGTTTAATCATCATCTCATCATCATCTTCCACTTTTGCTGTCCAGCGTCGTGGGGAGGAATAGTTGTAGTTCCAGTGCCCGATGTATGGCACTGGATAGTGTCATTCCGTGTGATTGTACAATGTCTTTGATGTCGTCAATCCATTTTTGTCTCGGAGGTCCTCTTGCTCTCATCGCAGATGATCTTTGATGTAGGGCCAGTGATGGTAGTTGAATGTGTTGCATTCTAACGACATGGCCAAACCACTTGATCTTCTGTCTTTCAATAAATGTGGCACAAGGTGTTGATCCCACTGTCTGTCTGATAAAATTTCTTACTCGGTCTCAGATTGTTAAGTTGGCAACTCCCCTCATAAATTTAAAGAGAAGACATCTTGTACATTATATTTGAAGAAAATAAATGAATGCACAAATACATCAATGCATTAGTAATTAGACGGTTTCAGCCAGTTTTGTGCAAACACAAAAAAAACTTCATTGTAAATTTGCAATTACCGTGGGGAAAACTGATTCTCCACATTGAAACAATATCAGTGACTACGTCTTTTAAGTATTTCAGCACTAGTGTAATCCATTTATCCACTTCATATGATATGTCACTCTGCAGTATGTACCTGATGAGATGCAGCGAAATCCGCCAGGCAATAAATTGGACATCTTATTGTTTGTGGCTTCTGTGTTTCAATTTTATAAATATATTAATTTTAATTTCTGTTTAATTCAATCTTAAGATCTAAAATACTCCAAAATTATGACTTGTCTTCTGTAACCAATTAAACATATCTCCCATCGAATGTCAATTGGTCTACAAATATAGGGCTAGCACCATATACCCAGTACAGCTCATGGTGTGAGAGGCGGTCCTTGACTTGACTTTCACTGATCCTGCCAAGTATGAATGTCATAACTGAATGATTTGTTGTTGTCATGTAGGCCTACTGGTAAACGGCTGGAACAAAGAAATGTGTTAGAAACACGAGGCAAGAGGTGTATAGGAGGATACTGGAGTTGAATGAACTCGTGAACAGCCGCGCAACAATTAATATTATCATTCATTCATTCATTCAGTAGCATGTCCTTTGCAGAACCTCGCTCCCATAACAACCTTCCGGAAAACTTCTCGATCAGAAGCAAGATGTCCCGCGTCTGATACACCCATCTGGAGATCATCCGCCACATCCTGCACCCATCTTCTCTTTGGCCTTCCTCTTCCTCTCTTCCCAGGCATATACCCTTCCATTATTGTTCTCTCCAAACTGTCGTGACGTTTCAAGTGACCAAAATACTTCAATTTTCTTTGTTTTATCGTCTTTAATAGCCATCCCTCCTCAATATTCAACTCTTGAAGTATGGATGCATTTGTTCTTTTCTTTACCCAAGATATTCTTAGAACTCGTCTATAACATTTATATTCAAAGGCATGTAAGCGCTGTTCAGCTTGTTTAGTAAGTGTCCATGTCTCACAGGCGTATGTTGCAATGGGAAAGATGCATGCTCTTAAAAATCTAATTTTTGTAGTTCTGTCTGTCCCACTCCATAATTTATTCATCTGTTTTAGTCTTTGAAGAGCAATTGATAGTCGCCGTTTAATTTCTTTCATTGTGTCACCATTATTGGTAATCAATGACCCAAGATATTCAAAATTTTCCACAACCTCCAATTTTCCTCCATTAATGTATATTTCTTTCTACCGTAGTAGTTTTATCTGTATGCATTATCTTTGTTTTTGCTGTTAAGATATAAGTTGTGATTTTCACTATTCAATTGTGTTGAGGTTATTAGGTTTCTATGCCATTCTGTGTTGTGGATAGTAATACTGTATCATCAGCATATCGAATTTCTGCTATGTCATGATCGCCGATATTTAGGGCATCATATGGCTCCCTGGTTTATATCATCTCTTACATTTCTCATTATATTTTCGGCGTTCAGTAAACAAATAGGGTGACAGCACGCAGCCCTGACGGACTCCTTGCTTGATGTCAAACCAATCTGATGTCTCGCCATCTATTATAACTGCTGCTTGTTGGTCTAGATATAGCATTTTATGAGATGTACTACATGTGATGGAAAGCCCATATTCCTCATGATTTTCCCAAAGTTTCTGATGCTGTACACAGTCAAATGCCTTTGAATAATCCACAAACATGAGAATAGGTTTACATTAAATTCTCTGCACTTCTCTATTATTAAACGCATGTTGATATGTGATCTCTTGTTCCTCTTCCTTGTCTAATCTAGCTTGAACCACGTTAATTTCTTTTTCCCCTTTTTTTTTACTAAGTTTTTCGCATTATGTTTTAGTAAAATTTTACTTGCATGACTGATCAGGGAAAACAGTTCTATAGTTGGTGCATAATTTCAGGTTGCCCTTTTTTGGTTTTGGGAAATTGAAGATAGTTCTTTTCCATTTTTTCCCCATATACATATTCCCAAAATCTTTGAAACAAATGATGATATATGTGTATGCTTTTTTTCTCCTCCTGTTTTAAAATTTAGTTCAGCTGGAAATCTCATCAACCGGTTTGTTTACCATTTTTCCCGGTTCCTTACGGGCCCAAGCAAGTCTCAAATGAGGGTTCAGTTTTGTCTCTCCTGCTTTTGGCTCTGTATCTCTTCATACCCCCACTGTCATCATTCTAAAATTCCCACTGCGACCCTGCCATCTTTCTAGAAATTTTTAAAGGTATTTCCCATCTTGTCACAGATAAATTAAATTGAGGTTAAACATTTCTTGTCAAAAAATTCATTTTTTTTGAACATTTAATAATCTTTTTCCGGGTTTTAAATGTATTGCTCTATTCTGGTACGGGCAATTTTGGATATATTGTTTTTTGCCTTTTTGTGTTCTTTCGTATTTCTGGGTTTAAAGATTTTTTCATCTGCTATGGGATTCATTTCCTTTCTGTTTCAGCCCCTTTCCGTTGTTTTTTTAAATTTAACGTGTCTGATGTAATCCATGGCTTAATTGCTTTTTTTTGGTCGGAAAGAAACTTTGGGTGCAGTTTTTCAAGATATCTCTAGCTTGTACTGCCAGTTCATCAGAGGGCATTTTTCTTGTACGACATCAAAACCCCAAAACGATTCCTAACTTCTATGTTTATGCGTCTGTATTTTTTGAGATCAAAAAGAAGTGGCCTTGGGCCTCGGGTTTGCTTCTTGAAATTTTTAATTTTAGATTTTGCTTGAAAACTGATGACCGTATCCCGTCTGCACTTCGTAGGGTTTTTGCAGATTTTTATGCTTGTCTCCATCTTTTTTTGTATAAAAATAAATTTTCTGAAATTTTTTGTTTAAAACTGTCTGGGGGGACTTTTCCCTGTGAAGAGTTTCTTTGGGTGTTTTTTTAAAAAATGTGTTGGCTATCGTTAATTTATTTTCCGGGGCAAATTCAATTAATTTTTCACCCCGCATCATTTCTTTTCCTAATTCCCAAAATTTTTCCCAAAACGTGGCTCTCATTTTTAGCTCTTTCCCGCAAACCCACTTTAGCAAAAAATTTTCCCCTTATTATTTCTATTCATTTGACCAATCTTATTTAAGGGGTCTTTTAGTGGTTTTTTAAAAATTTTTCAATTTCGTCCTCCTCTGGGGTGTTGGTAAAGGGGCATTAATGTATGAGAGTGGTTTTTTTTGGGCGGCCTTTAAGTCCTAATAGTGGGGGATTCTATCACTTTAAATGGATTATTCCCCTTTAAAACTTTTGCATTTTCTTTTCTAAACAAAAAGCCCCTCCATTGGGCCCCCGACATCTCTACCAAAAAAATGAAAAACTTTCCTTTTCCCGTTTTTAAAATGTCCCCTTTCCGCCCAGGATGTTCAAATAATTCCTAAAATTTGAAAGTTTTAAACCCCTCAATCTCATCACTACTACTTTAAACTTTCCCCCATACAAACTTCTCAAAAAACACGTTTCCATTCTCACCCCTGTTTTTTTAGTTCTTTACACAGGGGATTTCCTTGGTAACACAGTCAGGATTAACCCCTCTCACATTTGTTCTTTTCTTTACCCAAGATATTCTTAGAACTCGTCTATAACATTTATATTCAAAGGCATGTAAGCGCTGTTCAGCTTGTTTAGTAAGTGTCCATGTCTCACAGGCGTATGTTGCAATGGGAAAGATGCATGCTCTTAAAAATCTAATTTTTGTAGTTCTGTCTGTCCCACTCCATAATTTATTCATCTGTTTTAGTCTTTGAAGAGCAATGGATAGTCGCCGTTTAATTTCTTTCATTGTGTCACCATTATTGGTAATCAATGACCCAAGATATTCAAAATTTTCCACCACCTCCAATTTTCTCCCATTAATGTATATTTCTTTCTCCGTAGTAGTTTTATCTGTATGCATTATCTTTGTTTTTGCTGTTAAGATATAAGTTGTGATTTTCACTATTCAATTGTGTTGAGGTTATTAGGTTTTCTATGCCATTCTGTGTTGTGGATAGTAATACTGTATCATCAGCATATCGAATTTCTGGTATGTCATGATCGCCGATATTTAGGGCATCATATGGCTCCCTGTTTATATCATCTCTTACATTTCTCATTATATTTTCGGCGTTCAGGTTAAACAGGGTGACAGCACGCAGCCCTGACGGACTCCTTGCTTGATGTCAAACCAATCTGATGTCTCGCCATCTATTCTAACTGCTGCTTGTTGGTCTAGATATAGCATTTTTATGAGATGTACTACATGTGATGGAAAGCCCATATTCCTCATGATTTCCCAAAGTTTCTGATGCTGTACACAGTCAAATGCCTTTGAATAATCCACAAAACATGAGAATAGGTTTACATTAAATTCTCTGCACTTCTCTATTATTAAACGCATGTTGAATATGTGATCTCTTGTTCCTCTTCCTTGTCTAAATCTAGCTTGAACCACGTTAATCTCTTCTTCCATTTTCTTACTAAGTCTTCGCATTATGACTTTTAGTAGAATTTTACTTGCATGACTGATCAGGGCAACAGTTCTATAGTTGGTGCATAATTTCAGGTTGCCCTTTTTTGGTATTGGAATGAAGATAGTTCTCTTCCAATCTTTTGGCCATATACCATATTTCCAAATCTTTGTACATAATGCATGCTATATGTGTATGCTTTCTTCTCCTCCTGCTTTAATTAGTTCAGCTGGTATCTCATCACATCCAGGTGATTTACCATTCTTCAGGTTCCTTATAGCCCAAGCAATTTCATCTAATGAGGGTTCAGGTTCTGTCTCTGCTGTCATTGGCTCATGTATCTCATTCATATCCTCACTGTCACTCATATCATACATTCCACTGCAGTACTCCTGCCATCTTTCTAGAATTTGTCTAGATTCTGTTAAGGTATTTCCCATCTTGTCACAGATAACATTCAATTGAGGTTGAACATTTCTTGTCAATAACTTCATTTCTTTGAACATTTCATAATCTCTTCCAGCCTTATGATATTGCTCTATTCTGGTACAGCAATCTTGTATATATTGATTTTTGTCCTTTCTTGTGTTCTTTCTTATTTCTCGAGTTAAAGATTTATACTTCATCCTGCTATCGGATTCATCTCCTTTCTGTTTCAGCTCCCTTCGTTGTTTTATTAATTCTAACGTGTCTGATGTAATCCATGGCTTAAGTTGCTTTTTCTTGGTCGGAATGAAATCTTTGGCTGCAGTTATCAAGATATCTCTAGCTTGTACTGCCAGTTCATCAGATGTCATTTCTTCTTGTACAGACATCAAGACCCCAAAGCGATTCCTAACTTCTATGTTGTATGCGTCTGGTATTTTTATGAGATCAAAACGAAGTGGCCTTGGTCCTCGGGTAAGCTTCTTGAATTTTAATTTCAGATCTGCTTCTAATAACTGATGATCTGTATCACAGTCTGCACTTCGTAGGGTTTTTGCAGATGTTATGCTTGATCTCCATCTTCTTTGTATTAAAATATAATCTATCTGATTTTTGGTAAAACTGTCTGGAGACTTCCATGTGAAGAGTCTTCTTGGATGTCGTTTAAAAAGTGTGTTGGCTATCGTTAACTCATTTTCTGTGCAAAATTCAATTAATTTGTCACCTGCATCATTTCTATTTCCTAATCCAAATTTTCCTAAAACGTGTCTCTCATTTTCAGCTCTTCCTGCAACTACTTTAGCATTAAAATCTCCCATTATTATTGCTATATCATTATGACCAATCTTATTTAATGTGTCTTGTAGTGTGTTGTAAATATCTTCAATTTCGTCCTCCTCTGCTGTTGAAGTAGGTGCATATATATGTATGAGAGATGTGTTTTTTGGACGGCCTTTAAGTCTAATAGTGAGGATTCTATCACTAACTGGATTATATCCCATTAAAGCTTTTGCAGTTGTCTTATCTAAACAAAATGCCACTCCATTCTGGCCTCCGACATCTCTACCAGAATAAATGAAAATACTTCCATTTTCAGTTGTAAAATGTCCCTTGCCGCTCCAGCGATGTTCACTAATTCCTAAAATTTGAATGTTTAACCTCTCAATCTCATCACATACTACTTTAAGCTTTCCCTCATACAAACTTCTCACATTCCACGTTGCCATTCTCACTCTGTTTCTTAGTCTGACACAGGGGATTTCCTTGGTAACACAGTCAGGATTAACTCCGTCATCACGATTACTAGTACTGGTCCCTGCGTCACACTCTTCCCCAGTGTTATCTGATCTGCCTGGCCTGGGGGTCTCGCCACCAGATCTCTTTCTTATTATGTTTTCTTTCATGGTTGTTATGGTTTATTGGCAAGTTTTGCAGAAGGTAGTTTGCCGTTGCTTTCCTTCTGGGCAGTGACTGTACTAGTCGGTGGCCATAGCCATTGTCTCTACTGATGAGATCATCTGCCTATCGCCGCAGAGTGCAAGACCATAACCAACAACAATCTGTCGGCTGCTCTCACACTCCATCCACCACCTGCTTCCATGGCTTCACGTAACCCTGATCGGGGGGCTAAACGGGTACTCCACCTTCCCAAGGGTGTCCCGTAGACTAACGGAGGAAAGGAGGCGTCTTACATCTCCTTTGATAGGGGATACCCCTACCCCGCTAACCGGACTAATATTATCAGCAGGAGAAATGTCAGCAAAATATGAGATGACAGAGATGGATGGAGAGTCGTGATCGCCGATGCTAACCCGCCTTACAGTGGACATGTCTATCACACTCCACCCACCTGAGATGTATGCTGGCCCGCCCTCCTGGTGGACTTGTCTGTCACCCACCTGACGTGTATGCTGGCCGGCAATCCTGGTGGACTTGTCTGTCACACACCCGAGGTGTATGCTGGCCCGCCCTCCTGGTCGACATAGTCTAAAATGAGTACCATAAAATCGCGCATCATCAATATTATCTGATCTAGGTTTGGACAGACGGTAGTTTACTATTTGTGCTTTAAACAAGGGAGATGTCGGCTTCTAAGAACACAATAGAATTAGAAGTAAACGAAAAGATTATACATGTGAGGGCGGAAGATTTCTTTTAAGCTGGTCTGATGTAATGTTGTATGTCACGTTTATGGGACGATGTATCCATACAGTAGTGTTCTCATCCTTGAATAAATAACTTATTCACTGTTACAGTATTTTCTCAATACATTAAATATTGTTTGACATTAAACAAATCGCCGCTAATATAAACAGTTTAACAAACACCCACGTCGTTCTGTTGTTACTGGTTTCAGCTGTGTAATGGCACTGTATATGTACATCCGTCATCAACATTATCATCATCAGTATGGGCCTCGGTTATGTGTCAGGTCTTAGTCAGATATGACTGAGCTACCGTATAACAGTAGACGGTACTACCTGGTTTCTGTTAGCGCCGAACGTTGGGCGGCGCTTACCAAACCCGACACCCCACATTGTGCCAACGGCTTCGGGCGGAAGAGCGCAATTGGGAGGGTACAAGCCTTACCCTGGTGCGAGGAAATGCAAGCTAAAGACAAAATGTCATGGCAGGGCAGACCAGGCTCTAAGCCTTGGTTGGCGACTGGTCTAGGATCGAAGCTCCGACAGGCGGACAGTTAGAGCATTGCTTTGCTGATCCGGCAACTTCTGCAGCTTGTCTTGTTCCAGATGTAGGGGTGTTACCTTTCCTCTGGAGTGAACTAGGCAGGCCGAGAGAGGGATCATGCTGCATGGGCAACACATGATCTCTATATTTTAGCCCAGGCTTTGTGCTATGGAGAGGCAATAACTCCATCCCTGGTCTTAACTGGTCTCGGAATCAAAGCGAGAGGCAACTGTTACGGGTTATAAGTCCTTGTCAGTTGGCGTAGACATGGGGCGCCACGCGTTGCCTCTGACGGTGGGAGACACCTACAGGTGTCACTGATCAGCTACCGCCCGCCTCAAGCTGGGCAGCCCCCGGCCAATTGGGTGCTAATCCGCCACAGCCTGCCTGCTTCAATGGGTACTTGGGGCTAGGACAAAATCTGAATCGCAGGCTGTAAAACCAATGCACCAGGCACAAACAAAAATAAAAATAGAAACCAAGCTACGGCTTGCAACCTGGAACGTGAGAACCATGTGTCCAGGATTTTCCACTGACTTGACCAATATTGACGATGTGAGAAAAACGGCTGTGATTGATGCCGAACTCAATCGTCTAAACATTGATATTGCTGGCCTGCAGGAGACTCGCCTCGTGGAGGAAGGGTCACTCAGGGAAAACAATTACACCTTTTTCTAGAAGGGTAGAGGGCAGGCAGAAAAAAGGCAACATGGAGTGGGCTTTGCAGTGAAGAATTCGCTACTGGGAATGATTGACATGCCAGCAGGAGGAAATGAAAGACTATTATCCCTGCGCTTGGCAACCTCTTGTGGGTTTGCCACCATTATTACTGCATATGCACCGACACTCGATTCCTCTGATGATGTGAAGGATTCGTTCTATGAGGAGTTAGACTCCGTGATCAAGGCAGTTCCAAAATCTGACTACATTTATATGCTCGGTGATTTCAATGCTCGTGTGGGCAAGGACTCGAGTTCATGGCCAGTGTGCCTTGGAAAATACAACATCGGTCGCATGAATGAAAATGGGCAAAGGCTGCTGGAGCATTGCACCAGTAATGACCTATGTATTACAAACTCCTTTTTTAAAACAAAAGAGATGCATAAGGTCACATGGAAACATCCAAGATCCGGCCATTGGCACCAGCTGGACTTCATCATCACACGGAGACAACATATGAACCATATATCATTGACTCGTAGTTATCACAGCGCTGACTGTGATACGGATCATTCTTTGGTTGTTGCAAGGATTAGACTGAGACCAAAGAGAATCTACACAGCTAAACACAAATCTAGCCCCAGGATTAATATTATTAACTACTCACGATCCTGAAAAGTGCTTTCAGTTTCAACAGCAACTTGAAGACGCTTTCACTGATACACCAGAAAATTGTACAGTAAATGAAAAGTGGGGTCAAATTAAGGAAACTCTTTATAAAACTTCCGTAGGGGTTTACGGCACTGTGGATCATAAGAGGCAGGACTGGTTTGCGGCCAACAGCGAGACTCTGCAGCCCTTGATTGATAAGAAGAAGAAAGCTCTCTTAAGAAACAAGGAAAGACCAACGCGTAACACTCTGAGTGAGCTAAGGCAAGCTAGGAAGGATGTGCAAAAGGCTGCCAGGCAGTGTGCAAATGATTATTGGATCAAGTTATGTGAGTCCATTCAAATCGCAAGTGATAAGGGAAACATAAGAAGCATGTATGAAGGAATAAAGAAAGCCTGTGGTCCAGTGATCAAAAGAAGTGCACCATTGAAAACCTTGACTGGAGATATCATCACTGATAAGAAACAGCAGATGGGTAGAGCACTATTTGGAGCTTTACTCAAGTGAGACCAAACTAGCGGATGATGCCCTCAACGCCATAGAGGCTCTACAAACTCTTGACCACCTGGACACACTTCCCACCATAACAGAAGTTAAGTGTGCTATAAATGAACTTGCATCTGGCAAGGCTCCAGGTAAGGATGGGATTTCAATAGAGGTTATCAGGAGTGGGCAAGACACACTAACTATACAGATCCACCAGCTAATAGAGCTATGCTGGCGTGAAGGACAAGTCCCACAGGATTTCAAAGATTCAAGCATCATAACACTGTACAAGAACAAAGGCGATCGGAGCGACTGCAACAACTATAGGGGTATCTCACTTCTGTGCATTGTTGGAAAAGTATTTGCCAGAATTGTTCTGCGCAGACTTCAAGTCCTAGGAGATCAAGTCTACCCCGAATCACAGTGTGGCTTTCGACAGAACCGGTCTACCATTGATATGATATTCTCATTGCGACAAATGCAAGAAAAGCATAAATCAACCACTGTTTATTGCCTTCATCGACCTCACAAAGGCATTTGATTTGGTCAGTCATGAGGGTCTGTTCAAGGCACTAAAGAAGATTGGCTGCCCACCAACTCTTCTGTCCATTGTGGAATCGTTCCACACAGGCATGAAGGGTATAATCAAGTTTGATGGTGCAACTTCTGAAGAATTTGAAATCAAGAGTGGAGTTGAACAAGGTTGTGTACTAGCTCCCACCCTCTTTGGAATATACTTTTCACTTCTACTGAAATATGTCTTTCGTGATCAGGATGGCAGTATATACATTCACTCACGCTCAGATGGCGGCCTCTACAATGCTCAGAGATTGAAGGCTAAGACCAAAATTAGGAGGGTACTCATCAGAGAGTTGCTTTTTGCAGATGATGCTGCAGTTACGACCCACTCTGAGGAAGAATTGCAATGTCTACTATCTGCATTCTCCAATGCTTGTTCTGAATTTGGTTTAACAATTAGCAAAAAGAAGACACAGATTATGTCACAAGGTGCATATGGGGTACCATCAATCTTTATTGACGACGCCGAACTAGAGATAGTAGACCATTTTACATATCTAGGATCAGTGGTAAATAGCAAATTATCCCTAGATCAGGAAATCAACATCCGGATTGGTAAGGCAGCAACAACAATGAACAGGTTAAGAAAAAGAGTCTGGGAGAACAGGAAGCTTACTGCCAAAACAAAAGTCCTTGTCTATCAAGCCTGTGTCCTTAGCACTCTTCTCTATGGCAGTGAAACCTGGACAACTTACTCACACCAAGAGAAAAATTTAAACAGCTTTCATATGCCGTGTCTGCGAAGAATACTTGGTATTAAGTGGCAAGACAAAATCACAAATACTGAAGTATTGGAAAATCAGGTTGTGTGACAGTTTATTCCATGCTCAGTCTTCGTAGACTTAGATGGATAGGACATCTTAGGAGGATGAATGATGGTAGAATACCAAAGGATATCTTTTTTGGTGAATTACAGATGGGTAAGAGATCTCAGGGTCGGCCTCTACTACGATACAAAGATGTGTGTAAGCGGGACATGATTGATACAGGCATTGATAATGCACATTGGGAGCAAGTCGCCGCTGAACGTGTTGCATGGAGGGCAAATATCAGAAATGGAATAAAGACAAAGGAGAAAATTATTGCAGATAAGTCACACACCGAGCGTTTGAGACGTAAGATGGTGCATGATGGTGGAAACGACCACGTGTTCACATGCACCCACTGTGAACGGACATTTACAGCGCAAATTGGCCTTTTCAGTCACATTCGCTACCGCCATAGGTAAAAGTTATTATGCCTTTTTAAAGCACAAACTATCGTCTGTCAAGACGGCAAGGTGCCAATGTGCAATGTAATGGGCCTCGGTCTCGGCACGCCTCTTCAGTTTTGTGTCTCTGCCTTTGGCCGCCAGCCGACGAGCTTGGGTGGCTGTGTGATGTAGCTGTTTCCGGGAGCTGTGTATAATATCTCCCAGAATATAACTGTCATCTTCTCTGAGTAACTTTACACGGATTGCATGGATTCTAACATTCATGAAGATTATAGTAAACTGTGAGAATGGGACATCTTGAAGATTGTACTGGACTGTGAGAATGGGAGATCATAAAGATTGTAGTGGACTATGAGAATGGGAGATCATGAAGACTACTTGACTGTGAGAGTGGGAGATCATAAAGGTTGTGATGGACTGTGAGAATGGGAGCTCATGAAGATTATAGTGAACTATGAGAATGGGAGATCATAAAAATTATAGTGGACTGTGGCAATGGGAAATCATGAAGATTATAGTGGACTGTGACAATGGGAGATCATACAGATTGGAATAGACTGTGAGAATGGGAGATCATACAGATTGGAATGGACTGTGAGAATGGGAGATAATACAGATTGGAATAGACTGTGAGAATGGGAGATCAATCAGATTGGAATAGACTGTGAGAATGGGAGATCATACAGATTGGAATGGACTGTGAGAATGGGAGGTCATGAAGTGTACTTTATTGAACATTATAGTAGACTGTGACAATGAGAGATCATCAAGATTGTGGTTGACAGTGAGAATAAGAAATTACGATGATTACAGTGGACTGTGAGAATGAGAGGTCATGAAGAGTATAATGAACTACGAGAATGGGGGACCTTGAAGATTGTAGTAGACTGTGAGAATGGGAGATCAAGAAAAGTGTAGCGGGCTGTGAGAATGGGAGATCAAGAAGCTTATAGTAGAATGTGAGATCAAAAAGATTATAGTGGACTGTGAGAATGGGAGATCATGAAGATTGTAGTGGGCTGTGAGAATGGGAAAGTAACAAAATTGTAGTGAACTGTGAGATCCAAAAAAAAAAAAAATGTATACGAAGACTGAGCATGGAATAAACCGTCACACAGCCTGATCTTTCCAATACTTCAGTATTTGTGATTTTGTCTTGCCACTTAATACCAAGTATTCTTCTCAGACACCGCACATGAAATATGTTTAAACGTTTTTCTTTGTGCAAGTAAGTTGACCCGATTTTACTGCCATAAATAAGAGTACTGAGGACACAGGCTTGAAAAACAAGGACTTTTGTTTTGGCAGTAAGCTTCCTGTTCTCCCAAACACTTTTTGTTAACCTGTTCATTGTTGTTGCTGCCTTACCAATCCGGATGTTGATTTTCTGATCTAGGGATAATTTGCTGTTTACAACTTATCATAAACTTATATAATATGACAGTGTCCTAAACTGCGACTGGCCTAGCAAGCCGGCAGGGGATCTTCATACTGTTCGTAGAAAAACTAAGAAGTATAAACGCACTGACCTAAACGAACATCCCTTCAAACAAGTAAAGAGTTTCAAGTATCTAGGAAGTATAATATCATCAAATGGCAGATCAGAAGACGAGATCGAAAATAGGTGCAATAAGGCAAATCAACTCATTGGACAAATGGCACCAATACTAAAGAACAAACATGTATCAATAACTACTAAGAAAGCACTTTACAACACAATCTTCCTCTATGCTACCAATGCCAAACCTGGACAATGACAGAACAAGAGAAAAGAAAGATCACAACACCAGAAATGAGGTTCCTGAGAAGAATACTCAATGTATCAAGATCAGAAATGAAGAAATCAGGACTAAAGTTGGGGTTAAAGCAGCACTAGATTTTATTAGAAAGCAGCAAGTCAAATGGTTTGGCCATGTAAGTAGGTTACCAGTCAACAGCATGCCACAACAAGCAATGATGTACAGACCAGATGGAAACAGAGGAAGAGGCCGAACACGTAAACGTTGGACGAAGGGAATAGCAGAGTCCATGGGAATATCTATATATGAAGCCCATAATCGGGCACTCTCACGATATTTTTACTTCACCTCGACACCGCCAGGTACAAGAGAAACATGATAAGATGAGATGAGGTGAGACCACTGATCCTAGATATGTAAAATGGTCTACAATCTCTCTAGTTCGGCGTCGTCAATAAAGATTGATGGTACCCCATGTGTACCTTGTGACATAATCTGTAATCTTTTTTCTAATTGTTAAACCAAATTCAGAACAAGCATTGGAGAATGTTGTAGACGTTGTAATTCATCTCAGAGAGGGTCGTAATTGTAATATCATCTGCAAGGTCGTAATTGCAGTATCATCTGCAAACAGTACCCTCCTAATTTTGGCCTTGGCCTTCAATCTCTGAGCATTATAGAGGCCGCCATCAGAGCGTGAGTGAATGTATATACCACCATCCTGATCACGAAAGGCATATTTCAGTAGAAGTGAAAAGTATATTCCAAAGAGGGTGGGAGCTATTACACTAACTTGCTTAATTCCACTCTTGATTTAAAACTCTTCTGAAGTTGCACCATCAAACCTGATTATACTCTTCATGCCTGTGTGAATAAAATTGGGTGTAACTGCACACACAGATCAGAATTGTGAGGTAAGTATGAACATGTTTTCCAATTCTCATTTTCTCTTCATTGCTTTCATTGTTTTTATCTTTCTGTTCTTCTCGTGCTGTCGTCACCTTTTGATGTAGTCACAGGAAATCTCCTTGCCTATATGTTGTGTTTGTGGATATGTTTGTTTGCTGATGAAGGCTAATCGCCGCGACGTCCTGTATGTGTCGTAAATCTGTTATGTAAGCTGCACTACTTTGTGTCATTTTATATCATGCCTGTATGGAACGATTCTGCAATGGACAGAAGAGTTTGTGGGCAGCCAATCTTCTTTAGTGCCTTGAACAGACCCTCACGACTGACCAAATCAAATGTCTTTGTGAGGTCGAAGAAGGCAATAAACAGTGGTTGATTCTGTTCTCGGCAATTTTCTTGTATTTATCGCAATGAGAAGATCGTACCAATGGTAGACGGGTTCTGTCGAATGCCAGACTGGGATTAACTCTTTCGCTACCGTGATCCCATCTATCGGCACGTTGTATTTCCTGAGATGGCAGTCCGCCGATTTAGTGCCACAAAATGATCAGTGATTTATTTCACATATTTCTGCTCCGTTTCGGAATTTTAAGTTACTGTAAACTAAAAAGTCGTACAGCCGAAAGATCTCTACGCCATCTTGGTGCGTCAATGGTATTCTAATATATTGGATTCTTGTGAATTTTCAGTTTTAAGGTAGTGTTAATTTGTTTGTTTTGGTTTTTCACAATGGAAACGCCCACCAGTATGCGTCCACGTAGAATGACTTCAGATCAAGCTAGATTATTATTCGAAACTGTTTTAAACAATAGTGATTCCGATAATAGTGATTCAGACAGCAGTTATATCTGTGAATCTAACATTTTAGCACGTGGTGATAAAGATATTACTAGTGGAACGTCGTCTTCAGCTGAGGTGTCTGATGAATTTCCGTCTGACAATGAATGTCAGGATGTCACAATCACTTCTCAGCGGAAAGGAAAGCAAACAGTACAAAATAAGAATAAAACTGGAGGAAAAAACTTGAATCTACAAGCTTCTGTACAGCGTGATGCACCTATCCCATCACCATCGACATGGCAAGATGTGTCAAAAGGAGAAACAAAACCGAAGTTTGAGTTTCGTCCTCGAAGATCTCACGTCAACTCTAAACTTTATCATCTGCAAACACCTATGGATTTTCTCAAAGTTTTTTTTGATGATGACATAGTGGATTGTTTAATTAAAAATGTAAACAAATATGCAGAAAAGATCTTGATGCAGAACACTCCTAAAAGAAAACATTCTAGTCTGTTATCCTGGACCCCACTCACGAAGCATGAATGGCTGAAGTTTACGTCTGTCATTATTGCTATGGGACTTGATCCAAGACCATCTATCAAAGACTATTGGTGTACAAGTGCACATTTATATACCCCTTGGTATGCCACTATGTGTTCCCAGGAACAGATTTGAATCTATTTTTTCACACCATGTTTCACGTATGTGTTTAAAATCTTCAATTTCGTCCTCCTCTGCTGTTGAAGTAGGTGCATATATATGTATGAGAGATGTTTTTTTTGGACGGCCTTTAAGTCTAATAGTGAGGATTCTATCACTAACTGGCGTTATATCCCATTAAAGCTTTTGCGTTGTCTTTATTTAAACAAAATGCCCTCTACTCTGGCCTCCGACGTCTCTACCAGAATATATGAAGACTTCCATTTTCAGTTTGTAGAAATGTCCTTGCATGCTCCAGCGATGTTCACTAATTCCTAAAATTTGAATATTTAACCTTCTCAATCTCATCACATACTACTTTAAGCTTTCCCTCATACAGACTTCTCACATTCCACGTTCCTATTTCTCACTCTGTTTCTAGTCTGACACAGGGGATTTCCATTGGTAACACAGTCGGGATTAACTCCGTCATCACGATTACTAGTACTGGTCCCCTGTGTCACACTCTTCCCCAGTGTTATCTGATCTGCCTGGCCTGGGGGTTCTCGCCACCAGATCTCTTTCTTATTATGTTTTCTTTCATGGTTGTTATGGTTTCTTGGCAAGTTTTGCAGAAGGTAGTTTGCCATTGCTTTCCTTCTGGGCAGTGACTGTACTAGTCGGTGGCCATAGCCATTGTCTCTACTGATGAGATCATCTGCCTATCGCCGCAGAGTGCAAGACCATAACCAACAACAATCTGTCGGCTGCTCTCACACTCCATCCACCACCTGCTTCCATGGCTTCACGTAACCCTGATCGGGGGCTAAACGGGTACTCCACCTTGCCCAAGGGTGTCCCGTAGACTAACGGAGGAAAGGAGGCGATCTTACATCTCCTTGATAGGGGATACCCCTACCCCGCTAACCGGACTAATATTATCAGCAGGAGAAATGTCAGCAAAATATGAGATGACAGAGATGGATGGAGAGTCGTGATCGCCGATGCTGACCCGCCTTACAGTGGACATGTCTATCACACTCCACCCACCTGAGATGTATGCTGGCCTGCCTCCTGGTGGACTTGTCTGTCACCCACCTGACGTGTATGCTGGCCGGCAATCCTGGTGGACTTGGTTTTCACACACCCGAGGTGTATGCTGGCCCGCCCTCCTGGTCGACATAGTCTAAAATGAGTACCCTAAAATCGCGCATCATCAATATTATCTGATCTAGGGTTTTGGGCAGACGGTAGTTTACTATTTGTGTTTAAACAAGGGAGATGTCGGCTTCTAAGAACACAATAGAATTAGAAGTAAAAAGAAAAAATTGGACATGTGAGGGGCGGAGATTTTTTTTAAGCTGGTCTGATGTAATGTTGTATGTCACGTTTATGGGACGATGTATCCATACATAGGTTCTCATCCTTGAATAAATAACTTATTCACTGTTACAGTATTTTCTCAATACATTTAAAAATTGTTTGACATTAAACACATCGCCGCTAATAAAACAGTTGAACAAACACACCCACGTCGTTCTGTTGTAACTGGTTTTAGCTGTTTTAATGGCACTGTATATGTACATCCGTCATCATCATCATCATCATCAGTTGGGCCTCGGTTATGTGTCAGGTCTTAGTCAGATATGACTGAGCTACCGTATAACAGTAGACGGTACTACCTGGGTTTTTGTTAGCGCCGAACGTTGGGCGGCGCTTACCAAACCCGACACCCCACATTGTGCCAACGGCTTCGGGCGGAAGAGCGCAATTGGGAGGGTACAAGCCTTACCCTGGTGCGAGGAAATGCAAGCTAAAGACAAAATGTCATGGCAGGGGAGACCAGGCTCTAAGCCTTGGTTGGCGACTGGTCTAGGATCGAAGCTCCGACAGGCGGACAGTTAGAGCATTGCTTTGCTGATCCGGCAACTTCTGCAGCTTGTCTTGTTCCAGATGTAGGGTGTTACCTTTCCTCTGGAGTGAACTAGGCAGGCCGAGAGAGGGATCATGCTGCATGGGGAACACATGATCTCTATATTTTAGCCCAGGCTTTGTGCTATGGAGAGGCAATAACTCCATCCCTGGTCTTAACTGGTCTCGGAATCAAAGCGAGAGGCAACTGTTACGGGTTAT
>JACEFZ010008691.1:0-47500 GCA_014155875.1 Cepaea nemoralis
AAAATTAAGTCACTAATTAACACGACGGTAATATTTATTTCCACTAGGCACTGCAGTGTCCCTGGCACTCCGAACTAGAGCATTTTCAAGTCCTCCTAGTTGGTCCCAACTCGGGTTTATATGGAGACTCCTAAGTTGGCCACGTGACGGTATCCTTTATGCACACCACAACAGTGGCACCTTGGCAGATCTTCCCCTGCAGGGATCCATCCCCCTCGTGGCTCCCTCCATGTTAATGCTGTCCATCACTGTTGTGAATCCAAAAACAACACACGAGTTTACTGTCGAGTTCCACAAAGAGTTTTTCCTCAACAACTGTCAGTAGCAATCTGCCCCCTGAGTGATGTCCGAAACTATTACATATGGACTGTTTACTTCTCGTGCATGAGTAACTTCCTTTTCCATCCGACTTGTCCACAACGATGTAATGATCAGCGCACTCACTTCCTCTTTACATCTGCCGCCTGTGATCTCAAACGGCTTCCATTCTGCATTCACATGTTGACAAAACTTGTCAAGACGCGATGCAGGGCTCTGTCACCATCAACACCGATGTTCCAATCCGTTAGAGATTACCCGGCAGCTACAAATATTGTCCTGGGATTTTGACAACCCACTTGTTTTCTCTGTTAGTAAAAATAAGTTGTCAGCTGGCAGGATAGTCCTTTCATCAAAAATCCTCTATAATAATCAACCGGGGTTAAACACACGGTTTTATTTTGTGACATAGGCCCCCTCTTAAGAGAGTAGTCTCTCACTCTTCTCCACAGTGAGTTTAATCCAGATGAGTTCATTCTTCTTCTTCAGGAGCTGGGTGTCTTGACAAGAAATCCGCTCCAACATTTTCCTTCCCAGGAATGTACTCTACTGTGAAATTATAAGGTTGAAGTAACAACGACCACCGCATCAAACGGGCGTTGAGCTTCTGAGAAGTAGCCAGGAACATCAGGGGCTGATGATCCGACTGACTCGAAAACTTAACTCCATACAAATATGGCTGAAATTTTTGCACTGCCCATACAAGAGACAAGCACTCTCTCTCGACGGTTGAATAGTTCCTCTCCGCCTGTAGAAGTTTCTTACTTGCGTATGCACAGGTTTCAAAACCGAAGCATCGTCTTTTCCTTCCTGTAACAAAGCGGCTCCAATTCCAATCGCACTCGCATCTGTTCTCAACACAAATGTTTGGAAAGGTCAGGGAGCTGTAATACAGGTTTGCTGCCAAGGCCTCCTTTAACTGACTATGCATTCTCACATTCTGGTGTCCAAATGATTTGGTCCGGAATCCCTTTTTCAAGGTTTCCGTCAACGGAGCTCCCAGTTCAGTGAAATGTGGGATAAATTTGTGGTAGAACCCACACAACGAGAGAAAAGATCGCACATCCTTCTTCGTTTTTGGCCTTGGTGCATTTCTGATTTTCTCTAGGTTCTTCTCTTCTGGGACAATGTGTCCTGGAGTGATGGTGTGACCTAGAAATTCCAGAGTCTGGTAACCAATCATGCACTTGGTTGGTACGAGCAGTAAGCCCTGCTTCTTGAGTTTATTAAACACTCTCTCCAAGGATTGTAGTGTCATCCAAGCTGTCACTGGAAATCAGAATATCATCCATGAATGAGATGATGGACGGATCCTGTAACGGATCTTAGTAAAGTCCTCATCATGCGTGTAAACACACTGGGTGCATTGCTGAGTCCAAAGGGCATGACCTTGAATTCGTAGTGTCCACTGGGTGTACTGAAAGCTAACAGTGGTCAAATCTCCGGTTTGACTGGTATCTGATAGTACCCCCCGACTCAGATCCACCTTTGAAAGTACCGAGCCTTATGGAGCCTAGCGAATAACTGAGTTGGATTCGGCAAAGGTTCCACCTGAAACTGTGTATGACTGTTCAGAAGTCGGTAATTTATACACAACCTGTGTTCTCCACTTGGTTTGCGTAACAAAACTACCCCCGCATTGTATGGGGATGTGGATGGTGCAATCACGTCATCCTCCAGCAGTTTTTTTATTTCCTCCTCCAGGGCCTTTTCTTTAGAGAATGGCACTGGGGTAAACCTTTTGGCGACAGGCTCCTTTGTGGTCAAAGTCCATCTCGAACTCAACCAACCTCGTTCGTCATGGTTTATCAGTCAGTATCTCCTTATGAGACTTGAGAACCTGGGTTATCCTTTCCTCTCCTGGGAGGTCAGATCAGGGTTCACTTGCACATCCCTATAGGTTTCCTGGTGTTCCAAGGGATATTCCCCTGCCCTCGCTGGTTCCCACTTCTGTCTCCACTGCAACTGCCATTGCCATGAGGTGAGCTGCCTTGTCTCCGGGTCTCTCTTCGTATTTCCGCAAGAGATTGATATGGAAAATCTTCGACTTTCCCCGGATCCGGATTTGATAGTTGGTTCTGGATATCACCCTTTCCACGGGAAATGGTCCTTGCCAACCTATCTCCAGTTTGTTGTTTCCCGTTGGGAGTATCAACAATACTTTGTCTCCCACCTCTAGAGATCTGTCTTTCGACCTACGATTGTAGTAAGCCGCATGTCTTTTCCTGGCCTTTTTCAAGTTTTGATTTGCCAGAGTCCATCCCTTGTGGAGTTTTTCTTTCAGTTCCTCCACGTATTTATAGGATGAGATCACTTCATCTGACGTCCCCTCTTCAGTCCAACTCCTCAACATGGCTTCCAACGTTCCTTTGATTGGACGACCAAACAGCAACGTAGCGGGTGGTAGTCCTGTTGAGCCATGAGGAACTTCCCGATAGGCAAAGAGTGCTGCTGGGATATATTCATCCCACCTATCAGGTTTTTCCTGCGCTAGTTTCCTGAGCCTTGTCATCAACGTGCCGTTGAAACGCTCCACTTGTCCATTGGCTTGTGGGTGGTAAGGGCTGGTATGTATGTGGTTAGAGTGAAACACCCTAAATACCTCCTCCATGAGTTTTCCACAAAACTGAGATCCATTGTCCGTCAGAATTTGATCCGGAAAGCCTAATCTGGTAAAGGCCTCCATCAGTGCGTCCGCCACTCTTTTCGAGTCAATCGTGGTCAACGGTATCGCCTCTCCCCACATTGTACAGCAATCCACCATTGTGAGTATATACATGTTCCTCTTCCTAGTTCTGGGAAGTGGACCCACTATATCGATGGCTACCCTCTCGAAAGGAGAGTTCATGATGGGCATCTCACCCAACACCACCGGTGCTGTCCAGTGTTTCGGTGCCACCCTCTGGCACTCAGGGCATGATTTCACATACCGACGCACATCATCTGTCATTCCCGGCCAATAGTAGTGGCAGGAAATCCGCTGCATGGTGGCGGCAATACCCATGTGTCCACTAAAGGAGATGGTATGCCCCATATGAAGAATCTGGGACCGGTGAGCTTTCGGGACGACCAACTGACCGTATAGGTTGTCTCCCCTTCCTGCTCTCCTGTAGAGTATCCTATTCTTCATGTAGTACTGCCCCCGTCCGGGTGGATCAGCACTTTTCTGCAGCTTTTTGTAGCAAGGACGTAAAGTATCATCCTCACTCTGGGCAGTTCGTAGCTCCCCCGGCATTGGGTTAGTCACAATTGCGTCTGCCTCTTCGGTTTTCGTCTGAGAGCGGGTCTGCATTGCTCCCATATGAATTGGCTCCCTGGGCATTCCCAGAAAGACATACTGGCAACCTAGGATGACTGGAAAAATGGGATCGGTCAATACAGCGGCCTTGATGGTGCCGGTGACGTACCTTGACCGAATCTCCACGTTAGCAATAGGCAACTTCATGACTACAGCACTCTTCTGTGCAGGCTGTATATCCAAGGTTTCACCTGTGAATTGTTCTGGATGTACCAGATCCGCAGAAATCACGGCCTCCCCGTCCAGTCCTGTGTCGTATAAACACTCCACTTGACGACCGTTAACCTCTACCAATTCCACTACAGGTGGTTTTTTCCTGGTCTGGAGTCTCTTCCTCGGCCTCGACCTGTTCGGTGGGCTCCACCTTAGGTTTCCCGGGGCACACGACGAATTGAGTGTCTCCTGACTTTCCCCTGCAGTCAATAGCATTGTGCGTGTTTGACTTGCATTGGTTGCACCATTTCCCTGTCCTAGATTTTCTATTGTCGGACTTGAGTGAGCTCTCCTGGTGGCGAGCTTCCTTGTTGACCTTGGCATTTTCCGTGACAACCTCCTTGGAAGTCACTTGACATGCTGCAAAGTGAGGGTTCTTAGCCTTCGATTTGCAGTCCCTCGTATTGTGAGAGGGTGACTTACAAATTGAACACCACTTCTCCGACCACGGTCGTTTAGGTGTAGAGCTTGAAGTGCTCTTGCTTCCCTCCTTCTTCTTCTCTGAACTATCCTCTGATTTTTGCACATAAGGTTCCCACTTTTTGTTCCTGAGTTTTTTGGCTTTCTTCTTGTCATGTTTCTCTTGACTTTTGGAGTTGGTGGAAAGGGTTTCCCCTGCCTCCCCATGTACCTCGACGAACCGTTCTGCTAATTTAGTCACGAGTCAATACGTTCCGCTCCTTGTTCTCCCAGGAACGTCCTGAGAGGTTTAGACATTTGCTTCTTCAGCTGGTCGACCACCATGAGCTCTCCCAGACTCTCATAGTCATGTGCGAACCCAGCAAAATCCATCCATTTATGGAGATAAGATTTTAGACGCAAACTGTAGGCTGCAAACAACTCCCCCGGTTCTCGTTTCGCTGCTCGAAATTTTTTCCGGTAGGTATGTGACGTAACCTCGAATCGTTTCAGCAGAGCCGTCTTTAACTCGTCATAATTGTTCTCATGTCCTGGTGGCAGGCGAGTATAAACCTCGTAACCGGTCCCGCGTAATCCCTGGGATAGCTTAAGATTCCATTTGTTACGCTCCAGACCCATAGCAACTGACATAGCCTCGAAGCGTTTAAGGTACTGGTCAATCTTCTCTTTGTCCTCCTCGTAGACAGCTAAAGGAAACGTCATAGCATGGTACCCATGTCCACCTACTGGTGTTGAGCCTGGGATGGAGGAACCTCCAACTGCTCCCTCAGTTTCTCCATTAGATTGACTCTTCAACTCGAGTTCCCTCATCCGGTACTCGTGCTCCCTTTTCTGAGCCTCCTGCTCCGCTTCCCGTTTCCTAGCCGTTTCCTCAACTTCAAGTTTCCTAGCTGCTTGTTCCAACTCCATCCTTCTCAATTCCAGCTCGGCCTTTCGATCTTCCCTTTCTGCTTGACGATACTCTCTCTCCACTTCCTGTATGTAATCCGTTAGAGCAGACCCCGCCAATCCCATTTCTTCCCCCTTTGCCTTTAATTCTGCTGTGCTAAGTTTAGGGGTGGCCATTATACAGAGAGGTAAGCTAGCAGGTCTAGTACAATATAACTGCAAATTACTATGCAGATATATGAACAAGTACTATAAATCTAGATATTACCACACACAGCACATTCACTCAGTGACAAGAGTAGAATCAGGACCACAGACCTATGCATACGTGTGAAGTGTGAACAAGTAAGATATTAGTCCTAACCCCTATCCACATTCACTCTAGCTGGATTCTCCAAAATGATATCTCCCTCTTATAACTAAGGATCCCGTGTCAAAAGACCCCGTTGTCAGAAGATCCCACTGTCAAAGGTTCCTGCTTGCAGGAGATCTCGCTGTCCAAGGATTCCGTTTACGAGAGATCTCGCTGTCCAAAGATTCCGGCGAGCCCCCAATAATGTCGTGTCCTCCTTTACATTGTCGTCCCTGGAGTGAAGAGAGTCGACACCCACATTATAATATTTTTTTTTCTCTCAATATTCTGGAGAATCCACCAGCTTCCGTCCAACACACTCCATCAGCCTATGGACACCTTTTCCTATCACTCTCTCACTGTCGTACTATGCCCCCTCTCATACTTCCCCAACGCAACATACTCAACAAATCTTGCTTCTAAAAATTAATAAAGACTAATTTATTAAAAGAAAAGTGTAACGTATATGAGACGTGTATGCGAAGAAAAAGTGTGTCGTGTATTATAACATAAATGTATGTGTCAGCCTTCAAAGTTCAGGATCATAGTGTACACATCATGGCAAGGATCACACGACATCATTCAAGTCAGTACGAAAAACCTCACCGAAGTCGTATCCTTCTCTCCAGACATGTCCTCCTCCAGGAACTCTGATGACCATGAGATCTGAATCTCATGTAAATATAATCCGTGGAAAATACTAGTATATTTCCTAACGCAACTGTTCCTAATAGTTTATAGAAACTCCGGCTTCATAATTCCGGCGCAGTGAAAACAAACATGGAACATTGTCCTACTAACAAGTCTTTTTGTCTCTTGATAAATGTTCACTAGTTCTCACTATTAAACAGTTAATGTATCTAGAATAAAATGGCTTGCTTTATTCACTAGATATAGTCTGAAAGTTCTGATTTCCTTGATAAGTGGAACAACTACACTTCAATGTTTGGTTTCATCTACTGTGAACATCAGTCCCTACTGATCTAGTTCCACATGGGTTGAACCTCCATCACTTCAGGTGTGTTAACGATTGGTATTCACTCATGTAGAATACATATACCATTAGACTCCACCGAGCAAGGTGTATTAACTTCTTCCGTTGCGAAAGTTGCTGGCCCATCTCTCCACATCATAATTTATCCTGGATCGGATTTTACATTGGGTCCGGGTTCTTCAATCCAACCCGAGGAACCTGTAAAATAAATCATACAACTGGTGATAGCCTCCCCGTCACTGATCTCTATTAGATGATCGTGGGCCATCGGCCTCACTCAGAAAATATAATGAACCCATCAGGGACATATGAACTGACCACATAGGTTATCATCAGGCCAAGACAAAAAATATCAGCAAACAGAATGCGGAACCCCGACCACCAGGGACACCTACGGGAAAATCCCAATTATCCCTCATTACTCAATTCTCAACTAGTAAAGCTTATCAACACTTCACTAATCTATTTTCAACTAACAGAGCCAAGTATCACTTCCCTACTCTAGTTAGTTTCCACTAACAGTGCTAATCATCACACTATAGTTTAACAAGGCCACAGTCTATATTAATTAGAACTAATATTATAATAGGTTATACCTTAAATGGCACTACTGCAGTCCTATCAATCATATCTACATCTGCCATTATAGGCACGTGTAAAATTAAGTCACTAATTAACACACGGTAGATATTATTTCCACTAGGCACTGCAGTGCCCTGGCACTCCGACTAGAGCATTTTCAAGTCCTCCTAGTTGGTCCCAACTCGGGTTTATATGGCAAACTACCAAAGTTGGCCACGTGACGTTATCCTTTATGCCCCCACACAGGTGGCACATTGGCAGGTCATCCCCTGTCAGGGATCCATCCCCCCTCTGGCTCCCTCCATGTTAGATCTGTCATCACTGGTTGTGATTCCCAAAACAAGCCAGCGAGTTACTGTCGAGTTCCAACAAAGAGTTTTTCTCAACAAGCTGTCAGTAGCAATCTGCCCCTCTGAGTGATGTCCGGAAACTATATGACATATGGACTGTTTACTTCCGTGCTGAGTACTTCCGTTTTCCATCCGACTTGTCAAAACGATGTATGATTCAGCGCACTCACTTCCTCTTTACATCTGCCCCTGTGATCTCACGGCTTCCATCTGCATTCAAATGTTGACAAACTTGTCAAGGCGATGCCGGGACCTGTCACCATCAACACCGAATGTTCCAAATCCGTTAGAGATGTACACGTGCAGCTACAAATATTGTCCTGGGATTTTGACAACCCATTTGTTTTCTCTGTTAGTAAAAATAGTTGTCGCTGGCAGATAGTCCTTTCAATCAAAAAATCCTCTATAATAATCAACCGGTTAAACACACGGTTTTATTTTGTGACAAAGACATAAGATCAGAAATGAAGAAATCATGACTAAAATTGGGGTTAAAGCAGCGCTAGATTTTATTATAAGGCAACAAGTTAAATGGTATGGCCATGCAACTAGGTTACCAACTAACAGTATACCACAACAAAAAATTATGTACAAACCCGATGGAAGCAGAGGAAGGGACCGACCATGTAAAAGGTTGATGGAGGGAATAACAGAGTCCATGGGAATATCGATACATGAAGCCCATAAATGGGCACTCTCCCGCTGTTTATACTTCACCTCGGCACCGCAAGCTACAAGAGGAACATAATGAGGTGAGATGAGATGGTAAACTTGTTGTGCTATGTTCTTGGTAAGAACGTGAACACGAGAGCTCCAGTTTAAGTGTCTGTCATTTAAAAGACCTAATGTTGTCTGTTCATTTACATTAACTATAGGTCACGTGCCCATGCGGAGTTCCAGCGGTGCCACAGTTATGGCTAGTGTCTGAAGTTTTTGTCTGGTCGTTATTAGCATGGATTTGGTTTTGTCCATGTTAATTTGCAAGCGGTTTTAATTGTTACAAAAGTAAGATTGTCAAGTTCTTTTCGTAAAGATCTATCTAATTCACTACGGTTCTCTTGACTAGTCTATATAGTACAGTTGTCTACAAATAGATCACACGTAGTTTTGAAATATACAGAATGATCTTTAATATAAGCTGCAAAAATGTAGCGGAAATAGTATGTGGCCCTGAGTCACACTGATGTTAAGCTGTTCAGGCCTTGATATACAGTTGTTGAACACCACTACTTGTTGTCTGTCGGATAAAATTAGGTTCATCATATTGGCGCTAGTCTTCATTTGTTTTAGTTTACTAATTGCTGGCCTGGATTTGTTGTATATGAACATTTAGGACTCACGGCGAATAATTCTATTACTGACATCTAGGCCCTGTCAATTTGTTGCTTTGTAATTTCAGAGATATGTATTTACTTCAACAACAGACATCGATGAAATCTCAGCTGGATATGTTTTAGTGTACGTCTCCTCACTGAGTGAAGACAGTAAACTTAAATTAAACGAGTCAGGCATTGAAGACATCGTTTTTGCATATGCCGTACAGGACGTTGCATTCAACATCAGCATTATTCAGCTGCTGTTGATGTACTAGGCAAAATTACGCTCAGTAGTTTGCCATTGCTTTCTGAGCGGACGTCTCACATACCTCTACCTGATTCTCGCGCAGGTTACATTACTCACGAGAATATACGGAATTACGGAGAAAGACGTTAGCACCTAGGCCAGGGAGACCGGCTTGTAGAAATTAGATTATCTATTTATGACTGAAAGAAATTACTGAAATCATCGCATGATATAGAATTTGGTAATGCTGACTCTGAAAAAATATCTTGTTGGTTAGAGAATTGACATCCTTTTAGATATATGTGCTGTATGATTTATATACAATCATTAATTCATTCATTCAGTAGCATGTCCTTTGCAGAACCTCGCTCCCATAACAACCTTCCGGAAAGCTTCTCGATCACAAGCAAGATGTCCCGCGTCTGATACACCCATCTGGAGATCATCCGGCACATCCTGCACCCATCTTCTCTTTGGCCTTCCTCTTCCTCTCTTACCAGGCATATACCCTTCCATTATTGTTCTCTCCAAACCTTCGTGACGTTTCAAGTGACCAAAATACTTCAATTTTCTTTGTTTTATCGTCTTTAATAGCAAACCTCCTCAATATTCAACTCTTGAAGTATGGATGCATTTGTTCTTTTCTTTACCCAAGATATTCTTAGAACTCGTCTATAACATTTATATTCAAAGGCGTTTATGCGCTGTTCAGCTTGTTTAGTAAGTGTCCATGTCTCACAGGAGTATGTTGCAATGGGAAAGATGCATGCTCTTAAAAATCTAATTTTTGTAGTTCTATCTGTCCCACTCCATTATTTATTCATCTGTTTTAGTCTTTGAAGAGCAATGGATAGTCGCCGTTTAATTTCTTTCATTGTGTCACCGTTTTTGGTAATCAATGACCCAAGATATTCAAAATTTTCCACCACCTCCAATTTTCCCCCATTAATGTATATTTCTTTCTCCATAGTAGTTTTATCTGTATGCATTATCTTTGTTTTTGCTATGTTAAGATATAAGTTGTGATTTTCACTATTCAATTGGGTTGAGGCTATTAGGTTTTCTATGCCATTCTGTGTTGTGGATAGTAATACTGTATCATCAGCATATCGAATCTCTGGTATGTCATGACCGCCGATATTTAGGGCATCATATAGCTCCCTGTTTATATCATCTCTTACATTTCTCATTATATTTTCGGCGTACAGGTTAAACAAATAGGGTGACAGCACGCAGCCCTGACGGGCTCCTTGCTTGATGTCAAACCAATCTGATGCCTCGCCATCTATTCTAACTTCTGCTTGTTGGTCTAGATAGAGCATTTTTATGAGTTGTACTACATGTGATGGAAAGCCCATAGTCCTCATGATTTCCCAAAGTTTCTGATGCTGTACACAGTCAAATGCCTTTGAATAATCCACAAAACATGAGTATAGGTTTACATTAAATTCTCTGCACTTCTCTATTATTAAACGCATGTTGAATATGTGATCTCTTGTTCCTCTTCCTTGTCTAAATCCAGCTTGAACTACGTTAATCTCTTCTTCCATTTTCTTACGAAGTATTGCCATTATGACTTTTAGTAGGATTTTACTTGCATGACTGATCAGGGCAACAATTCTATAGTTGGTGCATATTTTCAGGTTGCCCTTTTTTGGTATTGGAATGAAGATAGTTCTCTTCCAATCTTTTGGCCATATACCATATTTCCAAATCTTTGTACATAATGCATGATATATGTGTATGCTTTCTTCTCCTCCCGCTTTAATTAGTTCAGCTGGTATCTCATCACATCCAGGAGATTTACCATTCTTCAGGTGGTTTATAACCCAAGCAATTTCATCTAATGAGGGTTCAGGTTCTGTCTCTGCTGTCGTTGGCTCATGTATCTCATTAATATCCTCACTGTCACTCATATCATACATTCCACTGCAGTACTCCTGCCATCTTTCTAGAATTTGTCTAGATTCTGTTAAGGTATTTCCCATCTTGTCACAGATAACATTCAATTGAGGTTGAACATTTCTTGTCAATAACTTCATTTCTTTGAACATTTCATAATCTCTTCCAGCCTTATGATATTGCTCTATTCTGGTACAGCAATCTTGTATATAGTGATTTTTGTCCTTTCTTGTGTTCTTTCTTATTATTTCTTATTATATACAATCACATTTTTAAAATGATCTGTCTTTATCCTACGAATTTCACATTGAACTGTATTCCTTAGTGTGCTGTAACTGAAGTAGTATGTAAGTAAAGTAGATCGGATGAAGAATGTAGGTAAGTAGGTAGGTAGGTAGGCAGGCTGGAAGGTAGGTAGGTAGGAAACAGGCAGGCAGATAGGTAGGTAAGTAGGTATGTATGTTTGTACGCATAGATACTTGCCTTCCTGTTTGCTTACCTGTCTGTCTGTCTGTATGTATGTGTAGAAGAGCGCGTGTGTGCTTGTATGTGTGCTTGCTTGCGTGCGTGCCTACGTGCTTGCATACTGTGTGAGTGCCTGTCCGTCTGCCTGAATGAATAGTTGTGTGAAGTTACGGGCGGCATAGACGCATTCATACATGGATAAATACATGTATGCATTGTGTATGTAGTTAAGTACGTAGAAAAGTGCCCTAGAAATGACATTGTCAGACAGCGACTTATCGGCCTACGTTCTTTAAATTGCCTGGTGATCCTTACCCTGCATTAGGTGAATATATAACCCGCGGTCCTTGCCCCGTGGTCGAGGAGACTAGCAGATAAGTTTATTATAGTTTTGGATTTTTCTCAAAAACTGGCTATGAACAAGCCGATTTTGAGCCCTATAATGGCCCCAAGACATTAGATCTTACATATCTATGGGCGATCTACCACGGCAATCAGTGAGCTACTTGTTTATAAACACAAATATAAGACAAATAAGAATATAATTATTTCAGCAAGTATGTAGGTATGAGACAAAGATACAATCTCTTTGAGACACTGGCAGAGAGCAAATGCCTATTGTAATCTTGACATGTGTTGATATGCAGTGATGTATAGTTAGTTTTTGGGCATGTTATGAGAAGAAATGGATTGGAGAATTTGGTGACAACTGGTAAGATCGAGGGGAACAGACCAAGGGGAAGACCTAGAAGCAAGTACCTGGATGGCTTGGCCTTGTGGCATGGTCGAGACAGAAACACGGAGCTGATCCACGACTCTGGTGATCGAGTGAGATGGCAGAACATGACCGCCCACGCTTACCGGCATAGCACATGATGGATGGATGGATAGTTAGCTAGATGATTGGTATCCGTGTATGTTAGCTGACTAATGTTTGGTACACATGTATACATGAAAGTATGGTGGGTTTGTTGGTGGTAAACATGTATGTATGTTTGGTGGGATAGTTGATGGTAAACATGTATGTATGGTGGGTTAGTTGATGGTAAACATGTATGTATGGTGGGATAGTTGATGACAAACATTTATGTATGGTGGGTTAGTTGATGGTAAACATGTATGTATGGTGGGTTAGTTGATGGTAAACATGTATGTATGGTGGGATAGTTGATGGTAAACATGTATGTATGGTGGGTTAGTTGATGGTAAACATGTATGTGTGGTGTGATAGTTGATGGTAAACATGTATGTATGGTGGGTTAGTTGATGGTAAACATGTATGTATGTGTAGTGTGATAGTTGATGGTACACATGTATGTGTGGTGTGATAGTTGATGGTAAACATGTATGTATGGTGGGTTAGTTGATGGTAAACATGTGTGTATGGTGGGTTAGTTGATGGTAAACATGTATGTATGGTGGGATAGTTGTTTGTAAACATGTATGTATGGTGGGATAGTTGATGGTAAACATGTATGTATGGTGGGATAGTTGTTGGTAAACATGTATGTATGGTGGGATAGTTGATGGTAAACATGTATGTATGGTGGGATAGTTGATGGTAAACATGTATGTATGGTGGGATAGTTGATGGTAAACATGTATGTATGGTGGGATAGTTGATGGTAAACATGTATGTATGGTGGGATAGTTGATGGTAAACATGTATGTATGGTGGGATTAGTTGATGGTAAACATGTATGTATGGTGGGATAGTTGATGGTAAACATGTATGTATGGTGGGATAGTTGATGGTAAACATGTATGTATGGTGGGTTAGTTGATGGTAAACATGTATGTATGGTGGGATAGTTGATGGTAAACATGTATGTATGGGGGATAGTTGTTGGTAAACATGTATGTATGGTGGGTTAGTTGATGGTAAACATGTATGTATGGTGGGATAGTTGATGGTAAACATGTATGTATGGTGGGTTAGTTGATGGTAAACATGTATGTATGGTGGGATAGTTGTTGGTAAACATGTATGTATGGTGGGATAGTTGTTGGTAAACATGTATGTATGGTGGGTTAGTTGATGGTAAACATGTATGTATGGTGGGTTAGTTGTTGGTAAACATGTATGTATGGTGGGATAGTTGTTGGTAAACATGTATGTATGGTGGGTTAGTTGATTGGTAAACATGTATGTATGGTGGGATAGTTGTTTGTAAACATGTATGTGTGGTGGGTTAGTTGTTGGTAAACATGTATGTATGGTGGGTTAGTTGATGGTAAACATGTATGTATGGTGGGTTAGTTGATGGTAAACATGTATGTATGGTGGGATAGTTGATGGTAAACATGTATGTATGGTGGGTTAGTTGATGGTAAACATGTATGTATGGTGGGATAGTTGTTGGTAAACATGTATGTATGGTGGGATAGTTGTTGGTAAACATGTATGTATGGTGGGTTAGTTGATGGTAAACATGTATGTATGCTGGGTTAGTTGTTGTAAACATGTATGTATGGTGGGATAGTTGTTTGTAAACATGTATGTGTGGTGGGTTAGTTGTTGGTAAACATGTATGTATGGTGGGATAGTTGTTTGTAAACATGTATGTGTGGTGGGTTAGTTGTTGGTAAACATGTATGTATGGTGGGATAGTTGTTGGTAAACATGTATGTATGGAGGGTTAGTTGTTGGTAAACATGTATGTATGGTGGGTTAGTTGTTGGTAAACATGTATGTATGGTGGGATAGTTGTTGGTAAACATGTATGTATGGTGGGATAGTTGATGGTAAACATGTATGTATGGTGGGATAGTTGATGGTAAACATGTATGTATGGTGGGATAGTTGTTGGTAAACATGTATGTATGGTGGGATAGTTGTTGGTAAACATGTATGTATGGTGGGTTAGTTGATGGTAAACATGTATGTATGGTGGGATAGTTGATGGTAAACATGTATGTATGGTGGGATAGTTGATGGTAAACATGTATGTATGGTGGGATAGTTGTTTGTAAACATGTATGTGTGGTGGGTTAGTTGTTGGTAAACATGTATGTATGGTGGGATAGCTGATGGTAAACATGTATGTATGGTGGGATAGTTGATGGTAAACATGTATGTATGGTGGGTTAGTTGATGGTAAACATGTATGTATGGTGGGTTAGTTGATGGTAAACATGTATGTATGGTGGGTTAGTTGATGGTAAACATGTATGTATGCTGGGTTAGTTGTTGTAAACATGTATGTATGGTGGGTTAGTTGTTGTAAACATGTATGTATGGTGGGTTAGTGTCCTTTGTGCACCCCATGATCACCCACATGGCCGCATTTTGTATGCGCTCCAATCTTTCAAGTTGGCTCTTCGATACTGCCATAAGCCCCAAGTCAATCTCAGTGACACAAATTATTAACTGCTGAAAGAGCCTGTAAAACACCTCTGCTCTACTTCGGTTGCTGCCATCGCCCTCAATGAATTAGTCCCCTACCAGCCTTCACTACCAAAGCCTCCGCATGATCCTTAAAAGACATACATCTGTGAAAGGTGATACCGAATTACTCCAATTTGTTTTCTCTACTAAGAAGACATCCATTAAATATAATACATTGAAGATCTGCCTTCACAATCAGGTTCACCGGGGAGAACCACACAGCCGATGCTTTGTCTGGGTTTATAACGGCTCCGGCGTCCCGGCATCACTCTGTCACCCTGTTTACTGCCATCTGAATGTCTTTAGCCAAACTTTCCCTATCCTTGCCCTGCCTTATACTAGCACATCATCTACAAATGTCAAGATTCTACCAACACCTGGTGTCTGAATAGCTGCGACTTTGTTGATGTAATCATTACCGAGCACTGGGGACAAGGCATATTCTTGTGGCAACCCAGGTATAATAGTACAGGGGCCAGTAGTTCAGGAATCCATGCGCAGTGCAACCTTACGCTCATAAAGGACTGCCGCAACCCATCTGACAAGCAAGGGCAGACCTCCATGTCCAACAGAATGTATATCAACCGATAATACCTGACCCTGTTATACGGATCCTCCAGGTTTCAAGCTACGGCCACTGTGTCTTGTTTATCCTGGAAGCCATTCATATATGTCAAATGCAAAAATTGCCGCATTTGCTCAGGTGCCCTTCCCAGGCTGGTAACTTCCGAGTTCTTGGGGAAGCAGATTACGACTATCCAAATTTCTACTATCTTTTCAAGCACAATGCCAAAGGTATTTTGCATGGTTATGATTAGGTATCCATTACGTATGGAGTGATCCTTACCTGGCTTTGGAAGTGGAACCATGTAGCTGTGTAGCCAATCCTGGGGTATTTCCGCCTTATTCAAGGTTAGGTTCAAAATAAAGAGTAATCTCCCACAAGTCCCCGTCATTCATGCTACTCATATGTGTGTACTTCACCCCATCCGGGTCTGGCGGTGTGTCTTTAGCCCTCTTAGGTATCCGTCTGGTAACCCCAACTGAACCTCACAGTCCTCCTTCCTAGTGACCGGTGACAAGGCTACTCTGACGATATCGCTAATAGCTCTATCCTGCTGATCCGTCTGTTCTGAAAATCGTGCAACAAAAGCCGTGGGCATTCAGTCCTCAGCACGTCGCTCCACGTTAAACTTGGGGGTTTACAGGAACGGGGTTTAGGACGGTAATGCATTTTCGAACCAAACGTCAGGAGAGATTGAACTTATTTATATTATGATTACTAAGAATGCATTACATTTATTTCCTCAGACCGCCCACATATACATTATGTGTGATCAACCCGGAGTTGTGAGACTCACGCACAGGAGTCCATCATTCTTTATCAACAGTCCAAACACCATTTCTTATTGGCCCCCTTGGAGGGAGTATTGTTCACTAGTTCTGGAATCTGGTCGCCGCCCTTTGGTTGTAACATATTATCTCAAGTAAGTTGTCAAGGATGCCACCAGTACAGTGTTGTGATGGGGTGAACAGGGATTGTGGATGGAGATAAAGACTTACCCTCTTTTCCTCTTTGCTTTCAGGCCTACACAATGTGACGGCGCTATCACACGATAGAACAGTAGCTGGAAACTGCTTCCCGACAGATTGTTAATTTTGTGTTTAGTTTGCATGTGTACTTATTTAAAACAAAAACCAAAAAAAAACACAGAAAAGAAAAGAAAACAGAAAACGAAACACTTTATGGGAAAACGTAGCATATCTTTGACGTTAGCACGATATAACAACTCAAAGAGAAATGAATGTTCCAAACAAGTGAAAGCTCGTAGGTAAGATCTGAGAACTTTCCCAATGAGACTACCAACATAAAGGGATTCCCTTTAATAACCGAATTCACACTGGAGTATTATAATATAAGTACGCAGTTTCTTCCTCCTGTCATGAGCAATTAAATACATTCACAACACACCTCCAATCTAACACCTTGCAAGAATAGTTTGCACATGATCACCCCAACCAAGACAGGCCATTTCAACTACTGGCCAATACAGCAATTACCATCATTACCACGACATAATCACTATCACAAATATCATCACGCGACCACCACAATATGACATATATATCACTGCAGATTGTAGTGAATAATCACCATTGCAGCCGCTAAGACGGCCCCATTCATATTTCATTTCTACAATAAACTCACGGCTTGTACACTGAGATGCACGATGCTTTCACGTATATTTATAATGTATCCCATAACATGAATATAGTCGCCCCAAACATTGCACATTAGCTTAACATCCAGAACAATACTGCTGCGTCGGGAGGCAGAAACACCTAATTTACCTTACTTTAAGCGAACCCAACTGGTCACGAATTACTACACGACATACCTCTTGACTTCCTATTAGCTTATTAGTTCAACTAACACTCATCTTGGCTTTGTTTACATCCTTCCCGTTGCCTGCTAATTTATGTCGGTAGCCATGATAGCTTGTGGTCTATTAATAGGACTGACAGGCGTACCCATCTAGTGTCGTCAGCCCGAGGCGGGGGAGCTCTGTTTCCATATTTGTGTCCGCTACTGAATTATATCCCGGTCTCCCTGGCCTAGGAGTTAGCAGCTTTCTCCGTAACCCCGAAATCTCTCGTGGTTAACATGAGCGCACGAGAATTTGAAGCGGTTCGAGACGCGCCAGTGACATATGAGCGTATGGAGCCGGCTGCTCAGAAAGCAATGGCAAACTACTGAGCTTAATCTTGCCAAGAAATCAACAATCGTAACCTCAGCGTCGTAAGCATAGTCGAGAATTTCTTTGGTAATACTAAAGAGCAAAGAACCATCATTTTGAATTTACAATACCTAGTGGTGTTTAAGAACCCACGTGACGGGTCTCAGATTACCAACCTAGCCAAACAGGTTTACACAGGCCGCGAGTCATATGTCCAAGAGGGTTTTAAGGACGCGACAGAGGCTCCACACGGTTATTTGTTTTTTGACCTTCGACAGAAAACACCGCATCAGCTCCGCTTGCGAAGTCATATATTTCCAGATCAGCGTAAAGTCGTCTACGTCCCTAAATAATATAACCAATGGGGTGAAACGTCACGGGGCCAAGCTGAGATTTCTGGGCGAGGTGAAGCCGGCTGACGTGAAAGCCGTAATTAAATCGGCTTCACCGGACCTCTTCCAATCAATTTGCGACTTCTGTCCATCCATCCATCATGTGCCATGCCGGTAAGCGTGGGCGGTCATGTTCTGCCATCTCACTCGATCAACAGAGTCGTGGATCAGTTCCGTGTTTCTGTCTCGACCATGCCACAAGGCCAAGCCATCCAGATACTTGTTTCTAGGTCTTCTCCTTGGTCTGTTCCCCTCGATCTTACCAGTTGCCACCAAGTTCTCCAAATCATTTCTTCTCATAACATGCCCAAAAGATTGTGACTGTCTACGTCTAATGTCTCTGATCAGTTTACGATCTTCATTTGTTTCTTGAAGGACTTGTTCATTGGTCTTTCTGGCTGTCCATGGTATTCTTTGCATTTTCCTCAGAAACCACATTTCTACAGCCATCAGATGTTTTTCAGCCTGGCTGCTCATTGTCCAAGCTTCACATCCATATAAAAGTACAGGTTCTATGTAGCATCTCAACACTCTTTTTCTCGTTTCAATTGACATCTTTTTATTGGTCAGTATATTTTTCATCTTGCTAAAGGCTACTTTTGCCATGGCGATCCTTGTTCTAATCTCTTCAAGGCATCTCCCATCAGATGTTATTACTGTTCCGAGATAATTGTACCTATTCACTTGTTGAAGAATATTCCCATTTACTTGTATATTACACTGTGGTATTTCGTTCTTCCTAGTGACGACCATAATCTGTGTCTTTTTACAATTTAATTCTAACCCTTGTTGTTCACTGTGTGTAACAACCGCATCTACTAAATTTTGCAGATCCTATTCATTGTCTGCAATCAAGACTGTATCATCTGCATATCTAATGTTATTGATGCATCGTCCCCCAATGTTGATTCCTTCCATATTTTCAATATTTCTGAAAATATTTTCACTGTACAGGGAAAACAGATCTGGAGACATTACACATCCCTGTCTCACACCTCTCTTAATAGGCTGATATTGGCTTACTTCATTATCAACTCTTATGGCAGCTTGTTGTTTCCAATATATGTTTTTTACAAGTCTAAGGTCTTTCCCATCAATTTGTAGATCTTCAAGCATCCTTATCATGTTGACATGTCTCACTTTATCAAAAGCCTTTCTGTCACAATGTGTTAAAAGATAATGTTCCACTGACTCCGGCTCAGAAAAGGCAGTTGCAGAGGTACAAAAACAGTCTGAGAGCGCTCACGCGTAAGAAGCTATCTTTCCAGAAACGGAAACAAATTTTGCAACAAAATGGTTTCATGGGCGCTTTTTTAGGACCTATTCTAAATGTGTTAAATGGCGTTGTGGGGTTATAATGAAGAATATGATCCTGATCGATCCCCGGATGATGGAAAAACCCTACGTACCACCCGACACACTAACAGATAATTTGCGTGACTTGGATCAGCAAATGCAATAAGTCCTGGAGACCGAAGACTTACCACCGCTGGAAAAATCCCGCGTGTATTAACACACTTTGCAGTGGTATCTGAGTCGACTTGAGCAGTACAGACATAAGCCTTTAGGGACAGTGGATATCAAGGAACAAATACCCGAAGTCAGCACTTTACCGACTTCAGTAGTCGAGGCACCACTTCAACATCTTCAACCAATACCAGCTAAAAGTCAAGTAACAGCAGATGAAATACACAAGACAACACCACCTTACAAGCTCAGGCGAAACAAGAAGAAGAATAAGCTGCCTACACCCAAGTGGGAAATATGGCCTTGCAAATAAGAAAGTATTACTACGATCTGAATTTGCTATCTATGGTGCCAGTGAAGAGTACCTGGATCTGCTTAACACTTTCTTACACGTCAGAGCTAAAGTCACACTAACCAATGATGACAAACTACCACCCACGGCAGATGTCACTCCAGTCAACTATTACCTGCAAAGTTTATTTTCTCAAGTGGATGTCTCACTGGTGTGGTTTATACGACTGATAGTAAACAATTCTTCTGTCCACGAGGGCATATAACCTTTTTTAATGGTTGCTTGGGCTGAGCCAGTCTGACTCGATCGCCGCATCTAAAATGCACTTTTCTGTCGCTTTTCCTTCTGATACAAGTTAGTTAGTTAGTTAGTTAGTCGCAGTTCCAACTTCACAGCAACGGGTCGTCCCCATTATGCTCCGTTCCTGTGCCAGTGAATATCATACAAAACGCTCCCCACTACCCAATGTGAAAAGTGGAAAAGACAGGAGTCTCGACAAACAACAGCCCGCACAGACACACTGTGCATAATGCCGCTGCCAGAATGTCAACACACCAGTCCCCCACGAAACACCCAATTCATCTCTGATTAAATCGGCAGTCATTTTCCTATCTGGATGTTTCCTTGATGTTCAGCTACACAGTCCACGAACATACAGTTCATCACCGACGGCAGTGGCAGTCAACCAGAAGCCGAGCAGCCACGCATTTCTGCATAAGGCAAAAACTGGTCATTCTTCTGATACAAGTTATTCCATACCTCTTCTCGATTCGTATAGTTGACTTGCACTATGCGAATAATTTTGTGATACGAACTGGTTGTGACAGGACAGCCCCAGCAGCATCATAATTACCCAAGTTTTCAAGGAATTACAGAGCCCACAATATTTTTCTAAAATTCTCTAAAAGAATAAACGTTCCCCAGAAGAGGATAAAAACGTAAGAGAAAAATACAGAGTCACTTAGAGCCCGCACTATCATTTTTACTACATTGGTAGATCAAAGCAATGTCTGGTCTCTACATCTAAGAGATTTTCCCTTTGATGTTCTGATCAACCAGACATCGCGGAGCCAGTCAGTGTTAGTTTACAAGCCTGCGGTTGGAATAAGGACTAACACCTTATGTTCAACAGGACCTAACGTGTGAACCAGCCACGGCAGAATGGGAGATAAGAGGGTCAGCCAGACCCGTCTGAAATAATACATGGCAGTGCTACTCAGTGGAAAACCCCGTGTGATCCAAAGACGGCAATATAATGCAGGCCTAACACCTATCTATAAGTCCAGACATTGGGGAGACGGGACAACGTCTGTAATTGCCAACACAAAGGAGCAATTAGGACCAGATACTTAACACCTCACTGCAATACAGCGGCAAAGTAGGAACACATGGCTGACACACTATTGCCAGCAACCCAGGAAGACGGGTGTTAATAGCCTATTGGAATGTAATGACGCAACTGCCTCGCCGCCAAAGCATGTTTCATTGTTTCAGGAATGTGGCAGGGCATCGGTAAATTTGATTGACAAATGAAACTACCCTTCACACGAAAGGAGGAGGGGGGAGAAGAATTTGGCACTTAATCCATCTAGGTAAATCGTCCTACATGAAAAATAGGTGGAGCCAACAGGAACTTGGACATAGTAATTAGCCAACGTGAAAACTAGCCAGGGATGAAGAGAATAAAACTACATGCATGGCCAGCAAGACTTCAGACGCAACTTCACAATAGCATTCTTAGGATACCTACTGGAGAAATATTAACATTTCGTTCTGTTGGACTTCTGTACGAAGTATTATGATGGAATTTCCTAGCTATAAACCAGGTAAACCATTATTCTGATTAGTTTGTCTGCTAGTCTGAAGGCTTGTGTAGTTTCCTGTTTTTACATATTCTCCCCAACTTTACACTCGTGGATTTTCTTTGTACTTAATGTTCCAGTTCTAGCTTTACGATTTCACTGAGAACTATTTTCTTCTTGCATTCACTACTTGGTTGTCTGAATTGTTGTATGTGACAATTTGGAGAAATCCATTATCCAAGCTACATGAGCGTGTGGCTTATTCATGTACAGGAGATACATTTAGATTCATCCTGTATGATGTTAAATATTGGGGAGACTGACTACTTAGGAGAAATTCCTGAGAGCTACCAGTCTCTTGATAGCGTCCAATTAACATTGATTATTTGGACCAACACTTTGAGTGCTTACCAAGATTGTGGTGAAACCACTTGGTTTGAGGAATGGCACCAGTTCACCTTGTCTGCATGATGTCTGCATGAGGACAGACATGACTTAGGACATTCAATATCCCAGACAGATTCAGGGAAGGCATTTAATGTTCGACAGGACTGTGCGACCAGTCCTTCCGACAAGACAGTATGAATGAATCAGAAAGGGAGAGTGTAAGTGAGGTGAACTTATATGGGAAACACTCCATTACACAAATGTATATGAATATGTATGTTTTGAGCTATAGATGTTCTAAATAATTATATTAATATATACATATATATATTTATTTATTTAGAACTGATATATGTTTATGTAACATGCCATCATATATATCATCATACCATCATATATTATGACTTGAATGTATGTTTATATGAATGTATAGACATATGTGTTTGAGATGTGTAGACGTAGATACTACCCATCTCCGTTCGTTTCATTCCAGATCTCTTAGGAGCAATGGACAGTCAACAACCCATATCCGGAAGTGACTTAGCCTTGTGAAGGGACCACTTTGGACTCCTTCAATCTGACAGTGAACCGCGTCTCACTGGGGGAAGCATGACCTATGTGCTTCTGAGCTTTTCAGCCAGATGAGTTACGTATACCATAATATAATCATCATCATCATATGATCATCAATAGCAATAATAAACACAGTTGTTGTATTTTAAAACTCAATTTGTCCGTATAATTCTAAATGTTTATAAATGTTTGTGTAGCGTATCAAGTACACACATTATTGTATCATTTAGTGGGGGTTCGCACATATTGTCCAGAAGTGGGAATCTATGTCCGGGAGGTCTCTTGCCTATGCAGTCATAAGTAACCAGATTACGTTGCATGTCTTAACTCCTCCTTTCTCACTTCTGGTGATCCCAAGTACAGCCACATCTATATATATATAGATATATTCTATTTTCAACGAGCCACTTCTGGGCTGTTTTCTTGAGTATCAGGGACAGTGTCTTAAATCAGCATAACAGACATTTGTTCCACGTTTTCTCTCTGGGATTAGTCAGTGGTAATTAGTCCCTTCTGACAGAGTTAGGGGATCTCAAACTGCATCCAGAACTAACCACCAGTAGAAGAAAATGATTTTGGCTGAGTGGTTGCCCATCTGGGATCTAACCCCAGCCAGTTGGTGACATATTGGTCTGCTCGTCCGCTATAGAATCCGGGAGTACACCCTAGAAAACTTTGGTTCGCGTCCAAGATATTGGTCTGCTCGTCCGCTATAGAATCCGGGAGTACACCCTAGAAAACTTTGGTTCGCGTCCAAGATATTGGTCTGCTCGTCCGCTATAGAATCCGGGAGTACACCCTAGAAAATTTTGGTTCGCTTCCGACTTATTGGTCTGCTCGTCCGCTATAGAATCCGGGAGTACACCCTAGAAAACTTTGGTTCGCGTCCAAGATATTGGTCTGCTCGTCCGCTATAGAATCCGGGAGTACACCCTAGAAAATTTTGGTTCGCTTCCGACTTATTGGTCTGCTCGCCCGCTATAGAATCCGGGAGTAAACCCTAGAACACTTTGGTTCGCTCGCAAGGAACGAACCTATTTCAAATCTGTTAGTCTGGTATTATTCTGGTCTTGCCATGGATAGAACCTAGGTCATTCTCACTTACATTCTTAGCAGTATTAGTTAGTTATAATTTATTTCTAATGTAATAGCTTGCTTGATTGTAGGCAAGATTTTGACACATTAGGACTTCTCATCCATGATAGAATCAGAGAATAAATTCTAGACTATTGATTTTCATAAACCATTCTTTCATTCTTCACCCATTACATTTGCTAAGTATTAACTTAGGAATTTGTTTCTAGGGAAGTTTGTAGAATTTAAATAACGTGTTAAAAAGTTCATAACGGATAATATCATATGAGTTAATTTATATCATTCACCACTGTAGAATTAATAATCACATTAATTAGTTATATTAATTAGTTTATTGATGATTTACTTGATGATTTTTTGATTACATGCTTTATCATTTGATTTAATCATGAATAATTTGATAATGCATAATTACTTCAGTGTATGACGGACTGCTTTGCATCTACTTTCTCACTCAAATTCACTACTATCATTCTCATAGCAGTGTCTGTTCCTCTTGTCACTATCCTGCTCTAGTATAAATCTAACTAGCTCTCTGTAGGGTAATAATATAATTACTTGCCTGAGTTTAAGCTGAGAAGAGATCATGGATGCACGCACAGATTTCTTAGAGTCCGCTAGAGGATGGGGCATAAGGCTCAGCTTAGTAGGAGAGAAGCTAGAACTATTTATTAGAGAAGAAATGGATTGGTGGGACAAAGAAGATGAGCAGATGATGAAAAGAGTTGCAAAATTAGAAGCAGATATGCGTCACAAAGCTGAAGAAGATGAGATGAAGAAAAAGCAAATTGAAATACTGAACGTGGAGGAATCTACCAGCTCGACTGAGGAAAAGCCAAACACTCAAGCTGAAACTCTGATAGAAAGCAGGGAAACTGACCGCCACAAAGAAGAGGCATGCATTTCTTTGCAAATCCCCATGGCTCAGAAAAACAAAAACTTGCGCACAGAAAGGCAGATGCTTCCCTCAATTCCGAAAAATAAACGGAATATGAATAAATGTACCAAGCGTACGGTAACCAGTCACAAACGTGATAAATGTTTACACCGCAATGACCGCGGATTAGCTGGCTTGGCAACCCAGCAATCTCAGGAGCTTCCTAAGACTTCCCGAAGGAGAAAAATCCAGGAGGAGGAGGACCTGAGGAAAACTATTAAAGAGATCGAAGGCGAGACCTTACCCGATTCTCTTATTCCCTTCAGTTCAGATAAACTAGGAGTGGAAATGAATTCAGATGAGACTGGAATGGATGTAAAACAGGATTCCAGTGTTTCTTTCTATGTGGCCACACAAGATGAAACAATTATCAGTATGAATTACTTATCTCAGGTGGGAGATGACATTGAAAATGACACCCCACAACATTCACTTCTATTGGATTTGGCACAAGAAAACCAGACCAGGGAGAGAATACCTCAATTGGACTTGGCACAAGAGAGCCCAGCCATGGAGGACAAACAAGACACGGAGGAGAATTCTTACGATGTCAGTATCTTGGAGTCTTTTGAAAAGGAAACTCAAGATACACAAAGCATTCATGTAGGTTATACCACGGACTCTGATTCAGGGACGATAAACATGTCTGCTAACAACAAAGAAGAAAATACTTCTTTGGACAGGATGAAGGTAATACCTATCATCAACACAGCTGAAGCTAACAGGAGATCACAAATGATGGACTCTGCAGCGGAACAAAACCGGAGCGGTTGGTATACTCAACACTCAGGACCTTGTTTACCTTTCACTTCAACCAATGTTGGATGGGGAGAACAGCTGTTTATGTATACTTCTACAAGGAGTGATACAAATTCACAGTTCTTGGGGAACAACATGATTTCTCAAAGCTGGACAACTTCTACTAGCCTTAGACTTTCAAACACAGATTCAAAATGGAACTCTGTTGAAGAGGAACGCACCTGGATAAATAATTATCGAGGGAAGAAAACTCTTAAATCAGGAGGGAGTAAACGGACGCCCTACCAAGAAAGAGGCAAGTATGAGTTGAATGCACATCATAAAATTATGATGTTTAGAAATTTCCTGCCAAAAGGAGGAGATTAAAGGATTTTATTATGATCTTTGGCCGATGGAGGAAAAGAAAATGGAGCAACATTACTGCGACCAATTCTTTTAAGAAAACACTGATGGCACTTCCTCTGCTTATAGGACAAGGGCCAGAAATAAAGTGGATAATAACAGTCTCTCTGCGGCGCAGGAGAATCTTGTTATACATTTTGCAATTTCCCGGCTGGGAAAAAGTAAAACCTCCAGAGGACAGGACATTACCGAGCAATAGCCCGGAAATCCGACACAACACCAGAAGCAAAGATTTGCAAGATTTATCATGGGAGGATGGACATGGGATATTTCTTTTGACTCATAGAACATCCCACTGCCACAAAGAATATTGGAAACCCAAACTTGGAGGCAGTTGGAGAACGGAGAGAACTTAGATACATTCTTGAATGCTGCCGAGGCTCTGTTATAGGCTTCATTAATGAACCTACTTAAATTGGAGAGCTATGTGACAGGACAGCCCCAGCAGCATCATAATTACCCAAGTTTTCAAGGAATTACAGAGCCCACAATATTTTTCTAAAATTCTCTAAAAGAATAAACGTTCCCCAGAAGAGGATAAAAACGTAAGAGAAAAATACAGAGTCACTTAGAACCCGCACTATCATTTTTACTACATTGGTAGATCAAAGCAATGTCTGGTCTCTACATCTAAGAGATTTTCCCTTTGATGTTCTGATCAACCAGACATCGCGGAGCCAGTCAGTGTTAGTTTACAAGCCTGCGGTTGGAATAAGGACTAACACCTTATGTTCAACAGGACCTAACGTGTGAACCAGCCACGGCAGAATGGGAGATAAGAGGGTCAGCCAGACCCGTCTGAAATAATACATGGCAGTGCTACTCAGGGGAAAACCCCGTGTGATCCAAAGACGGCAATATAATGCAGGCCTAACACCTATCTATAAGTCCAGACATTGGGGAGACGGGACAACGTCTGTAATTGCTAACACAAAGGAGCAATTAGGACCAGATACTTAACACCTCACTGCAATACAGCGGCAAAGTAGGAACACATGGCTGACACACTATTGCCAGCAACCCAGGAAGACGGGTGTTAATAGCCTATTGGAATGTAATGACGCAACTGCCTCGCCGCCAAAGCATGTTTCATTGTTTCAGGAATGTGGCAGGGCATCGGTAAATTTGATTGACAGATGAAACTACCCTTCACACGAAAGGAGGATGGGGGAGAAGAATTTGGCACTTAATCCATCTAGGTAAATCGTCCTACATGAAAAATAGGTGGAGCCAACAGGAACTTGGACATAGTAATTAGCCAACGTGAAAACTAGCCAGGGATGAAGAGAATAAAACTACATGCATGGCCAGCAAGACTTCAGACGCAACTTCACAATAGCATTCTTAGGATACCTACTGGAGAAATATTAACATTTCGTTCTGTTGGACTTCTGTACGAAGTATTATGATGGAATTTCCTAGCTATAAACCAGGTAAACCATTATTCTGATTAGTTTGTCTGCTAGTCTGAAGGCTTGTGTAGTTTCCTGTTTTTACATATTCTCCCCAACTTTACACTCGTGGATTTTCTTTGTACTTAATGTTCCAGTTCTAGCTTTACGATTTCACTGAGAACTATTTTCTTCTTGCATTCACTACTTGGTTGTCTGAATTGTTGTATGTGACAATTTGGAGAAATCCATTATCCAAGCTACATGAGCGTGTGGCTTATTCATGTACAGGAGATACATTTAGATTCATCCTGTATGATGTTAAACTATTGGGGAGACTGACTACTTAGGAGAAATTCCTGAGAGCTACCAGTCTCTTGATAGCGTCCAATTAACATTGATTATTTGGACCAACACTTTGAGTGCTTACCAAGATTGTGGTGAAACCACTTGGTTTGAGGAATGGCACCAGTTCACCTTGTCTGCATGATGTCTGCATGAGGACAGACATGACTTAGGACATTCAATAACCCAGACAGATTCAGGGAAGGCATTTAATGTTCGACAGGACTGTGCGACCAGTCCTTCCGACAAGACAGTATGAATGAATCAGAAAGGGAGAGTGTAAGTGAGGTGAACTTATATGGGAAACACTCCATTACACAAATGTATATGAATATGTATGTTTTGAGCTATAGATGTTCTAAATAATTATATTAATATATACATATATATATTTATTTATTTAGAACTGATATATGTTTATGTAACATGCCATCATATATATCATCATACCATCATATATTATGACTTGAATGTATGTTTATATGAATGTATAGACATATGTGTTTGAGATGTGTAGACGTAGATACTACCCATCTCCGTTCGTTTCATTCCAGATCTCTTAGGAGCAATGGACAGTCAACAACCCATATCCGGAAGTGACTTAGCCTTGTGAAGGGACCACTTTGGACTCCTTCAATCTGACAGTGAACCGCGTCTCACTGGGGGAAGCATGACCTATGTGCTTCTGAGCTTTTCAGCCAGATGAGTTACGTATACCATAATATAATCATCATCATCATATGATCATCAATAGCAATAATAAACACAGTTGTTGTATTTTAAAACTCAATTTGTCCGTATAATTCTAAATGTTTATAAATGTTTGTGTAGCGTATCAAGTACACACATTATTGTATCATTTAGTGGGGGTTCGCACATATTGTCCAGAAGTGGGAATCTATGTCCGGGAGGTCTCTTGCCTATGCAGTCATAAGTAACCAGATTACGTTGCATGTCTTAACTCCTCCTTTCTCACTTCTGGTGATACCAAGTACAGCCACATCTATATATATATAGATATATTCTATTTTCAACGAGCCACTTCTGGGCTGTTTTCTTGAGTATCAGGGACAGTGTCTTAAATCAGCATAACAGACATTTGTTCCACGTTTTCTCTCTGGGATTAGTCAGTGGTAATTAGTCCCTTCTGACAGAGTTAGGGGATCTCAAACTGCATCCAGAACTAACCACCAGTAGAAGAAAATGATTTTGGCTGAGTGGTTGCCCATCTGGGATCTAACCCCAGCCAGTTGGTGACACTGGTGTTGTTGTTTTTTTTTTTTTTGGATCACTTTATCTATCACATCGATGTAGCGAAGTGTATTGGTCTTGGTGAAATAGCGCCACATTTTTTTTGAAGGGTCCGGTTGAATCTTTACACTATTGCGACTTTCACTTCTTCATTCTCGGTGGTAAATAAATACACACCTCGGTCTTTCAGAAATCTTAAGAAGGTCCGGTTGACAAATTTCGACCCTTTATCAGTAACACAATTTACCGATAGTCTATCAGCACATACTTTACTCACGGCGTCCTCTAGCTCTTTCCCAGTTTTCTTCCTGATCGGGATGGCCCAAGCATATTTACCAAACAAATCGGTAAGCGTCACTATGTACGACATCCCATCGTTGTATCTTTGTAATTGTGTCATATCTATCAAGTCGGCTTGAAATTGTTGAGTTATGCCAACGTTTATGGTTTGTTGTCTCTGGAATCGACGACGGATCGGTTTATGCAATGTATATGTATCATCATGCCGTAACAATGTCTCTATCTTCTTCAATTTAGTATTCCGTTTTAAAGCATCGTCTCCGCTGTTGGCTCCGGGTTTTTTAGGATCGTAGTAATACTTTCTTATTTGTGAGGCCATTTTACTACTTGAGTTTTGGCAGGTTACTTTACTTCGTGTTTCGAATGAGCTTGAAATGTGGCGTTGTCTCTAATATTTTGTCTGGTGATACTTGACTTTTAGTTGGTATTGGTTGAAGCGGTGTCTCGACTACTGAATACGGTAAAGTGCTGACTTCGTTTTCTTGTTCCTTGATATCCACTGTCCTTAAAGGCTTATGTCTGTACTGCTCAAGTCGATTCAGATACCACTGCAAAGTATGTTGATACACGCGGGATTTTTCAAGCGGTGGTAAATCTTCGGTCTTTAGAACTTGTTGCATTTGCTGATCCAAGTCACGCAAGTTATCTGTTAGTGTGTCGGGTGGCACGTATGGGTTTTCCAGCTTCCGGCAGGATCATTTTCTTCATTATAACCCCACGACGCCATTCAACACGTTTAGAATAGGTCTTAATAAAGCGCGTTTGAAACAATCTTGTAGCAAAATTTGTTTCCGTTTCTTGATAGATAGCTTCTAGCGCATGATCGCTCTCAGACTGTTTTTGTGCCGCATCAGCCACCTCTTCTGAGCCCATGTCAGTGGAACATTAAGTTTTACCACACTGAGACAACACTCGCAAACTGATTGGACAAAGTCCGGCGAAGCCGATTTAATTATGGCTTTCACGTCAGCCGGCTTCGCATCGCCCAGAAACCGCAGCATGGCCCCGTAACGTTTCACCCGATTGAACATATTATTTAATCACGTAGACGACCTGAAGCTGACCTGAAAATATATGACTTTATAAGCAGAGCTGATCCGGTGTTTCCTGTCGAAATTTAGAAAGCAAATAAGCGTGTGGAGCCGCTGTCGCGTCCGTAAAACTCTCTTAGACATATGACACGTGGCCTGGTTACATATGTTTGACTAGGTTGGTAATCTGAGACCCGTTACGTATTTCTTAACCACCACTAGGCCAATGCGAATTCAAACTGATGGTTCTTTGCTCTTCATTCTTACCAAGAGATTATGGACTATGTACACGATGTTGAGGTTGAGAGGCAGACTACCTTTAGTAAATCGCTTAGTCATCCTATCAGCTGTCTCGGAAATGAGGTCATCTATCATTACTAGCCTACGTCTATCACCTGTCCATTTTTCCATATCCGTCAGACCTTCGTTAAATTGAACACCTTTCATGGTCTCAAACATAGATTGCCATTCTTGGTAGCACCATATAATCTCATTTGGAATTGGTTCGACCATGTCTGATAAATGGGCCTGAAACCCTTGTAAAAAGACGGATTTTCCACTCCCTGTTGGTCCCGCAATCATGGCCGTAAAAGGATGTTTCCATCTCGAATCCATGACTGATAATAACCACCCACCACCTACGTCACGTATTTGATGGGACTCGAACCTGCACCATGCCGCTCGTTCCGTGCTGCCCGTTCCAACACCGCGCCACCATTCGCGTGCCGACGTCCGGTCCGGTTCACGCCGGTTCACCCGCGTTCCTCGCCTCGCCCGGGGGAAACTGCCACACATGGACCGGAAGTAGTAAACCGGAAGTATTAAAGGAAGTACTCAAAAATAAAATCATTGCCAAATTCAAAAAGATCTGGAATCAATTCATGACGTCACGGATCTGGCGTCATATTCTTCTAGCTGGAGCGGCTCCAGATTTCCGCTTTATTTACCCCGTGAGGTACTATTGTATATGTATATATATATATATATATATATATATATATATATATATATATATATATATATATATATATATATATATATATATATATATATATATATATATATATATATATATATATATATATATATATATGTGTGTGTGTGTGTGTGTGTGTGTGTTCGCGCACGTGTGTGTATGTAAACAGAAAATACATCTCCGTTTAACTTGATTAACCTGGTAAATAAAAGTAAGAGTAAAGAAGCCTGTCACACGCAATAATTTGTTTGGGGCATATAAGACTAGTATATGGACGAGGGTAGATAACCGTGTAGGTTGTGATTGAATGCCTGGCCATGCAATGTTGTTGATGCTTGTCCCTAGAATACATTGGCATCCAGAAATGTGTTTGTCACAGCACGACTGTCTATACCTTCAAAACTTAACTATTTTAGTCTCCAGTATATTCATAACAACAACCACATCACAATGAAGCATAAGCTACATACATTCAACAAGGCATCTACACCACTGACTAAATCATTCCCCAGACTTGGATGGTGTTAGCAATTGTATTATGTGTGTTCTGTCCCAGTTACCTGTGAGTCGCGAGTCTCCATATATAACTAGTGACTCTCCGAAAACTACTATCCATTAGCATTTAATATTTGCAAAGTTTATTTTCATCGGTCTACAAGGTGTGGACTGCGTCTGCCCCTGCAGCCAGCAGGGTTAGGATCGGCTAGCCTCTCCTAGGAGGGGTGAAAATTAGTAGCCTGCCGATGACCCGCAGACTACACAAGTCAACCCCACCTCCACGTGGTGTAGACTGGGAAACCATGCAAAGCCATGGACTAAGGGAAATATGGTGTCATGGTCTTATATGACATGTGTAAGGAAGAATGTAAGTGCCGGTATGTAAGCGAGAGTCAGTGTAAGCGTAGCTGAGGTAGAGGGCAGTAAGAGACACCACGGCTTGGCTAGCGGACGGTCAGGCAAGAAGCCCGTGAACAGAGCCACGTGATGTGGGAAGGTCAACGAGGAGAGAGGCAGTGTGTGTGAGGCAGCGAATAGAGACGGACGTGTGGAGATCTAGAGAGCGATAGAACGATAGAACGATAGTATTTGTGACGGATAGATGGAGATGAACGTTGTGTATTGATATTCGAGGAATGTACTAACTGTGATATGTGCGGGATGATGTGAAGTTGTGATTGTGAATGATTATGCGGGCGACAGTGTAAAGATCGCCATTGTGAGTTAGCGCGTGGCTGTTGGTGGTGAACGATTGTTTGAGCGTGAAGTGCGACCATGTTGTCAGCCTGTATTATAGTGTAATAAATGATTGTTCAGGAGATAGCTCCTGCCAGTTTCCGATTGCATTCATGTGTTATTAGTGTATGTTACGTAGATGTTGTAATTTGCCTGTCCAAGTCCAGTGAGCCAAACGGAGCTAGTAGTTAGGACTCTGACAGGTATAATGGTGTCAGAAGTGGGAAATGTACATTGCATTCAATGACATGTGGTGTTCAACCTTTAACACTTGTCAGGTTTCATCCCCTCGATGGCTGACTACCTCAATTGCATTAGTGACCCAGTCAGATCAGTAGTATCCAGCTTCACGCATCTACCTCGCAGCAATTTGAAAAAAAAATAATAATATGGTTCTTGAAACAAAAACCATCTAGCCAGACTGATATACGACTCCAGCGCTATGATACTAGCACACTTCATTGTATAGACCAGCATGAAAGGTCCTTCAACGTGAAAGTGTCACCGGCAGAACAGTAAGACTCAACATGTGATTTCAGGTATCAAACAGTAAGATATACCCATATTGACTTTGTTTTCAAACGAGTATCTACAGAATTTACCTTTTGAAATCGACTAACAACGACGACAGCTTCACAAGTACAGACATTCATTTCCGATGATCAGTTTAATGAACCAGATGCCAACCTACAAACTATGGCAAAGACAGTCACAGACAGACGCACCATGGCCACACTCAAAATTAACGCCACTGAACTTAATTCGTGTTTTATACGTGTGAATTCCAGCAATTTTACAGAACAGACTTACAAATTGTCCAAACTGGGTGGAAAGTGTTAATCACTATACAGAAGGAAAGACAATATCATGAGAAAGAAGACATGCCAAAGATTCCAGCACGGAAATGAACATTGAACACTGTTAATTTAATTCCGTGTGCATAACTTTCACAGGACAGGAACAGTATCCTATATGTGCATAAGGGCATCGACGATGTATATTTTATTGTATATGTATTAACTGTATGACATCCAATGTCTAATTTTATTATTATAATACTTTGTATTGTTATAATGTGATATGTACATATGAGCGTAAGTATAGTGGCGAATAGAATAAGTTGTAATGCTGAGAATCAACGCCTGGCAATCCCAGTGCGCGAATGTTACCAAACTTGCCTTCGCGTATGCTGGATAGCCCGACGAATGACGCTTAGCAATAGTGATATAGAATTAACATCAGAATATGGTAACCAGAAGGAATATACCAACAGGGTGATGCCAACCAAAGAGATTAATAACAATTCTCCATAACAGTAAACGAGGTGTGCTCAAAAAGGGGAAACAACTCACGGTCCGACATAAGATGAGGTAAGGGGGACTATGACATACATGAAGTATATTCGAACCATGACCACAACATTGACATAGCGTGCTCATAAAGAATCGAGTAGTGTGCATTAAATATAGACGAGGGGAACCACGTCTGAATGGAGAGAAAATTTAAGAATGCTGTAAGAGGAAGTTGTAGCCTTATTCGAGGCGTAAACCAATGGAGAATCCTTAAACCAGCATAACCACAATAACTATGAGATGATAATGCACAGACAATCGAGTGAGAAATATGACCAGAATGTAATGTCACGGAGTGGTGGTTGAATAATATAACGAGGTATGACAAGTAGACCCAACCAGAACATTTGTCAGACCACGACAAAAACCTTGAGAGAAACCTCAATACTGAAAAAGAGATAACAATATTTGAAGTTAATCTCGGAAAAGATCAGAGCAAATCATATAATCCCCTGACAAGGTTAGAAAGAGGGACCAAGAGTAACAACGACAGAATGTGTCACATTTCCAAGAGTAAGTGCCACATTGGTTGTGCGGGGGGAGAATGTCATGGTCTTATATGACATGTGTAAGGAAGAATGTAAGTGCCGGTATGTAAGCGAGAGTCAGTGTAAGCGTAGCTGAGGTAAAGGGCAGTAAGAGACACCACGGCTTGGCTAGCGGACGGTCAGGCAAGAAGCCCGTGAACAGAGCCACGTGATGTGGGAAGGTCAACCAAGAGAGAGGCAGTGTGTGTGAGGCAGCGAATAGAGACGGACGTGTGGAGATCTAGAGAGCGATAGAACGATAGAACGATAGTATTTGTGACGGATAGATGGAGATGAACGTTATGTATTGATATTCGAGGAATGTACTAACTGTGATATGTGCGGGATGATGTGAAGTTGTGATTGTGAATGATTATGCGGGCGACAGTGTAAAGATCGCCATTGTGAGTTAGCGCGTGGCTGTTGGTGGTGAACGATTGTTTGAGCGTGAAGTGCGACCATGTTGTCAGCCTGTATTATAGTGTAATAAATGATTGTTCAGGAGATAGCTCCTGCCAGTTTCCGATTGCATTCATGTGTTATTAGTGTATGTTACGTAGATGTTGTAATTTGCCTGTCCAAGTCCAGTGAGCCAAACGGAGCTAGTAGTTAGGACTCTGACAATGGCTCGCCATAGGGGATGAACTCCCTATGGTCAGATTTGTGTCCAAAACCTGCGACTGGCCTAGCAAGCTGGCAGGGGATTTCATACTTCTCGTCGAAAAAACTCAGAAGTATAAACGGACTGACCCAAATGGATATATACCCGGCAAAGTTAATGGACTACGAGATAGATCAGCAATTAAAAAAACATAGGCGCAATGAACGTCTGCTGGTTTTAATAGTGAAGAAAAACTTATAGAAACAATGAAAGAGAGGAAAATTGGACTGATGGGAATAGCAGACACCAGAATAAAGGGGGAAGGATGCAAGGAAATCCACCACAGTTACACGGTCTACTCTGGAGTCGGAACAGCAAGAAAGGGCAAGACACGGTGTGGGAATAGTCATTGAACCACGGCTAGCAAGAGGAATACTAGAAATAAAATATATATATCAGAAAAAATCATAACAGTGAGAATAAAAGAACAAACAATTAGAACGTATGTACAGATATACTCACCATGTAATACAAACAATAATGAGCAAGAATACGAGGAATTCTACGAAGACATACATGACGTGCTAAATACAATAGACAAGCAGGACAACATCATAGTTATGGGAGACTTCAAAGCAAGACTAGGACATAACAGAGCGGGCAGAGAAAAATATTTTGGAGCATTTGGAGACCAACATAATGAAAGAAATGATAACTGAAGTAAACTGATAGAGCTATGCGCTACCACGACCTCTATATAACAAATACATTCTATAAACACAAAGACTCACAAATATATACCTGGTATAAATGGAACGATCTAGATACTAAAAGCCAAATTTATTTTATATTAACAAGAAATAACAGAAAGAGAAATATATCAGATGCTTTGGCAGTGCCCAACTTAGGTATAAACACTCACCACATAGCAATCGTTGCCACAATAAGAAACATCACTAAAAGGAAGCAAAGACCAGGAAAATACATGCCATGCGAATCAGTAAACTTAAAAAACTCTCCAAGACGAGGCAATGAGGGAAAAGTATGAAAAAGAGCTACCTGAAATCATTGTACACTTACCTATGGAAAGAAAGACAGTGGAAGAAAAATGGGAGATGTTCAAATCAAGCATTGTAAATACTGCAAAGATAACACGTGGAACCACGGGGGAAAAAAAAAACACGCAAAACACGGATACAGAAAATAACAAGTTGATGGAACGCAGAAGCAAAGAAAGCTGTAAAAGACAAAAGGGAAAAACATAAAATGTGGTCGAAGAGCAAACGGGAATGCGATTATATAGACTATAGAATAGTGAGAAGACATGTGAATAGAATACTAAAGATAGAAAAACGAAAAGACTGGGAGGAGTATGGAGAAACTCTAAATAAAAAACTAAAAGGAGGCAACTAGAAACTTCTATAAAAAGATTAGTGCAATGAGAACCAGAGGAGAACCCGGTGACCCAACTGAAATAATTAACAGCGAAAATGGAGAACTAATAAGTGAACAAAAACAAATCCTAATAAGATGGAAACAGTACTTCGAACAACTTCTCAACATCCCATCAGATGTCACAGGAATTCAAGAAACCGACACAGATGCCACCGAAGAACTAGAACCAGACATACTGAAAGAATAAATTATAGAAACCATCCGATTAGCCCCATTGAGCAAATGACCAGGACAAGATGAACTACCAAATAATTAACTAATTAAAGCAGCAAGAGAAATAGGAACAATATGGCTACATATACTCTTCAACCATGTTTGGGTAGAACAACAGACACCACGAAACTGGAGGCACGCCATATATATCCCAATTTGAAGAAAAAAAAAGACAACAACAAAGGTAGCAAAAGAGTCTGCACGCAATACAGAGGCATCTCACTGTTGAGTCATACTGGGAAAATATGTGGTAAAATTCTTGAGAAAGATTACGAAATATTATACGACCCCAGCTAAGCGAAACATAACTTGTATTTAGGAAAAACAATGGATGCACAGATGCCATATTTGCTCTTAGACAACTTCTAGAAAAATCATTCGAATTCAATGAAACACTCTACTTAGCCTTTGTCGACCAAGAAAAGGCATTTGATAAGGTAGATAGAAATAAGCTGTTTGAAATTCTTAAACAATATGGAGTGAGTACACATCTAACAATCCTATGTAGAAGCTTAAATAACAACATTGAATGCAAAGTGATAGCACCTGGAGGACACTCAGAACCCTGCACCATAAGATTCGGAGTACGAATAGGTTGTGTCGTGTACCCTCTCTTGTTTATAATATACATAGATAACATATGTAAAGATGCTGTCAGGTCTTAGTCAGATATGACTGAGCTACCGTATAACAGTAGACGGTACTACCTGGTTTCTGTTAGCGACGAACGTTGGGCGGCGCTTACCAAACCCGACACCCCACATTGTGCCAACGGCTTCGGGCGGAAGAGCGCAATTGGGAGGGTACAAGCCTTACCCTGGTGCGAGGAAATGCAAGCTAAAGACAAAATTGTCATGGCAGGGCAGACCAGGCCCTAAGCCTTGGTTGGCGACTGGTCTAGGATCGAAGCTCCAACAGGCGGACAGTTAGAGCATTGCTTTGCTGATCCAGCAGCTTCTGCAGCTTATCTTGTTCCAGATGTAGGGGTGTTACCTTTCCTCTGGAGTGAACTAGGCAGGCCGAGAGAGGGATCATGCCGCATGGGCAACACATGATCTCTATATTTTAGCCCAGGCTTTGTGCTATGGAGAGGCAATAACTCCATCCCTGGTCTTAACTGGCTGGCCTGCAGGAGACTCGCCTCGCTGAGGAAGGGTCACTCAGGGAAAACAACTACACCTTTTTCTGGAAGGGTAAAGGGCAGGCAGAAAAAAGGCAACACGGTGTGGGCTTTGCAGTGAAGAATTCGCTACTGGGAATTATTGAAATTCCAGCAGGAGGAAATGAAAGACTATTATCCCTGCGCTTGGCAACCTCTTGTGGGTTTGCCACCATTATTACTGCATATGCACCGACACTCGATTCCTCTGATGATGTGAAGGATTTGTTCTATGAGGAGTTAGACTCCGTGATCAAGGCAGTTCCAAAATCTGACTACATTTATATGCTCGGTGATTTCAATGCTCGTGTGGGCAAGGACTCGAGTTCATGGCCAGTGTGCCTTGGAAAATACAACATCGGTCGCATGAATGAAAATGGGCAAAGGCCACTGGAGCATTGCACCAGTAATGACCTATGTATTACAAACTCTTTTTTTAAAACAAAAGAGATGCATAAGGTCACATGGAAACATCCAAGATCTGGCCATTGGCACCAGCTGGACTTCATCATCACACAGAGACAACATCTGAACCATATATCATTGACTCGTAGTTACCACAGTGCTGACTATGATACGGATCATTCTTTGGTTGTTGCAAGGGTTAGACTGAGACTAAAGAGAATCTACACAGCTAAACACAAATCTAGCCCCAGGATTAATATTATTAACACTCATGATCCTGAAAAGTTCTTTCAGTTTCAACAGCAACTTGAAGACGCTTTCACTGATACACCAGAAAATTGTACAGTAAATGAAAAGTGGGGTCAAATTAAGGAAACTCTTTATAAAACTGCCGTAGGGGTTTACGGCACTGTGGATCATAAGAGGCAGGACTGGTTTGCGGCCAACAGCGAGACTCTGCAGCCCTTGATTGATAAGAAGAAGAAAGCTCTCTTAAGAAACAAGGAAAGACCAACGCGTAACACTCTGAGTGAGCTAAGGCAAGCTAGGAAGGATGTGCAAAAGGCTGCCAGGCAGTGTGCAAATGATTATTGGATCAAGTTATGTGAGTCCATTCAAATCGCAAGTGATAAGGGAGATATAAGAAGCATGTATGAAGGAATAAAGAAAGCCTGTGGTCCAGTGATCAAAAGAAGTGCACCATTGAAAACCTTGACTGGAGAAGTCATCACTGATAAGAAACAGCAGATGGGTAGAGCACTATTTGGAGCTTTACTCAAGTGAGACCAAACTAGCGGATGATGCCCTCAACGCCATAGAGGCTCTACCAACTCTTGACCACCTGGACACACTTCCCACCATAACAGAAGTTAAGTGTGCTATAAATGAACTTGCATCTGGCAAGGCTCCAGGTAAGGATGGGATTCCAATAGAGGTGATCAGGAGTGGGCAAGACACACTCACTCTACAGATCCACCAGCTAATAGAGCTATGCTGGCGTGAAGGACAAGTCACAAAGGATTTCAATGATTCAAGCATCATAACACTGTAAAAGAACAAGGACGATCTATAGGGGTATCTCACTTCTGTGTATTGTTGGAAAAGTATTTACCAGAATTGTTCTGCGCAGACTTCAAGTCCTAGGAGATCAAGTCTACCCCGAATCACAGTGTGGCTTTCGACAGAACCGGTCTACCACTGATATGATATTCTCATTGCGACAAATGCAAGAAAAATGCCGTGAACAGAATCAACCACTGTTTATTGCCTTCATCGACCTCACAAAGGCATTTGATTTGGTCAGTCGTGAGGGTCTGTTCAAGGCACTAAAGAAGATTGGCTGCCCACCAACTCTTCTGTCCATTGTGGAATCGATCCACACAGGCATGAAGGGTATAATCAAGTTTGATGGTGCAACTTCTGAAGAATTTGAAATCAAGAGTGGAGTTAAGCAAGGTTGTGTACTAGCTCCCACCCTCTTTGGAATATACTTTTCACTTCTACTGAAATATGCATTTCGTGATCAGGATGGTGGTATATACATTCACTCACGCTCAGATGGCGGCCTCTACAATGCTCAGAGATTGAAGGCTAAGTCCAAAATTAGGAGGGTACTGATCAGAGAGTTGCTTTTTGCAGATGATGCTGCAGTTACGACCCACTCTGAGGAAGAATTGCAATGTCTACTATCTGCATTCTCCAATGCTTGTTCTGAATTTGGTTTAACAATTAGCAAAAAGAAGACACAGATTATGTCACAAGGTGCACATGGGGTACCATCAATCTTTATTGACGACGCCGAACTAGAGATAGTAGACCATTTTACATATCTAGGATCAGTGGTAAATAGCAAATTATCCATAGATCAGGAAATCAACATCCGGATTGGTAAGGCAGCAACAACAATGAACAGGTTAAGAATAAGAGTCTGGGAGAACAGAAAGCTTACTGCCAAAACAAAAGTCCTTTTCTATCAAGCCTGTGTCCTTAGTACTCTTCTCTATGGCAGTGAAACCTGGACAACTTACTCAAACCAAGAGAACAATTTAAACAGCTTTCATATGCGGTGTCTGCGAAGAATTCTTGGTATTAAGTGGCAAGACAAAATCACAAATACTGAAGTATTGGAAAGATCAGGTTGTGTGACAGTTTATTCCATGCTCAGTCTTCGTAGACTTAGATGGATAGGACATCTTAGGAGGATGGATGATGGTAGAATACCAAAGGATATCTTTTTTGGTGAATTACAGATGGGTAACTATCGTCTGTCAAGAGGGCAAGGTGCCAATGATATGTAAAGAAATGGGCCAAACCGCAAGAACACCGCATGACGAGAACACAGAAGAGGTAACATCTGCAAATCTAACCATTAGAGAACTCCTGTTTCCGAACGACCAAGCACTTATAGCAAAATCAGAAGCTCAATTACAAGACCACATGAATAGTTTAAACGAAATGTGTCGGGAACAGAACATGAAAATTTTCACAAGTAAAACAGAGGTATTGACTATAACTAAAGAAGAAAAAGCAACAATGGTTCACCTAAATGAACATCCCTTGAAACAAGTAAAGACTTTCAAGTACCTAGGAAGTATAATATCATCAAATGTCAAATCAGAAGAAGAGATTGAAAATAGGTGCAATAAGGCAAACCAACTCATTGGGCAAATGGCATTAATAATAAACTCTATGTTACCAATGCCAAACCTGGACAATGACAGAAAAAGAGAAAAGAAAAAATCACAACAACAGAAAGATTCCTGAGAAGAATACTCAATGTATCAAGAAGAGATAAGATCAGAAACAAAGAAATCAGGACTAAAGTGGGGGTTATAGCTGCACTAGGTTTTATTAGAAGGCAGCAAGTCAAATGGTTTGGCCATGCAAGTAGGTTACTAACTAACAGTATACCACAACAAGCAATGATGTACAGTCCAGAGGGAAGCAGAGGAAGAGGCCGACCACATAAACAATGGACGCAGGGAATAACAGAGTCCATGGGAATATCGATGCATGAAGCCCATAAGCGGGCTCTCTCCCCCTGTTTATACTTCACCTCGACACCGCAAGGTACAAGAGGAACATGATAAGATGAGATGAGAGATGTAGTCTCATCTTAAAGCTGGCTCACCGAAACATGGTTTCCTGAGCAACCCAGATCTATCGTCTTACTGACATCACAATCAAACCCATTAAGAAAAGCAAATTCATAAAGTACGACTACAGAATTAATTCACAAGAGACTTAAGTTCACTGTCAATTGGGGATTTTATACTACCAATGTTCTTGTCACCCGGCCTTATTGACATGATAGAAAACTTGCATCGGAATTTAAACGACGAAATGATATGCGGAGTAGTGTTTATAGAGTACATAAACATTTGATATGCCGTACCCTACTATTTTAATTAGGAGTGTGAACTCTAATCTAGTGACGTTAATAACATTTTTTGTTAAATAAAAAGTAGTAGTAAGTAACAATATCACCAGATCTCTTCTCCGTATATAGCGAAATAATAATGAGAGAGATCAAAGAGACGCCTGGAATAATAAATGGAGGTTATAATATAAATAATAGACGCTATGCAGATGGCACAGTATTGGTGGCAGATAATTCAACAGACATACAATAATAGCCGGACATTGTAGTTACAGAGAGTGCAAGGAAAAGACTCCTTGAATATCAATATCAATGAAACAGTAACAGTGGTGTTCAAGTAGATAATTTTAAATACCTAGGGGCATTTATAACATCATATGGAAGATGTACAACAGAGATTAAGAGCAGAATAGGGCAAACAAAAACCGCATTTCAGAAATGAAGAGTATCTTATGCAATAAGTCACTATCAATGAATGTAAGAAAGAGAGTGCTGAAATGCTACGTAGAACCGGTTTTGCTGTATGGCAGAGAATCTTGGAATGTAAATGAACAAATTCAGTAGAAATTAGAAGCAACAGAGATGTGGTTCCTGAGACGAATGTTGCGAATTCATTGGACTGCCAGAGTGAGTAAAAACGATTGCCTGAGACAGGCTAATGAAACTAGAACATTATATATACCAATAAGAAAGAGACAAACAACTTTCTTCGGTCAAGTGATGACAAGAAAGGCATTGGAGAACATTGTACAACTGGAAAGATCGAGGGTAAGAGAGGCAGAGGCAGACCAAGAGAAATGATGCTGGATGGATTGAGACGGTGGCATGGAGGAATACCATCAGCAGAGTTGATCCAGAACACCAAAGACCGAGATCTGTGGAGAGTCATGAACATCCTACGCAGGCTGGCAGGGCAGTTGATGATGATGTTGATGATGGTGATGATGATGATGATGATGATGAAGTAACAATATTTAGCTATCAGAAACCACTACTGTAAATAATGTAGTAACACGCAAAATTCAGTCCATCACTACTATAAATAGTGAATATTGACTACGCTTGAGTTCAAAGCGGGCGAAGGCAAGACAAGACTCTATACTCAACCCTCAAATATTTGTGATAATTTACAACTGGTTCTACGCAACATGGAAGCAATATTTGCCTTATTTCAGATATCTACTTTATTGCATAATGTGGTCTTCAATTTGTAAAATACAGTTTTTAATGTCACATATCACGTGATCTAATGTTGTCCGCGTGAATAGAACTTTAATTTACGCACTTACACCAAGTAGAAAATATATTTATATGCTATTTTATTTTTCTTGTTCAGGACATTCGATTTCGACTATCATGATAATTGTTCCTCCCAGTTTTTCTGTATTAATGGAGTCAAATTTTGCGGTCGTTTACCAAAGGGGCAGCTGCTTTCTTATATACTTCCGGAAAGGAGCAATTCTACGTTTCTCTTTAAATCAGATATGACTCGAGGCTATTCAATTTTCGAAGTAAGTAATTTGCAAATTTGTGTCTTTATCTTAGAATGTATCAGCGACATAGCTGTGAGTACGGCTGGCTATCAAGGCACTGGTTTGGGTTCATCGCTAGTATAAGGTGGAGAAAAGACCGATCCGTGTGGAATTGCTATCCTCGCTTCAGAGGTACACAGATTGTGAGAATGTGTATGGCTTTTGGTCCTGGCCATGCAGGAGTGCGGGGGAGAATAAACAGGCTGCTTAGGCTGGCATGAATGCACCTCTTGGTGGTAAATTACCTATGGACAAAGGAGAGGTGGTCGAGCCACAGTGGGACCGGTGGAGAAGACGGCGAACGGATTGAAATATGTATGTAGACAGAATTAGGCTGCTGGTGATCGGCAGGGGCTCTGGAAAAATATTAACATTGAAAGGGAAGACAAAGAGTACTATCAAACAGATAGCGGTGGGAATGATGAATAGTGTGACGCTTCACTGACTGTTTAACAAGGGGACGGAGAGCGTATGAGAATACCCTGTGTGCAGTGATGTTGGCTCTTAGCTCAACTTAACTCAAATCAACTCATACTCATCGCCAGCAAAGGTAAAATGACGATGTTTCTAACCCAGCTACTCTGCTGTCCACCTAGCCTTATAAACATGGCTGCCATACTATTTTCAGAATTGTCTGAGAATTGTCTTTGATGGAAATGTTCCTAGAATATGTGGCAGCCTAACACTGTACACCCCAGCGCATGTATCTGCTGTATGCCTGCTGTCATCTTTCACTTGATATCAGGAGGATGTCATACGTTTATATTAACAGGAACCTCTCTGTCAGCTGCTGGAATGTGTATGTTTCAATATATATTGCTTTACTCTTTCACAGACCTAGACTGATCTTCACCTGTTTACATATTAATGTTATCTCTTGTTCTCTATGGCGAAGGGTTTGCGAATGCATACCGCGTTCGAAACACAGCTGCGGGAGATTTTGAATCAGACCTGACCGCATTGGTTTCCATACGATGGCATTAGTGCGAATCATTTAGAAAGAAATGGCAAACTACTGAACGTAAACTCGCCAGACAATCACAAACAATCTAAAACTGCTGCGGTTGACTGCGAAATCCTGTAAAGGATATGCAACTAACTTAACTCTTATTCGTCTCATTATCATTTTGAGTGGATGTTTGGTGACATTGTTTATGAGGTTGATTGTTCGGGATTCGACGAATTCAATGGCTGTTGGTCTCTTGGTTATAGCTAATAAAACATTTCTTCGTATTATTATAATTCTATTAGATCATTTACTTTCTACGTCTGATGGACGCAGGGAATAACAGAGTCCATGGGGATATCAATACATGAAGCCCATAAGCAAGCACTCTCCCACTGTTTATACTTCACCTCGACACCGCAAGGTACAAGAGGAACATGATGAGATGAGATGAGATGAGTTTTATGAAAGGTTTTGTAATCTGCTACCATACATACATCATGTGCCATGCCGATAAGTGTGGGCGACCATGCCATGTGGCCAATCCATCCAAGTATTTACTTCTCGGTCTTCCCTTTGGTCTCTTCCCTTCGATCTTGCCAGTTGTCACCAAGTTCTCTAAGTTATTTCTTCTCATAACATGCCCAAAAATATTTTGACTGTCTACGTCTAATGTCTCTAATCAGTTAACGATCTTCATTTATTTCTTGAAGGACTTGTTCATTGGTTTATCTGTCTGTCCATGGTATACTTATCATTTTCCTCAGAAACCACATTTCCACAGCCATCAGCTATTGTTCAACTTGACTGATTATTGTCCACGCTTCACATCCATACAAAAGAACAGGTTCTATGTAGCACTTCAACACTCTTTTTCTCGTTTAAGTTGATATCTTTTTATTGCTCAGTATGTATTTCATTTTGCAAAAGGCTACCTTCGCAATGGCAATTCTTGTTCTCTCCAAGGCATCTGCCATCAGAGGTTATGACTGTGCCGAGATAACTGTATCGATTCACTTGCTTAAGAATGTGCCCATTTATTTCCTTCTTCATAGTGACGACCATAATCTGTGTCTTCTTAATATTCAGTTCTAACCCTAGTTGTTCACTGTGTGCAACAACCGCATCTACTAAATTTTGCAGGTCCTGTTCATAGTCTGCAATCAAGACTGTATCTGCATATTTAATGTTATTGGTTGTATCGTACCCCAATGTTGATTCCTTCCATACCTTCTATATTTCTGAAAATATTTTGACTGTAAAGGGAAAAAAGATCTGGAGACATTATACATCCCTGTCTCACACCTCTTTTAATAGGCTGATATTGACTTTCATCGTTATAAATTCTGATGACAGCTTGTTGTTTCCAATATGTGTTTTTTACAAGTCTAAGGTCTTTTCCATCACTTTGTAGATATTCAAGCATCCTTATAATGTCGACATGTTTCACTTTATCGAAAGTCTTTGTGTAGTCAATAAAGCAAAGATATAGATCTTTGTTTACTTCTATAGAGTGTTCAATTACTGTTCTCAGTATATCACAGCATAAACTGTGCCCTTGCCTTCTACAAAACCATATTGTTCTTCTCCTATTTCGGGTTGTATTTTCTTCCTCACTTTGTACATGCTAATTCTCAGCAGAATCTTTGTGATGTGGCTCATTATACTAATTGTTCGATGTTGATCGCATTCTAAAGCTCCTGGTTTCTTTGGGATTGCAATAAATATAGAATTACATAATTCAGGAGGTATATCTCCAGTATCGTACATTGCGTTCAGCAGTCTGGTGACTTGATCTATTCCATATTCTTCTAAGACATTGATCATTTCTATTGTGATGTTATCTGTACCAGGGGTCTTGCCAGTTTTCATATGGTTAAGAGCATTCTGAACTCCCATATTCAAGATTGATGGTCCTTCATTATTATTCCGATGATCATATTGTTTTTCTCTTGTATCATCATAAAGGTCTTTCACATAATCTGATCATGCATGTAAAATCTTATCTTTTTATATTATGATTTTGCCATCTTTGGTTTTTAGGCAACCCGTTGATGTGTGTGTTCTTTTGTTAGTGATGTCATTAATTCTTTTGTGCATTAATTTGGTATTCAGGGTGTTGTGTTGGTATTCCATTTCCTTGCAATTTCCTCAAGCCATGTTTCTTTTGCCTCTTTGCATAGCTTCCTAATTTTCCTGTCAATCTCTTCATATTTCTCCTTGTTATTTTTGTTATTTCTTCTTACTTCCATGAGTGTTAAGATGTCTTCCGTCATCCATTTCTAGCGTCATATTATCTTTATTTTTGGGATGGTTGTTTCTGCATCTTGATTGACTGATTTCTTTAATATATCCGATTGGTCACTGACGTCGTGGAATAATATGTTCTTATTGGACAATGGTTCGAATCTGTTCTTTATCTCTACGTTGAATTTATCTTTTATTTCCCCATTTTTCTTTTTGTGTTTCTTGGTGAATATTTGACTTTCTTTTATTTTATATGAAAATTGCTTAAGATTAATCTATGGTCACTGTAGCAGTCTGCGCTTGGTGTAGTTTTTGGGACTTTTAAGGCATTTCGAAATCTTCTGTTGATGAGAATGTAATCAGTCTGATTTCTGATCTTATGATCAGGGCTCCTCCATGTCCATAATCTCCTTGGGTGCTGATTATACCAGGTGTTTCCAATAATCAAACCATGCTTTTTTTCCCACTGTACAAGTCTGCAACCTCTTTCATTCTGTTCCCCTAGTCCATAATTGCCTACTATGCATCCGTCCTGTTGATTTCCAACTTTGGCATTCGAAGTCACCCATTATGATATTTACTTCAGAATTCTTGATTTTCTTGATAGCTTTCTCTAAATCATTATAAAATTCATCACTACTGTCTGATGTTGGTGCATAAACTTGTATGACGATGACATCAAAAGGTCTTTCACTCAACTTCACCAGTAACACTCTGTCTGATACAGTCCAATACCCTTTGATTGATTTTACTCTCTGTTTATCCATTATAATTGCTACTCCTCGCTGTTGCTTATCTCCACCAGAATAGATTATTCTATATTCCTCAGATGTTATCATGCCCATTCCTGCCCATCTGGTCTCACATATACCTAACAGATTAATATTTAATCCTCTCATGTCATTCTTAATGTTACCAAATTTTCCATCCCCACTCAGAGTTCTTACATTCCAGGTTCCTACTTTCAATGTTCATATTCTTTTGCACTCAGTCGCTTGATGATGGTCTGGGGTCATCTGGTGCACATGACTACTCCTACAGGGCGAGGCTTCTTCTATGGAGCACCCATTTACGCCGTTTCTCTGATTATCGATACGACTGCAGTACATGATATTCTTGGCATCTGTAAAGTAGGTAGTTTGCCATTGTTTTCCTTCCCAGCAGTGACCATAATGGTCGATGACTGTAGTCATTGTCTCCCCCAAAAAATAGATCCTCTGCCTACCGTCGTGAAGCTGGAGACCATAAAATACACCTATCTGTTGGCTGCTCTTCAACTTCATCCACCACCTGCACTGATGGCTTCACGTAACCCTGATCGGGGGGCTAAACGGGTACTCCACCTTGCCTAAGGGTGTCCCGTAGGCTAGCGGAGGAAAGGAGGCAATTTACCTCTCATTTGATAGGGAATACCCCTATCCCGCTACCCGGACACTAGATAGTAATGTGCTTTTGTGTGGATGTGAAACGTGGACAATGAGCAAACAGACTGAAAAACATCCGATGGTTATGGAAATGTGGTTTCTGAGGAAAATGCCTAGAACACCATGGACAGACAGAAAAACCAATGACCACCTCCT